>CM044011.1:79450797-80050797 GCA_024085815.1 Flaveria linearis | reverse complement strand
TTGAAATCACTTGAATTAGGCACACAATGCCTTAGAATATGAGTTAAGATTCGTGTGTACGTTGATAGATTCAAAGTATAAGAAGAATCACTTAAGCCAGATAATCACATAATTAAGTATAAACATGTAAGGCACATAAAATCCTATCTAAGCATATAAAATACATGAGAGGACTCATGTGTAAAGGTACCTAGTTATAGTCTAGGTCATTCCATTTCTAATAACCTAATTCTCTATAACCATGTCTCTGATACCAATCTGTCACAGGGAATGATTGATTGTTCATAACACATGGTTGTCTAATAGTGGAAATAATATTAAAATCAGATTACATGATAATATAAGTTCAACATACACAAATACAACAATTGAAACCACAAATAGTAATTGTCTTTTATTTTAACTAAGTCCGGGTCTTAAATGAGCAGGTAGATGTCCACTATCTTGCTTAACCTGAAATCATGTGAGAAAATAAAGTCAGCTAACGAATTAGCTGGTGAGTAGTCATAGTTTTGAATGTACATATAGATTGATTGATTGATTGAGAATAATCCAATTCACAAGGTAACGTTAAGACTTATATTGCAATAGTAAAACATATAGATAAACTGACACAATAACAACCCTTGACTTGACACTTGCAAATAATAGACTCCACACATACACCATAGTTTAACTCCTGCCTCTGGCACAATCACCACTCGACTATTCATATGGGGTGGGTTATCCAAACCAGTAGATCTACATTGTTGCCAGGATTGATTGATTCATTGAATTAGGGTTTTATTGTCGTCCATTTTAGCATAGTATGTTCACGTAATTGCAAGTAATAACATAACCTGTCTTGAATTGAATTTAGAATGAAACAACAATAGAATATCATGATTGAATATATTGTATCACATGATTTCCCCCAAATAGGAAATGATATAAAAAGGGGATATGAATACTCACTTGATTGACGAGATTGGATTTTGAATAATTGAATGTGATAGGTTAGACACCTACGATTTCCTTATGATTAACCTAAGGAACGGTGTCTCGAGTTAGAATAATAACGATTTGAGAATTGGGAATGTGTTAGGATTCCTATTGAGTTTTGGAATGGTAGTTTAAATAAACTAATTTATTAATTTGAATGTCTCGAAATAAATAAAATGAATTCATTGAAAACGATTATGTTTAAAATTTAAAATAAACGTATCATTATGCGTAACCGTTTGATTTATTGTTAAAGTGTGGAAAAACAAATAATTAATTTTATATAATTAATTATATGGTAATTAATTAAATATTTAATTATTTGTATAACTAAAAGAAATGAACTTGTTATTTGAAATGATTTTAAATATATCATTTTTTATATTTAATCTTAATTAAAACAATAATAACGATTATTTGAAATAATTAAAAGTAATATAGTGTCAAATAATAATTTAATAAATTGAATTATTATTAGAAGTTCACTTTTGTTCAAATAATTTTGTATTATTTGTAATTTTATTTATTTAAAACATTTACTAAAATAGGTAAAATGTTAAAAATAAAGTTCAGTAATTAATTAAATTGTTCTAAAAATTTTTAATGTTTGTAAAAATATTTTTATAATTTTTACAATTTTTTTGATAATTTTTGGAGGCTTAAAAGGCCACAAAAAAATGGTTGAGGTGGCCCGGGGTCGAACCCGGGACCTCACTGATTGCAATGGGTGCAGGGACCAGTGAACCAAGGTCACAACCGCGTTAGGTTCGGGTTCCAATTGGTTTTAAACACCAACAGCAAACCATTCCCAAATTGATATGAACCCTAGATTCGATTTGGTCAAATTGAAGCCCAATTCGATATCAATAGGCTCTGAAATCATGGGGCTTTTGTTCCCCATGATAAATCGAGTGTGTGTGTGTGTGTAATTACCCGTAAAATGATGAATTGAAGCTGAATTGGTCGATGAACAGACGCGGCAGAGAGGGGATGGATTCGAGGTGCAAATGGTGATGATAATCAAATTCCTCTTGTGGGAAGCTTCAGATCACCTTCACGAACTATATCCTCCAATCAATTTCAGGTTTCTAAGCTCGAAAGAAGATGAACACCTCAGTTGCAGGTCCGACGGTTTGGTGGTGTTCGAAGGTGTGTTTAAATTCGTTTCAAGTGAAATGGAGAGTGGGGATCGATTAGAAACTGAATTATGGTACTTCATATTCGTTTAATTTGATTAGAATAAGGTGTTAGTGCGATCTGTGGACTGACAAAGATCCGACAACGCGTGGCTCGGGTTCTACACCGCATGCGTTCGAATTTGGAATTGTTTAGTTGGCACGCGTTCGAATCTCCCACATGGATGTGTCGGGAGCGTCTGTTTTGGTCAGAAATCGCGTGATCGTGGCTTTTGAAGCTCGCCGGAGGGTCGCCGGAGGTCTCGCCGGCGATGAAGGGTGTTCGACGGGAGGGAACAAATTTTAAAAGAAAATTACACTTTTGGTCCCTGTGGTTACATTTGTTAACATTTTATGTACAAAAGTTTATTTTAAAGTTTCATAAATTACAATGATGCCCCCTGCACTTGATTATATAGTAATTGTTCTTTATATATATATATATATATATATATATATATATATATATATGTATGTATATATGTATATATATATATTTATAACCCATTGTTATTATTATTCTTATTATTATTAATTTTATTATTACCATTAACATTATGATTATTATTATTATTATTATTATTATTATTAGTATTATTATTAACATCAACGTATCGAGAGAAAAAAATCAACTTTATTTAACAAAAATAAGCAATGTTACAATTTGTTGGGCTTGTACTTAGTAGGTATGTGGGATAGCGGGTTCACCTTATTAAAAAGGGTTCCGACAGGCTATTCATATACCGGTGAGTAAATTAAACTCACACTTTTTCTATAAATCCTATTTGATGATAATTGATGATTTATCACTATGTTTTACTTACCTGTGAACTCACCAACCCTGTGTTGACACTTGATTTACATGTATTCTCAGGTATCTACTAGGAGCTTATGGATATGCACGTAGGATCATATAAGAGCTCAAGATACCTATTGATTATTATCTGAAATATGATTTAGACATGTTGTCCTGAAACAATCTATATTTACTTCCGCTACGCATAATATTACTCTGAATAATTATTGTAATGATTATCTAAAAACTGTCATATAGATAATTGCATCTCAAGTGTGACTACTGTGTTCGATCCTGTTTGTTCACCCCTCCGTGATAAATTCCAGACCCGGAATTTGAGGGTGTGACAATTACCTCATCTGAGAGATCTTATTGGATATTCTTAATGATTATGAGATTTATCTCATGTGAGAAGTCCTTGGGTATATTGTTTGAGACAAACTGAAATGCAATTTGGATTGAATTGTTAGATGGTTGTAGTGAGATTAGAGGCTATGATGACGCAAAAAATATTACATGTTCATTGTTTTGGCGTGACAATCGTTATTTGCAGCCGTAACGATAACATATTTCTCAGCCTAAACTTCAATGATGATGAAGCCTGGCTCATCTGAGAGAACTACACCTCTGGATGTTGATGATGATGATGTAACACTGGTACTTGGCTCGATGATGACGAGATTACCTCATTTGAGAGATCTTATTGGATGTTCCTGATTATGAGATTTACCTCACAAATCCAAGATTATGAGATTTACCTCATGTGAGAAGTCCTTGGGTATATCATTTGCAGTTTGGATTGAATTGTTGATGGTTATAGTGTATTTTTGTTTGGGTTTCATTCTATTGTTGATAAGATTAGAGGCTATGATGACGCAAAAAAGATTACATGTTCGTTGTTTTGGCGTGACAATCTTTATTTGCAGCCGCAACGATAACGTATTTCTGAGCCTAGACTAACATATTAGTGTATCTGTTTGAAGCTATGGTCATGTTTGTATTGGTTTGCGTATGTCGTGTGAATACTTTTAATAGATCGGCCGCTGCAACGCGCCGCGTTAATTTCTAGTTATGAATTATAGCATCCCAAACCAAAGTGAGTATGCAAATTTTTATCATTGTTTAATACATCTGTTCCTATCATATAGTAGTGTAATATATTAGTTAAAAATAGATACATTTTTGTAATACGTCTCTTGATAACAAAATCCAAAGAAACGTCCTTGCAAGTGAGAATCCTATGACAAAATGCATTTAAGTCCTTCAACCCTAACATGCATATTTTTTTAATTGAATATTTCGAATATTTTGATAAAAGATATCATGGTTTTCCATAATTCCAACACGATTTTCCATAATTCCAAAACCATACAAAGGAACACATGCATATTTTACCAAATATTACTCTAGTACAACGCCCATATGTCTTGGTGTGCAATTACGTTATTACCCTTCATTTAATCTTTTACTCATATAAATAGCATTTTTAAATTATTGTATTTATTCTGATTTATTCATCATTACCCTGAATAAAGAAATGCCTTTACTTGTACTTTTGTTTGCTCATGTGGGCGGTTTGCCTTGGTCTCTAAGTCAAAAAGACTAGAATATGTCCAATATAATATTGTGATATGAATTAATGGGTTTGCATGTGACATTTCATGATCAAATGTATGGTTGGCTTTGAAAAATTTCCCAAAAGTATACTAATTTTCATTACAGCCCCTCTAATCTGAAAATGACAACTAGATGGATATGTCAGTACATATGTAAGAGAATAAACATGCTAGCCTGAGAACCTACATCGAGACTAACCTGAGAACCTGCATTGAGACTAACTTGAACTTGAGGGTGCATGACTAAACTATATATATTGGTTCGCTCGATCCCAGGTCTGTAATTTCAAATATGCATGTACATGTTTTGATTTCAGTCTAGGTCAGACCATATGCAAGAATAAACACGTTACCTTTGAAATTTAGAATACAATTGCTAAATCGACTACAAATTAATATGGTGTACGTGCCTCAATGAAAATCAGATGGTGATAAGTTCATTGTTGAAAGGGTGTATACGTAAATATATGTTATGTTGTAATAATATTATAAACCACAGGAGAAATAAGAGATTTCACATCTCTTTATATCTTTTATGTACTTTTCAAAATGAACGCCCGTATATTTGAACATTAAAATATATACTAGTTAAAAAATAATATAATAAACAAGAAAAGGACGCTTTTCCCCATCTCACTTGCATTCATACGTTATAAATACCTCTTTGCCCCGTTCCTAGCCTCAACAAGTATTAGTATACATCTCATAAAAACATATACATTCATATTCTTTTGTTTATTTTACAAGAAAAAAAGTGGTTTACCATCAAAACATTGCATTTCATTCAAAAATCCGTATTGTGCATTCTTTCAATTCTTTAGTGGTTATTGGAAAGATGGTGAAGAAAGATCAAAAGATCCAACACAAGCTATCACTACCACGGTCACCATCACGATCAATCAACAAAGAGAAGTACAAAGGAGTGCGAATGAGGAGTTGGGGTTCATGGGTTTCAGAGTTCCGAGCACCAAATCAAAAATCTCGTATATGGTTAGGATCTTACTCAACTCCCGAAGCAGCAGCTAGAGCCTTTGATGCGGCCCTTCTATGCGTTAAAGGCCCCATTGCAAATCTAAATTTTCCTCACAACCAATATGATCAAGACTCTATCACCACCACCGCCATGTCTCCTAAATCCATCAAAAGGGTGGCGGCGGCTGCGGCCGCCACCACTGCCACCATTACTTCTCCACCAGTATCCCCTTCTTGTTCAACGCCACTCTCCTCATTTTCTCCATCTCAATCATTTTCATCTATCGAGATAAGCCAAAGATACGAATTAGAAAGAGATCCTCTTGATGGCACCTTGATGTCCATGGTTGCACCATGGTGTAACTTTGATTCACCAAGGTACAATGATATGATGCTAAATGAGTCATCCTTCAATCCTTTCGATGAAGAAGGTGATGAAATCCATATATGGAGCTTCTACTAGATCATGCATTTTTTTTTCTATTTTAATTGTTTTTTAGACCAATTTTACTAACATTTAACTAAATTAATTTATTTATTTCTAGCCAGATTTATTTATACATGTATATGTAAAGGGATGTAGATCTCATGGAGGGAATCCCATGTGAGTACGTCCCCGACATTCAAATTTAAGTTCTTGTAATGGTCTCATATTTGATTATTCATTTTATATATTTGTGTCCACTTGAATGTATGTATATCTCATTGTTTTATATGTTTACTGTGTACGGGTGCATATATACAGTACTAATATATAGAGTGATTTCATCACAGACGCTAACTTAGACCCAGGGCCGGAGGATTGTCAGGGGGGGGGGGGGGGGGGGGGGGGGGGGGGCGCCGCCCCCTTCTTTTTTCGTCGGTAGTGTTAAATTTTAGTCCGTTAGTGTCACACCCCGAGAACCGATTCATACCACGGATGTACACGTGGAAGGGCAATAACTGAAGTTGGAATTTTACCAACGACTATAGTCAAACGGTTATTATAAGAAACATAATTATTGTTACGAAATCCTTAAACTTTTTCACAATACATACTTAAAGTTAAGACAAGTTTCCAATAAAGTCTTTTCCATCGAAAAGATCTACACTTAGATATTTAGGTCCCACGTTTCATCATCGTCTCCCAACACCGTTTGACCTTCCCGAAATCCCTACGCATCATTCCCAATTAAGGTTTCTTACTGACCTGAAAAGCATGAGAAAATACTAGATCAACAAAAGTTGGTGAGTATTCGGGTTTTCAGTATTTAAAGGAAAAATAGTTTATTTTCCAATTTCATTATGATGACAGAGAAATTAATATATATATATGTATCATAGACTAGCTAGGTCCTATGATAAATTCGGCTATAAGTCCATAATCAAACCAAGAAACACGTCGTTGCCCCACAACAGTCCAAACATATATACTCCCTCACAATCCTGACCAGAGCGACTGGTAGTGAGAGCGGACCCTTCTAACCCGATAGATCTACCCATATAAGTCTGTGGCCTCCCCGAGGTTAATGATTATGGGGGGATTTAGGGGTCCAGTAATATGTACGCATATAACTGACCCAACTTATACCATCGATTAATATATATCCGTTTTCTCAATCAATCATCATATATATAAGATAATTCATATCTTTAATCATGCCTTTCCCCCAAAATATTTTAAATAAAACAGTATTTAAAAATGGGGCCGAAGTACTCACCTTGAGTATGATCAGAAAACCAATAAGCCAATATGTAATTCTTCCGATCAAACAAACCCTAAATGTATATACATGTTTTTGTCAATACGAGGTAATTCATGTTCAATGAAGTAATGTTCACCCGACTTGTTTTATATATAAAAATGTTTTGATCAATTTCTCGTAAAGCTTCATTTATTTTAGAAAAATGAATATGATTTTTAATCCGTTGGCGTATAAGCTAATCCTACTTTATCTAGTCATCCATTTTCAACTCACGGATCTAAAGTATATTTATTTTCGACATGATTTTACCTATTTTCCTATAATTTAATAATTTTGTAAAATGGAGAATTTTATTATTATCAACAATAATCATCCCAATATTTCCTACTATTAAGTTTCTAAGAATACCATAAATCCACTAAGCCTTATATTATCTTGCATGCATGCATACATGTCACATACATACATCCATGCACATACTTATATCCCTAACTCAAATCCATACATGATTTAACATTCAATATATTTTACATTGTCACTAGTCCATATTTTTATATCTTACTAACATGTTCTTATAATCTATAATCATACACTTTAGTCCTAAAACTATACCAAATTCACAAATCCAATCACTATCTTCTTATAACTTCATCATCAAATACCAATTTTTCATCAATATCTACTTCTAGTAGTAAAATTTCCCTTTTTAAACGTTACATTCAATCCCATTTCCATCCATAACCTTATTTTCTCAAAATCATCAAGTGGGTGAACCAAAAATCAAGATTTTAGTCTTGATCTTCCATGCATGAACATATATAGATTATTTAACCCAAAATAATTATACCTCAAGACTAAACCAAAGGTTTCTAGCGTTAGCTCACGATTCTTTAAGACCCAGTTTCACCTTCAAGTCTTAAATACAACTTTAACTCGAAAATCCTCTTGATTAGACCCGAACGAGTGAAGATAGTGTTGCAATGGGGGGGTTTAGGGTGATGGCGACGGGTGTTGATGGTGCGGGTGATGATTGATGGTTGCGGTGGTGTACGGTGGTCGCGGTGGTGGCGTCGGACGGTGATGGTTTCGGTGGTGGTCGGCGATGGTGATGTCGGGAGGGGTGGAGGCGATGGTGGTGTTGAGTTTTTATGTTTACCGAGAGGGAAAGAGACAGTGACGAGGGAGGTGGAATCCGGCGGCCGAAGGTGGCGGTGATGCCACTGCCGTCCCTTGGCAGTGGCGGCGACTGGTGTCCAGCGGGAGGGTGGTGGTCCGGCGGTGAAGGTGGTGATTGTGGAGTTGGCAACGAGAGAGAGAGAAGAAAGAAGAGAGGTAGAGGAAGTGAAGGGTTTGGGTGTTTTCAAATAGGTTAGTGAATTTGTAGAGATTTGTGTTTGCATGTGTAGTCTTCCAAGATATATTTCTTGGCTGACAAAATATATTTTCCCATCATTACAACCCATTAATAATATTATTATTTTATTTATTTATTAATTAAAATTTATTATTATTATTATTATTATTATTATTAATTTTATATTTATTAAACGTTTTGTCTCAGTTGATTTGTCTGTCAATGGATTTTGCGTTAATATTGATCAAATACTGATCATTGACTCTCATGGGTGCAATGTACTGTGTTTGTAAATTCCAAATTCAGCAAGGCATTTCTTCTTAAGAAGAACATTGGTCAATCTCTAGCGAGTCAAATTAGTCAACTAAATTAATAATTTAATGCTTAAAATTCGAAAAATAGAGTTGACGTTGACCTGATTTTTGTCGGGTTGTTAAAGTCTCCCCCTGTTCAAGAAATTTCGTCCCGAAATTTATGCTGCCAGGTCTTTGATAGGTTGTGCCTTAAAGAGATGGGGATACTTTTGTTGCATCTGATCTTCTCGCTCCCATGTGAATTCAGGTCCTCTCTTCGAGTTCCATCTTACTTTGACTAGTCTAATTTGCTTTCGTCTGAGTTTCTGAATCTTCCGATCCATAATCTCAATTGGTTCTTCGATGAACTGGAGTTTGTCGTCAATGTAAACTTCTCCCGGTGGAATAATCAGTGATTCGTCTGACATGCATTTCTTAAGATTGGATACATGGAACACATTATGAACATTTCCGAGTTCACATGGTAAGTTAAGACGATATACGACTGGTCCAATGCGTTCGATGATCTCGAACGGTCCAATAAATCGGGGATTGAGTTTTCCTCGTTTACCAAATCTTACTATGCCTTTCCATGGTGATACTTTTAAAAATACTCTATCACCAATTTGAAATTCTAACGGCTTTCTCCGATTATCCGCATAGCTCTTTTGTCTACTTCTCGCCGCTTCTAGTCTTCTTCTGATTTGCCCAATTTTGTCAGTTGTTTCTTGAATAATTTCGGGTCCGGTTAATTGTCTTTCACCAATTTCTGCCCAACAGAGGGGAGAACGACATTTTCTCCCGTATAAAGCCTCAAATGGAGCCGCTTTGATACTGGTGTGGTAGCTATTGTTATATGAAAACTCAACCAATGGCAAGTGGGTGTCCCAATTCCCACCAAAGTCTATTACACATGCTCTCAACAAATCTTCCAATGTCTGGATGGTCCTCTCGCTTTGACCGTCCGTTTGGGGATGGTAGGCGGTACTCATGTCTAAACGAGTGCCCATGGCCTCGTGCAAGGTTTGCCAAAATCTCGAGGTAAATCGACTATCTCTGTCAGAAATAATTGATATGGGTACTCCGTGGCGAGATACCACCTCTTTGATGTATAGATTGGCCAATCTTTGCATGCCATACGTCTCTTTGATAGGCAAGAAGTGTGCCGATTTTGTTAAACGATCAATTATTACCCAAATTGCATCGTGACCGTTTAATGTTTTGGGTAATTTCATTACAAAGTCCATGGCGATACACTCCCATTTCCATGTTGGGATTGCAGGCTGTTGTAAGAGTCCAGATGGCCTTTGGTGTTCAGCCTTTACTTTGGAGCATGTCATACATTTACTTACGTATGCAGCTATATCACCTTTCATGTTGGGCCACCAATAAAATTCTTTTACATCATGGTACATCTTGTCTGATCCGGGGTGGATTGAGTATCTTGATTTATGTGCTTCGTCAAGAATTACTTGGCGCAAATCCCCGCACTTTGGAATCCATACTCTTTTTGCAAACCTCATCAGGTTATCGGAGTTAGGTGTTAATTCTTTGATCAATCCTTTCAGATTCTCATTCACCAGATTGTCGTCTTTCATTGCTTCCATCTGTGCATCACGTATCCGAGTTAAGAGATCAGAGTATATGGTTAACTCTAAAGCTCTTACACGCAAAGGCTTTTCTCTTTCTTTCCTGCTGAGAGCGTCTGCAACCACGTTGGCCTTGCCTGGGTGATATCTAATGTCACAGTCGTAATCATTCAATAACTCGACCCATCGTCGCTGTCTCATGTTCAGCTCTTTTTGGTCGAAAATATGCTGTAAGCTTTTATGATCTGTGTATACTACGCACTTTGTTCCATAGAGGTAGTGTCTCCAGATTTTCAGCGCGAAAATCACTGCCCCTAATTCAAGGTCATGGGTTGTGTAATTCTTTTCATGCGTTTTTAGTTGCCTTGATGCGTAAGCGATGACTTTGTCTCTTTGCATCAACACGCATCCCAGACCTAAACGCGAAGCATCGCAGTATACGACAAATCCGTCGGTTCCATCAGGGAGTGATAGAATCGGTGCACTACACAGTTTTTGCTTTAGAACTTGAAAAGCTTCTTCCTGGTCAGCGCTCCACTCGTATCTTCGATCTTTACGAGTCAGTAGGGTTAGTGGTTGTGCTACCTTTGAAAAATTCTCGATGAATCTACGATAGTAGCCAGCTAACCCTAGGAATTGTCGTACTTCTGTTGGTGACTTGGGTGCTTCCCAATTCTTTATTGCTTCAACCTTTGTAGGGTCCACCTGAATACCTTCCTTGCTTATAATATGCCCAAGAAAGTGAACTTCTCGTAGCCAGAATTCACATTTTGAAAATTTCGCATACAGTTTTTCTTTCTTTAGCATTTCCAAAACAAGTTGTAAATGATGCTCATGATCTTTCCGGGATTTTGAGTAAACCAGGATGTCATCGATAAAAACTATTACAAATTTGTCTAAATACGGCTTACAGACTCTGTTCATGAGGTCCATGAACATTGCCGGAGCATTGGTTAAACCAAACGGCATCACCAGAAACTCATAGTGGCCGTATCGTGTTCTGAAGGCTGTTTTTGGAACGTCCTCTTCTGCTATCAACAACTGATGGTAACCGGATCGTAGATCAATCTTGGAGTAGTAACTGGATCCTTGTAACTGGTCGAACAGATCATCTATTCTTGGTAATGGGTATCGATTCTTTATTGTGAGTTTATTTAATTCTCGATAATCGATACACATTCTAAACGACCCATCCTTCTTCTTGACAAATAATACCGGTGCTCCCCACGGAGAAAAGCTTGGTCGGATGAATCCTTTATCTAACAATTCTTGCAATTGTTTTGACAACTCTTGCATCTCTGAGGGCGCTAACCGGTACGGCGATCGGGCAATGGGGGCTGCTCCAGGCACCAACTCTATTCGAAATTCAATCTGTCGCTGCGGAGGTAACCCTGTTAAATCCTCAGGAAACACCTCCGGGTACTCCCTCACCACTGGAATATCTTCAATTCTTCGTTCTTCCTTGTTTACGCCAGTGGCCTTTACTAGGAAAGCCTGGTATCCTTTGTTTATATATTCATATGCCCTCATAGCATTAATGACTTTTGAGAAGGGCTTCCCTTTGTCGCCTTGTACTATCAGAATTTTACTGCTGCTCATCGGTAATCGAATAAGTTTCTCGGAGCAAACGATTTCAGCATGGTTTCGAGAAAGCCAGTCCATTCCTACCACTACATCAAAGCTTCCCAATGTGACAGGTAGCAAATCGATGCTAAATGGGTGGTCGTTAAGTTGAATGGTACAGTTCTTGATCACATAATCAGATTCTATTTTCTTCCCATTGGCTAATTCGATTATATATTTCTTATCTAACCTGTAAGGCTTTCTTCCTAGTAATGGTTCAAATTCTTTTGACACAAAACTTAAATCAGCACCGGTGTCAAATAGTACAGATGCATAATGGTTATTAATGAGGAACATACCATTAACAACTGACGGCTCCTGACGTGCCTCCTTTACATTCATCTCAAATGCTCGTCCCCTTGCCTTGGTTTCGCCTAGATTAGGACAATCTCTCTTGAAATGTCCTGTATGCCCACATCCAAAACAAACCGGACTGTTCTTTTGTGTCTTCTCGATGGGTTTGGTTCTGCAATTCTGACTTAGATGACCAAACTTCTTGCAGCGCGAGCAAATTCGACATTCACCATTATGTGAGTACCCACACTTGTTACATCTTCCTGGTGGTCCTCGCTTTCCATTGGAGTCGCTTGAAGTAGCAGTATACGCCCTCCCGGGTCCTGGCTTAAAGCTCTTTTTGTTGTTCCTCCAATCATTGGGATTTCCATTCCATTTCCTCTTACCGTCCGATATCCTCCTTTCCAATTCCACAATTCTCTTTTCCACTTCTCCCGCCTTTTTACCCAACGTTCCACTACGTACTGCATCATCGGTTAGAGTATGAGCAATGGTTACGGCACTTTGTATGGTAGTAGGGTTGGATGCTGTAACACTGCTTCGGATTTGTGGCGTTAATCCCCAAATATATCTTTCAATCCGGACGTACTCTGGCGTTACCATTCGAGGTACCAATCTAGCAAGATCGTTGAACCTAGACGTGTAGGTTCGTATGTCAGCACCCTCCATTGTGTGATTCCAGAATTCCGTCTTGATTTTCTGCAGTTCATTTCGCGGGCAGTACTCACGAAGTAGCATCTCCTTTAACTGTTCCCAGGAGAGTTCATAAGCATTTGCGTCTCCCAAAATTTGTCGTTGAGAATTCCACCAGGATAGCGCCGCATCTTGAAACGAACAAGTTGCATACTTCACTTTTTGATTGTCCGCACAGTTACTTATAGCTATGACCGTTTCCATCCTTTCAATCCACCGAATAATGTCCAGCGGTCCTTCTGCGCCGGTAAAAACTCTTGGGTTGCACCCTTGGAATGTCTTATATGAACACCCCGCTATCTGACCATTCATCAAATTTCCAGTATGCCCATCCGATCCAGAACCATTATTACCCCCTATTCCAACACCACTGCCAGATCCGATGTTTGATCCATTTCCCGTTCCGTTCCCAAGGCCATTGCCCGTATTCTTTTGCCTCCTCCCTTGACTAGCCACTAGGTTTGCATCGTGTTGTTCTAAGGCTGACTTAACATGCTGAGCTATTAGTTGTGCTAATTCTTCCGCGGTAGTTGGTAAATTGACGTTTCCACTCGAGGGTGTGCCTCGGGTTACGGGTGGCATGGTTCAATTCTGTTTTGAAGGTAAGGAAGAAGGTGTTTAGATTACGGATGTTTGCTGTTATAATGACTTACCTTATATCAAAATATCCATATAATAATCAAGTATTAATCACAGTCAACATAAATCATAAGGATAAAACTTTTTAAATCCCATAGGCGTCTAATTACACATACATAAATATCAAAACACCCAACAGTTAGTTATCAAAAGATCATAAGTTAGAGTCTACATGCATCATCGAGTCATAACTCGGTCAAAAGAAAGAGTCCAAGCTCTCCGGCTTATATCAATAACTATCCTAATACAAGCCTCCAGCACCAACATGCGTAAGGCATGAAATCATCATCAGACATAATGCAGCCATAGCCAATGCGGTCTCTGTCTGCTCTCCCATCACCATCGCGTACTGTTGTACCGTCACCAATGCTGATTCGGCCACATCTGCTCTCTGTTCCGCCTGGGTCAGTCGATCCCTAGTCTCTGCGAGACTACTCTCCAAATCCGCTATACGGAAGTGCATCTGGCTCAGAGCACTTTCATCCAGTAGTCTCTCCTCTTCAATCGTCATCAATCTCCCATCCAAAGCTTGGCTCACCTCATCCCGGATACTTATCTTCTTTCTGACAGTTAGCAATTCCTTCTCGAGTCGAGCACATTGTGCTACCAGAGTGATCATCATATGTTCGACGGGTCCGTTCTCCATAGTAGTTCCACGTGGTGCGGAAGTCGATTCTCCCACCTCAAAGGTGGAAGGAATCCCATCTCTTGATGCCCATCCTCTCATAGTTTCCATGATCCGTCCCCACTGTTCATCTAGCAGTCTGGCCCGTTTGGGCATAGATGTACTCTTCATACCGGCACCATCATTCACCTTTCTCGTCTCCCTGCGTTTCTTTCGTTCATACACCAACCTGATCCTTGGTGGTGCATCATCATCCATCGTCTTTCTCTTCTCTCTGCGCTCCCTCCGCTCATACACCATCCTGATCTTTGGCGGGCACTGTGCGAGAGGAATAGGGGCTGCTGGGGTCACATCTGTGGGGGTCTCACCTTCCGGGGCCATGCCTTCTGGCTCCTCGGTAATGGGCTCAAGGGTGATTACAGGTGGTGTGGGGTCCTCATCGTCAGACTCAGATATCCAACCGTTTCCCGAATTTTCCATTCCTGGTTGCATCCCGGTGGCAAAATGTGGTCGGATGCGCTGGTACCAGGACTTAGGTGGTCCTTGTTGAGGAGAATCCTCGGTGTCACTGCTGATGTCCAAAATGTCATTTCCATCGATCTGACCGACCATCTACATAAAATTCAAGTATATATATGTGCTATTAATCTACTCATAATACTAACGTCTCAAATCAGTTAATCTTAAGTAATTCTAAGTAGCATCCTCTAATCGTGTTTGGGAATGACGGGATTGTTTCGGGGACCCCTTATTTTCGGTTATAGTCTAGTTTTTTTTCTTTTTGAGAAATTTTCTAGTTTCCCTATAACCATTGGCTCTGATACCAACTTCTATCACACCCCGAGAACCGATTCATACCACGGATGTACACGTGGAAGGGCAATAACTGAAGTTGGAATTTTACCAACGACTATAGTCAAACGGTTATTATAAGAAACATAATTATTGTTACGAAATCCTTAAACTTTTTCACAATACATACTTAAAGTTAAGACAAGTTTCCAATAAAGTCTTTTCCATCGAAAAGATCTACACTTAGATATTTAGGTCCCACGTTTCATCATCGTCTCCCAACACCGTTTGACCTTCCCGAAATCCCTACGCATCATTCCCAATTAAGGTTTCTTACTGACCTGAAAAGCATGAGAAAATACTAGATCAACAAAAGTTGGTGAGTATTCGGGTTTTCAGTATTTAAAGGAAAAATAGTTTATTTTCCAATTTCATTATGATGACAGAGAAATTAATATATATATATGTATCATAGACTAGCTAGGTCCTATGATAAATTCGGCTATAAGTCCATAATCAAACCAAGAAACACGTCGTTGCCCCACAACAGTCCAAACATATATACTCCCTCACAATCCTGACCAGAGCGACTGGTCGTGAGAGCGGACCCTTCTAACCCGATAGATCTACCCATATAAGTCTGTGGCCTCCCCGAGGTTAATGATTATGGGGGGATTTAGGGGTCCAGTAATATGTACGCATATAACTGACCCAACTTATACCATCGATTAATATATATCCGTTTTCTCAATCAATCATCATATATATAAGATAATTCATATCTTTAATCATGCCTTTCCCCCAAAATATTTTAAATAAAACAGTATTTAAAAATGGGGCCGAAGTACTCACCTTGAGTATGATCAGAAAACCAATAAGCCAATATGTAATTCTTCCGATCAAACAAACCCTAAATGTATATACATGTTTTTGTCAATACGAGGTAATTCATGTTCAATGAAGTAATGTTCACCCGACTTGTTTTATATATAAAAATGTTTTGATCAATTTCTCGTAAAGCTTCATTTATTTTAGAAAAATGAATATGATTTTTAATCTGTTGGCGTATAAGCTAATCCTACTTTATCTAGTCATCCATTTTCAACTCACGGATCTAAAGTATATTTATTTTCGACATGATTTTACCTATTTTCCTATAATTTAATAATTTTGTAAAATGGAGAATTTTATTATTATCAACAATAATCATCCCAATATTTCCTACTATTAAGTTTCTAAGAATACCATAAATCCACTAAGCCTTATATTATCTTGCATGCATGCATACATGTCACATACATACATCCATGCACATACTTATATCCCTAACTCAAATCCATACATGATTTAACATTCAATATATTTTACATTGTCACTAGTCCATATTTTTATATCTTACTAACATGTTCTTATAATCTATAATCATACACTTTAGTCCTAAAACTATACCAAATTCACAAATCCAATCACTATCTTCTTATAACTTCATCATCAAAATATACCAATTTTTCATCAATATCTACTTCTAGTAGTAAAATTTCCCTTTTTAAACGTTACATTCAATCCCATTTCCATCCATAACCTTATTTTCTCAAAATCATCAAGTGGGTGAACCAAAAATCAAGATTTTAGTCTTGATCTTCCATGCATGAACATATATAGATTATTTAACCCAAAATAATTATACCTCAAGACTAAACCAAAGGTTTCTAGCGTTAGCTCATGATTCTTTAAGACCCAGTTTCACCTTCAAGTCTTAAATACAACTTTAACTCGAAAATCCTCTTGATTAGACCCGAACGAGTGAAGATAGTGTTGCAATGGGGGGGTTTAGGGTGATGGCGACGGGTGTTGATGGTGCGGGTGATGATTGATGGTTGCGGTGGTGTACGGTGGTCGCGGTGGTGGCGTCGGACGGTGATGGTTTCGGTGGTGGTCGGCGATTGTGATGTCGGGAGGGGTGGAGGCGATGGTGGTGTTGAGTTTTTATGTTTACCGAGAGGGAAAGAGACAATGACGAGGGAGGTGGAATCCGGCGGCCGAAGGTGGCGGTGATGCCACTGCCGTCCCTTGGCAGTGGCGGCGACTGGTGTCCGGCGGGAGGGTGGTGGTCCGGCGGTGAAGGTGGTGATTGTGGAGTTGGCAACGAGAGAGAGAGAGAAGAAAGAAGAGAGGTAGGGGAAGTGAAGGGTTTGGGTGTTTTCAAATAGGTTAGTGAATTTGTAGGGATTTGTGTTTGCATGTGTAGTCTTCCAAGATATATTTCTTGGCTGACAAAATATATTTTCCCATCATTACAACCCATTAATAATATTATTATTTTATTTATTTATTAATTAAAATTTATTATTATTATTATTATTATTATTAATTTTATATTTATTAAACGTTTTGTCTCAGTTGATTTGTCTGTCAATGGATTTTGCGTTAATATTGATCAAATACTGATCATTGACTCTCATGGGTGCAATGTACTGTGTTTGTAAATTCAAATTCAGCAAGGCATTTCTTCTTAAGAAGAACATTGGTCAATCTCTAGCGAGTCAAATTAGTCAACTAAATTAATAATTTAATGCTTAAAATTCGAAAAATAGAGTTGACGTTGACCTGATTTTTGTCGGGTTGTTAAAGTTAGTGTAAATTTTGGGTACGGTAGTGTAAATTTTTATATAAATATCAAGTTCGCCCCCCGTAAATAAATTAACTTCGCCCCCGCCCCCCCTACGGGATTGTTCAAGCTCCGCCGTTGCTTAGACCCTAACTTATTACGGGAGAAAAATAACAAACTTAAGTCAATTAGTTTTGTGACCAATAGTTGTATTATCTAAATTTGTTCTTCTTATGTATAAATACACTAGCCTAACCACCCGTGTGTTACACGAGTTGAAAAACTTAAATTTAAAATAAAGTAAATTATACATACGATCCTTAAGTTATGTTAAAATTTTGAATTTGGTACTTAAATTTTAATATTTTTTAATATGATTCCTAATTATTTTTTCTTTTTCATCTATGATTTGAAGTTTTGTTAGTCAACAAATAATAATATTAAAAATTATAAAAATGATATTTTACTCGTATCGACTATCCATTTAATTTACCTTTTAAACTATAGTATTATTTTTATTAAGGAAACCTTTATATTCTTATTTTTTTAAAGTTTTTATTATTGAATATTTTTATTATTTCATTATTAATATGTTTATTATATAATAAAATACGTTTTAAATACATGAATAAAAATTTTATAATAACATAATTTATAAAATGTTTGCTTTTAACATGTTTAAATTGTCCATTTTTTAAATGTTGTTCTTAAAACTGTTTGAAATTTTAAAATTTTTTATAAAACTATTTGTTTTCTAAAGAATTTTTACTTAAATCATTTATTTTTAAATCATATCTAAAAACAATCACTATTTTAAACATCTTTATCAAAAACAATTCATTTCAAACAACATTTTTTGTATTTTTTTAAGCATTCAATAAACATATAGTTTTAAAAATAGTATTTAGAAAATTGATAATTATTAAAATTACATTTAAAAAATCAAATGGTTTTAATAAAGAGGATAATGCTTTTAAAAAGTACCTTTAAAAATCAAAAAGTTTAAAGAGAGATATTTAAAAAATCAAAATTTTTAGAGAAACATTTAAAAACCTGAACATTCTAAAAATAACATTTTTAAAAATATTTTTTATTTAAATAAAAAGTAAATTACATTAATGATCTTGTAGGTAAAATAGTCATTTTAATAAAAACTTAACATTAGTAACTGAACTAACAAAATAAAGACTATTGATAAAAGATAAATATAACATCTAGGACTTTGTTTGAAATTTTAAAAGTTAAAGAAACAAATCTAAAATTTCGACCAAACTACAAGAACCATCCATGTAATTTACTCTTTAAAATAAATAGAAACATAAATTATCAGTTATTCTTAATAAGCTTGTAATACTATGATGTGAATGTCGATTAAATAAATGTATACATGTAAATTAAATAAAAGAATCAAATACATAGTAAAATAATATTAATATTTATAAATATCTAAAAATTTTATTGTATATAAATCTTTAACCATATTCAGTGACTAACTTCTCAAACTTATTAAATCATATATTTAGAATATTGTCATGTATTGTAGTATTCTGTAATTAAAAATATAAAAAGTTAAGGATATATAGCAAATAAATTTTATAAAATAAATATTATAGGAATAAGATAACAATTCTATTAGTTGAATATTATCTCATCCTCAACCATAATAAACCTAATAGAGTAAGTTTCTACCTTATTATATACATTGGCTGTCTTCATATACGAATCATGACGTGATATGTCAAGATCTCTTAATAAAGTTACTTTTGATACTGATAATGTCCTGTTGAGCAAGGTAATTTGATAGTTATTTCGTATATTGTTTAAAGATCTTTGATAATGAAATAACAGTAAACAAAAAATATTTGTTATATATATATATATAATAAATAATGGTATTATGTTATATAATGCAGACAAATATTATACGATATTGTTAAAATATAGGAGATTTTTAAATTTTGAAAATATTAACCCAAAATACTCAGATTGATTGTTACCATTAGAATTTAAAATTTACGAACTACTTATGCTTCATTTGAATATTCAAATTGTTAGTTTTAAATTTTAAATTTTAACTAATTAAGTTAGTTATTTTTAGATAAAATATTGGATTGAATTGGATTTTGAATTTGAATTTTAAGGTTTTTAAATTTCCGTTTCTAATATTAATTTTTAAAATATAATTTTGAAAGTTGTTTAATTAGAAATTAAATGATATTTAAGCATTTCCTTTTAGAAGCATATTGCTAATAAAACGCCACGTGACAATTGTATGATGTGAAGATGCCATGTGGCAGTGTATTTGCTAAAATCTTACCACGTGGCCAAACCTCTTTTCATTTATTATATATAGAGATTATCCACCTATTCGGAAGGGGATTCTAAAATTACGGAGGCTTGGCACAAACAAATGTGTGATTATTGGAAACACATAAATATGTTCATGTACATGAAAAATCATTAAATTAGTTTCTTCATATGTTATTAATTTTTAATCATTTACGTACAAATTTTTTTTGTAAGGCAATCATTTACCTACATATGTCTTTGTTATGTGTAGACTTTATAACACGAACAAGATTTACACAAGCATAGGTTATACATATAAAAGAATTTGTGCATCTTGTGTTATAAAATTTAGGATACATGGACATACTTTATTTTCCTATCATTTTATTTTATTTTATTTTGAGTAAATTACCATTTGTATCTTTGAGGTTTGATGATTTTGACCATTTGCATCCGTACAGTTTAAAAATCTTCATATACCCCCTAACATTTCATTTTTGTTTTTATTTGAATCTAAAATACTAACACCGTTAAATTATTCTGTTAACTCTTTTGTTAAAATATTAAACTACCCTTAAAATTAGAAAAAAAACAAAAAACGTGAGACCCGCCCACATCACCTTCTTTACCACAAATACACACTCTAATCTCTCTCTCTCTCAAACTCAAGAACAAACTAACCAAAACATGCAACTAATCAAAACCCAACCCATCACAACTCAAGAACAAACTAACCAAAACCCTACCCATCACAACTTCATCATCTTCACCCTCATCTTCTTCATCGTTTTCCGCCTCAAAACCTGCAACTAATAAAAAAATCATACTACTTCACCAGAAACCGATCACCAACCCAACCCGAGACGAAAATCATCCAAGAAAAAATGACCCATCACCCAAAAGAAACCAATTCACCGAAAACCATTGTCGCCGGAGCTCAACCCCGCCGGAAAATGCAGCTGTCGGAGTCCCACCGAACAATCTCTCATTCCCCCAAATGATGACGTTTACACGAAAGTCAACCTCAACCTCCCACCAATCATAACAAAACCCACGAAGCCAAACGAATTCGGGTCGGGTAAATGGGTGGTCGCCGGAGATCGCTGGAGATCGCCGGAGTTCAACGGCGAACAAAGGCGTTACGCGAAGTCCGACGAGAAAAGCTAAGAACAACAGTTATTCTCCAAGGTTGGGGAACAGGGTGAGGATCAACGGAAAACTTAAGAGGTTTGTGGAGGAATTGGGGGTAGAGTCGTCTTCTTCGACGGGAGTTGTAGGTTCTCCTATCGAAAAACTTGATGGGATTGAAGATTTGTTAAGTATTAAGGCCATTCAACAGCAGCAGCAAAGGATTGCAGCCATGGGTGGAGGTGGTGTTCCTCTTTTGCTTTCAACAGGTGCATGAAATTTCTTCATGAGAATCATGGGTAAAGTTTTATCTTTTTGTTACTGTGCTAAAAATCTCAACTTTATTATATTATTCTTTTTGATGTGGGTGGGTCCCACCTTTTTGTTTTTTAATTTTAATGGCAGTTTAGTATTTTAACAAAAAGTTAACAGAATAATTTAACGGTGTTAGTGTTTTGTATTTAAATGAGAACAAAAATGAAACATTAGGGAGTATATGAGGATTTTTAAACTATATGGATACAAATGATCAAGATCACCAAACCTCAAGGTGCAAATGGTAATTTACTTTTTATTTTAGAATATTTAAGTTTGAAAAAAAAGAATTATTCATATATTCTATGTGTTCTCGTAATATTAAGTGCTTTGCGAATATCCATAGTATTTTTGGCTGGATGCGACCGTGTATGTCTGCATTTGTTTACAGTCATTCGTACTACAGTGTATAATCAAAATTTAAAATTAAAACGATAAAATATGATGAATGTTAGGGCTGTTTGATATTGGCTGACCCGGCTGACCCGGCTAACTGGCTGACTCGGTCAGCCGGTCAGCTTGTTTGATATGATTGTGTTGTTTCTGACAGGGTCCGTGGGTGTTGACCCAGACCCTAAACAAAAAGTTGCTGACCCGGAAAAGGGGCGTTGCCCCTCGGCCGAACTCCACTGCGCGACCCCCT
The DNA here is from genome assembly GCA_024085815.1 of Flaveria linearis. Taxonomy (NCBI): domain Eukaryota; kingdom Viridiplantae; phylum Streptophyta; class Magnoliopsida; order Asterales; family Asteraceae; genus Flaveria; species Flaveria linearis. The sequence continues at coordinate 80,028,687 of CM044011.1, read as the reverse complement.
CCTCGGTCGCATCCCACGTGCGCGACCCCGTCCACCTGCGCGACCCCCTACTCATCGTCATTCCTGCCCTCCCTCACCTCCGTCGCTGCTGCCCTCCCTCACCTCCGCCCGGACGTCGTGGTAGAGGAATGGGAGGAGGAGGGGTCGGATCTGGTGGCTGAACGGCGGTTTTTTGATCGGAAAAGGTGTTTGGGGTGGAGTTTTCCGGCGAGTTTCATGGTGGTTGTGGTTGTGTGTGCGTGAGTGCGCGTGAGTGTGCGTAAGTGTGTGTTTGTGTGTGTGGGGGGAAGAAGAGAGGAAGAAGGGGGTTTTAAATGGTTATGGAGTGAAATAATAATAATAATAATAATAATAATAATAATAATAATAATAATAATAATAATAATAATAATAATAATAATAATAATAATAATAATATTATTATTATTATTATTATTATTATTATTATTATTATTATTATTATTATTTATCATTTCACACTCAATTAGCAGAGAAATTTAACAGAGAAATTTAATAGAAGTGTATATAGCGGTTATTTTTTTCATTCAGCAGAGTCAGTCAGATACATAATCAAACACCCAAGTTTCAGTCAGATGCAGACTCAGTCAGAACTTCTTACTGGGTCAGCTTCTGACTCAGTCAGATCTTACTCAGTCAGCGCAATCAAACAGCCCTTTAGACAGGTTCAAACTAAGTATCTATATTTATTAATAAAATAATAGTTTTAGCATCACGTGTTATTCTTTTAATATTTTATTGTTTTAAATTCCCGTCTAAATATGTATATGTTCTTAATGTTAGTCTGGATTCATTTGATTAAAAGTCAACTTCCAATACAACAGATATTTTAAGAAAAATTTAAAAATTTAACCATAAATTAGAGCACATATTTTTTTGGAAATTAAATCATACCCGATATTTTTTTAAAAATAATTCATCAATAAAAACTATAGAAATCGTTTTTTATTTTTTTCATGTATGAAATCGATTCCTTGATTGCGTGTTTCCACTAAATACTTAATTTATATTTGAATCTTGACAAGACGGGATTTTTTCATCGACTCCTCTCCAATTTGAAGGAATTCATGGGTATCTTTTTTTGAAAATAAAATCATATCCGACTTTTAAAATATTTCTCAATCATCCCAGCTTTACGACCGTCGTTATTTGTCTTAATAAAGTCTGATGATATTGCCTTCCATAGACTTCATCAACGTTCTCATTTTGGCTTCGGTTTTATCAAGTTTTCTTTAACGAAATGTATTTGTTTTTTGTTATATTTGAGTTTTTATCCTCTGCGATTATGATTTAACCCATCATTGCCTACAATTGTGTTTTTGGATTAATATTATTTTACTTTCATTTTTTTAATTTGAAGATGATCTACTTCAAATCCATCTATGAAGAGGTATTACATGCTTCTACTTTTTAAACTTTTTATTTTTTTATGTGTACTGTCATATTATTATTATGTTTGATTGAAATTGGTTTGATATGCGTACAGATTGTTTTGATGTATCCGGAAGTAATATTGAAAATCACACTTTTCTTTCATGGTTGACTTTGATACCTTCAGACAAAATGATTTCTTTTAAATTTTAAAAAAGACAACTCCTGTTAGTAGTGTGTTTTGCAATGACAATAAACAAGAGCAAAGGACAATCGTTATCCAAAGTTGGTTTGTTCTTAAACAGGAATCATGGTCAGCTCTATGTTGCATTATCTCGAGTTAAAAGTAAACAGTGATTAAAATTATTAATATTAAATAATGATGAAAAAATCACCAACAAAACATCAAATGTTGTATACAAATAAATTTTCAAATATTTATGAATTTGAAATATTCTTTTTAATGTTCAATTTAATTTGTTTATTACTTAAAATTCTTATTTATAAGTTTATTTCAGTCCATATTAGACACTATTTAGACGTATAAAGAAAACCTACTAAGATTAGACGTAGTTAATGTTAAAAATTATACATAAAAGTCGATATACAAAGTATTATCAATTATATTATAACTTACAAACCTTTTTAAAAAACAATATTTTTATATTGAACTCGTGTGTTACACGGGTCTTTAGCATAGTTAGAATACAAACCCAGAAGGATGATTAGTAGTTTCTAAAATTGATAGCAAATGCAAACGTATTACTAATTCATAAAATATAAATAAATAATTGAAATATCCTCCATGTCAAGTAGTGAAATTTATAAAAGTTATAGTATCCCATACGTTGTTTTAGCTAACGTAAATCTTTTAAGTCGAATATTGTTATAATGCTCAAAGTCTCAAACATAAATGAAATTTTATACTTAATCCAAGATGGACACTATCTGAGTTTTTTGTTTAATTGTGGAAAGGAATCTATTAACATGTTTCTAAATATGGAAAAAAAACGTCTTTTGTGTTAGGGTGGGTAGGGCACAAGCGCCGTGAAAAAAAAAACGGCGCCGCCCGGCACCACCTCCGTCACCCCATTCACGCCACAAAACTTTCTTTTACGGCATATACGCCCGTGCACAACTCAAAATTATGTGTGTGGGGTGTAGTGGTGTCGTGTGACATGCTATGACAACACTACCGCCATCAAATTTGAGTATATGATGTGATTGGTATGATATGATAAAATTTGATTGGTAGGTTTATGGTGTAGCGTGACGTGCGTGATGTTAGCACCCCTCCCACCCTTACAAATTTTCTTTAAGCTTACTTCGCGATGTCTAATGTGATACAACCTTATAAGTAAATGGGTGTTACACTATCAATTATTTTTAACATATTGAAAAGAATGCCATGAAGGAGTAAATTTATGATGACATTAAAACTATATTTAACATTGGATCATAGAAATTATTCACTTTTTTATTTGAGTCCGACCCATTTATTACCACATTGGACAAGCTATATATCTTCGAAAAGGTTCCGTTTTGATACCCCTCAACCGGTCCACACAAAGGTGCTATTTGTTTTTTCTGCAGGAAAACGTCTGCAGTCTGCGGACCACATCTGCAGACATCTGCAGCAGAAGAGGTGGACCAAATGTCTGCAATCTGCAAGAAAAAGACTGTTTGTTTTGTTTAACATCTGCAGAATGCTGAAATATTCTGTAATTAAACTAAATTTAATTTTTAAACTTTAAAAACAACTAATACATTAATCATACAAACAATTCATACAAACAACAAACCATATACAAATTACTCATACAAACAAACTAATCATACAAACCATATACAAATTAATCATACAAACAAACTAATCATACAAACAAATTAATCAACTAAACCAATGCCTTACACTTTGAAACTGATATAATAACATCAGACAACCAAACAAACTTCTGTGATTCAACAATTCATATCAACTCCATTCAAGATTCAAGATCAACATAGGGCAAAATCAAAAGAAAGATTCAAATCAACTTCTGTGATTCCACAATTCATATCAACTCCATTCAAGATTCAAGATCAACATAGGGCAGAAGATTCAAGGTAAAAAGATACTCACCTGAGGCTTGCCGGATCTGCGAAGGGCAAAAGATATCAACTCCAGTCGATCTGCGAAGGTCGAAGGTCGAACGGGGCTTGCCGGATCTGCGAACGGGGCTTGCCGGATCTGCGAAGGTCGAAGGTCGAACGGGGCTTGCCGGATCTGCGAACGGGGCTTGCCGGATCTGCGAAGGTCGAAGGTCGAACGGGGCTTGCCGGATCTGCGAACGGGGCTGGTCGAAATCTGCGCCGGCTGGTCGAAGGTCGAAGGCGGCGGCGAAGGTCGAAGGCGGCGGCGAAGGTCGAAATCTGTGCCGGCTGGGGTTGTGGGGTTGTGGGGTTGTGGAAGCGGTGAAGGTGGGGTTGTGGGGTTGTGAAAGAAATCTGGAAGAGGTTAGAAGACTTATGTTTAGGTCTTCTCCAAAAAGAGGACGGGAAGACATTTTTAAGTGAAATGTCTTCCGAAAAACAAACAGTCTGCAAGTCCAAATGTCTGCGCGTCCTCTTCTTAGTGAAGACAGAAGAGGCTGAGAAGATCTTTTGGGAAAAAACAAACAGCCCCAAAGACAACCTCAACCTTCTAGTTCATTACGTGAAAGGTAAATGAAACTTATTTACCTCGCTAAAAAACCATTTGAAAATTACTTCGGAGGGTGAGCAGCATAGATCTTACACCAAATTAAGCCAATTTGAGTACAATAAATAGATTGTTTCCAGAAAGAAACAATTTGATTCAGGTCAAAGCAGGTTCTAGCCAAAACGAACTCGCATTAATCTGAGCTTATTTTACATTGAAAAAATATCTATGGTCCTAAAGGCCGATACTGATGATTGGTGTATGTGGCATTGAAAACAACAGCAGCACAACAACAATGAAGGCATGGAGGGTGGTGGCGGCGATTGTGGTGCTGTCGATAGTAGCAACTGTTAAATGTATGCCGCCAATAGCGGAGGCACAGCAGGTGGCGGCGTCTGCTATTGGCAGCGGCTACTGCGGTGCCGGCGTGGACGGTGAGTTGTATGTCACCTCCGGTGATCGTCCAAATCAAGAATACCATGATTACTTCAGAATTTTTTAAAAAAGATTAAAACTATATAATCATTTACCGTAAACAATATAAACCAAAACTCAACGAACGGTTGACGACCATAAGAACGACCCTATTCCACACAGGTGACGAGCACCTCATGTTTGAACAAAAGAAAGCCGAGAATCTCAAGAATCTCGAAAACGTCCTACTAGACTCGCTATCTTCCCGCCTTGAAGGAAGATTCCCTTGAAGACTACCCACGATTAGTATTCGTAGATGTCAACGGAGATGTACGGTGGTTCACTAAAAATTAGTTAACAAGGAACAAGAACTTTGATCTATCAAGTCAAAACAACCATACCTGAACATCAATAGTGAATATAAGAACAAATATGTGGGAGCCGAAATAACAGTTAAGCTAAGAGAATATGAAGAACGAAGTGTATGTGGAATGAAAGCCGAGGTAGATGTGTCTGAAGAGTTGATAACCAACAAAGCATTAGACTTGGTGGATGGGTTGTTCATATAATGTACATATCGATGCATTAAATGTAACAAGTGTAAGAGACCATATTTGAAGATGTTGATCTTTGTATTGTGAAAGATTTAGGTGTTGCAGTTCAATAGATCGTCAATGGTGGAGATGATACTTTTGTATATATGTTCAACAGATAATATGTATACAGCATGCAACCAACAAAGCATACCACAAACAGTAGATGCACAACCAACGAAGCATATCACAAACAACAATGTACAACAGATTAATCATCAGCAACAACAGATAAACTCACCCTGATATTGAGACATAACAGTACTACCTTCAGAGTACGAACGATACACACCACATTATTGAATCACTCATGCATCACTCAGAATCCTCCGTTAAAGCTGAGCAAAACCAAATACAAAAGGTGAGCATAGATTACAAGCAGGAAGGTACATTTCTTAAGATTTATAGACAATAACTAATGCATCAAGATGATTACAAAAATATTAATTTTTAATTATAGTTTAAACCTCTTGAGTAAACCAATTTAGGAGGTGTATCCCCTCAAATAACGTTTTGAGCTTCTTTCAACCTGTTTGGCATGTTCCCTTTGTAGCAATTTTTATTTGACCCATTTGTAATTAAAATATGACCCTCACCGAATGGTCGCTTTGCACATTTGAAAGTTTGGGTTCACAGTTCACAAGCTACTCTAAGAAGCCATCAACTAGGAGCATGGAAAATACGTTAGAAGAGTACTAAATTACACAAAGTACTAATAATTTATGGTGCATCCAAAAACATGTCAAATGTTAGAGGTGTGTGGATTTTGAAAATCACAAAGTATGTTGCGTCTGAAAAGATTGCTACAAAAGCTATTTATGAGAAAGGTAATAAAGTTTACCTCAAGCTTCTAGAAGGAGGACAGTGTTCTTTTAAGTAGTGCCTTTAACTATCATGACAGGGCATGACACATGGTTGGAGCAGTAGTTACTTACACTTCCCAAAAACATCCTGCATTTAGAAAAATGCTAGTTATGCTTGGTAAAATAAATCTCTGATTTCTCATTAGTTAGCTGTTTGACTGCTAGTCAAATATCCAAAATGACCCTTAAGCTGGAGGAACCATGTGGATAAAAGCAATGTTATAACACCTTGTAGTGGTTATAAATTGACAGAAAGATATATTTCAGTTGAATCTAACCTTGAAGAAAATTATTGCGGTTATTTGGGATGGTGGGAGTAATTTTCTTCCTATGAAAAATGTTTCCCTGTTATAAGGGTCGGAATCCTCTTGTTAGCTTCTATAACAGACCTTATTAGTTCCCCCCCCCCCCTCCCTCTCATCTCTTCCAGTAACAGGTCAAAACGGTTTATTTTTTGTATAAGTCAAAGCCCAAAACACTTTGTGTAAAAGTTTTGAACTTCATATAAACAATTAGCGTGTCAAATATGATTACAATTTACAAAAAAATATATCTCATTTCTCGAATAATATGATTAGAAGGTCTTATGCATAAAAAATACACATTGGGCAACTTTTCACTCATTTTATCCGTTTCCTTTTGTAGCTATTTTTTTGTTACTCAATGAACTGTTAAAGATAAAACATAACTCATATCAACCCCAAATTTCCACCTCTAATATTCTCAAGAAACAAGCGTGGTACTGTTCTGTTATAGGACATCAACTCCTCTGTGCCTCTTATGACATACTACAGCAGGCCAATAATTAATCTGTTTCCTTCAATTTACGCCAGTCGCCTATAATCATATATTGTTTCTACTAATTTATACAGCTTAACAACGGAACTAATAGCCTTTTGCCATGGACAATGACATGAAATTACAAGCATATGATATCACTTGTGCATCATAGCTGTAATTGAAGAAAGTTAATCAGGCTATTATAAATAAGCAATAAAACATATTCTATCTGCCAATAATACCTAAATCATTGTCCAAATGCAGCACTCCTGGCTACATATACTGAGCTACTCATTTTAGATTAAATATGTATGAATAAACAAATATATGTAATATCCAGTTTTGAGGCTTAGGCAATATATTTTTATTAAGTTTCATTGTATCCTACACTTCACTTGCATGTATCTGTTACTGCTTATGTGTTTAGTATGATAAAGAATACTAAAGTAAGCTGTCTTCCAAAAAATGTAGGTGAAACACGTCAACATTTGTACACAGGCATGAAATGACAAACAGAGGGGTCAACTTTAGCTCGCAGCTAATCAAGAATAACAAGTCACCAGGGAAATGTAGAAAAGGAATTGAACTAACAACATTCTGTGATCTAAAATATTTATAACGAATAACTAATTTCACCACGGGCAAAAAAAGCTTATATGAGCATGGTCGAAGATGCTAATATAACAGGCTAACAATCTAAATACATAAGATGCAGCAGGCGATAATGTCACCTCTTGATGGGACCAAAAGAGCGGCATCCCATTACAAGCAAATCAGCATGCAATTCCTCAACAGCTTCACATATTTTCTCCTTAGGATCCCCAATCAGTATTTGAGTTTTGACTTCAGCCTGGAAGTTAATTGTTAATATGTATATATATGTATCGATGAATCTAAAATCAGCAAAATCAAACAATATCAGTGGAACGAAAAAAGACAAGTTGCAAACCAACCAACTTATGAATCACAGGTCATCAAGAAACCACAATCCTACAATTAGTGCATATTTTGACTCAACAAACAATAGGGAAACTTCAAAGCAGCAGATAGTTGGAACAGAAAACGAGTGAATGACATGTAGCACAATTATTTGGCACAACGCTTACCTATAACTCTGTCTAGATTATCTAAACTAACCTAGTTTATATCTGCAATTATTGGAAAATTTATAATCAGAAATACAAATGAGTTAGATAAGTTTGACCAGCATGAACAGATGTTGAAAGAACCTTCTTAGTCAGTACAGATACTATACCTAATGAGGCAATCACAAAACACTAAAAAGGAAATCATAACAAATAGCACGGCATCACTAGTTGAAACAACTTCGAGATTTGAATAAACAACGATACGCAGGAGCAAAATCTAGAAACCTAACATTGTTATCAGCGCAGATGTTCATAGCATGAGTGATGATAGCGTCAGTGATCCGCCGCTGGTGCGCCTCGATCGCCGCAGTAAACGCCGGCACCTCCAGATCACCTGATTTTCCACATCATCAGAAATTAAAAAATACATATACATATAATTTAATTACTCCAAATCGGTAACGCCTATAATCTGGATCTCATAGAAAATGAATCGAATCTAGTAAACAAAACATCAAGCGAAAGGAATAAAAAAGAAAGAAGATAGTTAACTTGGACCACCGAAGGGGATGGAGCCGGGGTTGAGGCCGACGGAGATGGAGGGCGGTGACTGAACGTGAATGATGACGAGAGATCCGTCTGGGCGAAGCTTGACGTTATCCAGTGCCCATTTCAAAGCGTTCATGCTCTCTTCGCTCGCATCGACGGCCACCAGCACGCACCCTAGGTTTTCAGGCATCCTTCTCTCTCAACTCTCAACTCCAACTACAACTCTACAAGTCTACAACTACACACGAAACTGGTCTTCAGATATGCGAGACTGGATATCACTGGCGGTATTTTAGCCTTTTACACTTTACACTTTTACAGTGTTCGTGTTATGTTTGACTAGCAAGTGAAAAACTAAAATGATTCTTATTGACTTTTTATTTTACTAATTGACTTTTTATTTTACTAGAATGGAGCATGCGTAACATTAACGAGGTAATATTTTACATTCGGTACGTGTTTTTAATATTTTGTTATTCTTGTAGTATTTTTATAAAAGTTTATTATGTTTTTTGTAAGCTAAAATTTAAAAAATCAAATAAATGGATTCTGCGTACATTTACGCATAAACTTATTACACCTCACAAGTTACGGATCGGTTTAGCAAAAAGTTTACATTAAGACGTTAAAAAACACATGTTACAATTATAGTCTTAAAAAAAATTTAAACATAACAAATAATAGTACACATATAATTGAATTAAGATGAAAAGTTTGTCTTGACACGCAGACTCTATTACAAATAAAAAACCAATATCCAAATTTGTTACTTGTATTTGCTATTTGTTACTTGTTTTTGCTTGTATTTGCTCAAACCATATAAACCATCTTTGTAGTTAACTTTTAGACTTTAGTGTAGCGTCTCGATCTCTGTTAACAATCAAAATTGAACTTTGAAAAAGAGACCAGTTTATAATGATAATTGAATAGTTGATTTACTTATTAAGCATCAAACGACACTTGTGCGGATCAAAAGCTTTGAAGATTTGAAACATGGAAGGTATTCTTGAGAAATTGACAAATATCTTACAAAAGCTTTGGAGATTTGAAAAACAAAAAGAAAATATCTCGGGGATCATAAATTACGAAAAAATCACATCATGTCCATAAATATCTTCGAGCATCTTAGTATATAAATTTAAAATAGTATTAAATCCTCCGTATTATACCGGTGGCGTTAAACCGGACAAAGTAATACTAATGTAACACCAGCGTTAGTAACCACCAGCATCAGGAAAAACTCATATTATAAAAACAATAAAAACAAAAAAATAAAACAAAACGGAAAGTAGACCTAAAAAGTTGAATAACACGAGGAAACATAAAACATTAAAAATAATAACTAAGTCAATCTATGACCTGCACGTTATGATTGGGTTGTTAAACGAACAAAATGTGACATCCGTCACTAACAGTTCCGTTAATTAACGATAAGCTCGTCAATTCTCTTCGTATGTTATTTATTGTGCGCAACTAATTCATTTTTGGACTGAATCTCGTATTAATTTTCTTGCGCGTTAGTCTGAACTTTTATAATATATGATAAATTAGATAAATATTATAATAATTATTATTATAATTAATATTATTATTATTATTATTGATATTATGATTATTAATATTAATAATATTATTATAATTATAATTAAAGTAGAGGGTTTAAATTGTAATTAAATTAAACTTAAGGGAATAATTAATCTAAAGGCGAGGGTCTAAAGTGTAAAATTGAAAAAAAAATAAATTCCCAAACCAAAACCGCCCCCCCCCCCCCCCGCACAAACCTTTCTGTCGTTTCTCTTCTCTCGCGATTCACCACCGCTTAAGCCACAAATTCGCAGTCGTTAGTCGCCGCCGGTTGCCGTCGTCTTGCTGTTCACTTGTTTCGCCGGTAACCGATCGTCCTAAACTTTGTTTCGTTTCGTTTCGTTTCGGTTTATTGTCGCGGTTTGGTTCGGTTTCGTTTCGGGTTGTTTGAATGAAGTTTCGGTTGAATCGGGCTTCTTCGTGGCCTTGTACGCAGCTATTGTGTGCATATGTATATGCGTATGTATGTATCGGTGTATATATGTGTTCGTATATTTGTGTATGTACGCAACCGTGAATATATATGTTTGTATATGCGTGAGTGTGTGTGTTACTGATGTATGTATATGTGATGTGTGTATGCTTGCGGGTGAAGGAGCACAAACACAGCAGCCGAAGGCTGCTGTGTATGGGTATTCGTATGTATATGTGTATATGTAACGTATATATATGTGCGTGAGTGTATGTGTCGAGTATGTATGTATGTATACATGGCTGTGTGTGCGTGCGTATGTTGGTGTATGTGCAGTGTGTGTGTGTGTGTGTGCAGTGTGTGTGTGTGTGTGCAGTGTGTGTTTGGGTATATGCAGTGTGTATGCTAATGTATGTATGTATGTTATATTTGGATATGTAATGCATATATGTATACGTTAATGTATATATGTGTGTAAGTTAAGATATATGTGGATATAATAATATATATGTGCCTATGTTAATGGATATATGGGCATTATTGATGCATCTTGTAGGTAGAATTAACTAGTATTAGTATGAGTATATATACTTAAATATATTGAATATGTGTGTTGTTTACTAACTATATATGTAAAATATATGCAGGAATATAGTACATGTGTATATTACGATGTAAACGTGTGCGTAGGTACGAAGTACTTATTTCGGATTTGTGTGTGTATTGGGAAATATATATGTAAATGTGATGTATGGTGTGTATTGATGTGAATATATATATATATATATATATATATATATATATATATATATATATATATATATATATATATATATATATATATATATATATATATATATATATATATCACTCATGTCTAACTATGAGAGTAATCAAATTGTCATATATGTGTATATAAACATTAATAAATATATATCTTTTAAGTGAGTCGCGTGATACACCCGAACCGACCCGAACCAACCGAATATCCCTTTTCTCGTCAAATATATTTTAAAGACTTATTATGACTAACTATAGGTGTGTGACCGTTCGTTACTCGCATTTCTAGAAGTGTTTTGTTCGCTTTACTTTGTAATCATTTCAAGGTCTGTTTCGTGACCCCGTTTTATTACAATTATTTACAAACATCAAGGGAGAAAAGTATGCTCAACCCTTTTTATGTTGTGAACTTATTCAATCTTTGGGACTGTTGTGTTTACTGTTTTGTAAGTATTTATCTGGTACATGCGTGAGTTGTCTTTGTGGTTCTGTTTTCACAACTATTTAACTCCGGTGTTGGAGCCGACGGACAGGTATTGATAGTACTATTGGGCTGACACCCCCACCCTTGACGAATGGTTACTTGTGAGTACCATCACTACTGCCAGGAACGGCCTGGGTGAATATGTTCCGACAAATTCTTTGTGTACGTCTTAGGTTTAGTTGTGATGCTCATGTGATATTACTTGCTTATAACTGTATGCACTCATGTCCTACCAAACTTTTACACAACATCAAGTTTTTGTTTACTATTTAAACCTGCAAACTCACCAACAATATGTTGACCTTTTGAGCATATCTTTTCAGGTAACAATCATTGAGGATAGTTAGGGATGCTGCCTTAGCAACGACCTTAGGATTGCACTACTTAGACTCATTGGATCTCTTTGGAAATTGCTTTGACTTTTATTATTCACTTATGTTCACTTGTTTCCCGGGTTGTGGGATTTATACTTAATGTTTGTATGACTATGTTTGTCGTGGAATGACTAACTACGACACAAGTCTCCATTTATGTCGGGTGACGTCATGACACGTTGACTTTTATCATTTATTGTATCTCTATTAACTAACAATGTGTTATGACGATCCCGTCCGTTACATCCTCGTGTTTCCGCTATAAGCGGGGGTGTGACAAAAAACAAGCATCAAAACTTTCTACCACAAACGCATATTGCGACGTGTTAACTCAGAAAATTTAGATCGACACGTAAAACGAAAAATTTATAATTGAGGACCAAAGTTGACGTGAAAATTTGTAGTGGTTAAATTGTATAATATGTGAATAATTTCTCACTATATAAAATTTTATTTCTTTGGAAACTACATTTATAAAAATATTCTCCTTCTTGATTTATTAAAAACTTATTTCTAATCTCAAAAAATCAATATCATTAGTTGTTAATATATTTATTTAATAAGAAAGAAAGCAAGGAAATTAGAATATTTAGAATTATGTCAAATATTTATCAAAAATATTTTTATAACACGAACATGTTAATTAAAATATCTTTTTAATGGTGATGTCAAATGTGACATATTTTGTTATTTTTACTTGTTATACCCCTCAAGTTTTAAATTATTTATTCCTTTCCTTTTAACTTTTTATTTAATATATAATCTCTTTAATATGTTTACAAAAGTTTTTTATGGGTTTTTACTTTACATTTACGTATTTTGTATTTATCAACTAATATTTTTTTATATATCAACCAGAGACATAACTTTTATGTATCATCGAATTTCAATAGATTTTTTTGATAATTTGTTAAACACGTAAATAAAAAAGGCTTAAGTTAAAATAACTTCAGTGGATTCAAACCTTTTCTATTTAGCTACTTGAAATAGTTTCTTTTATAAAAAACAAACAAACAAACAAACAAACATACCCAGTATGTCTCACTGATAAAACATTGTTTTGTTGGCTAACTAATTGAAACATGCAACCCTTTTATATTTTCAAATTTTTTCGCATGTTAAATGTGTTAAACTAGGAGGCCATACCGCCATTCGTTGCGGTAAGGCTACGCATCGTGGTCGTTATACGTGTATAAAATGTTACATAGATACGTAAAACCTGATAAATTATATTATTGATTTAAAAGCTATTAGTTATATATTAAAAGACATGAAATAGAAACCAAAAATAAAATATTTAAGCTTCCTTAACGTAATAATAGAAAGCAAAAAAAAACTTGCCAAAAAAAACTGTTTTTTAAATTGCAGTTGAGGGAACTTGAACATGGGTTAAACCTAAGGAAGGAGTGCATGCTACCACTACACCAAATGATTCCATTTGTTAATTAATAAAAAAAAATTAAAATGTTGAGACATGGACCGGTAACAATATGGTAATTTTTTTTAATTATAACTACTTTTTTGCAAGGTGCTAAAGCAGCAAGAGGATAATTACAAAATAACTAGAATTCAACCCGCGCGTTGCAGCGGCCTTTTTGGGTTTATTTGGATAATTTTAGTTGTTCTTTCCATCTCCATCTTCAAGAGCTCTCCGCAGAAAGAAAATGACATACAAAGAGCAAGTAAGTAAACAAAAGATTTGCAGCTAAATTACTTTTGAACAACATTTGTTTAACAATATGCCACTAAAATAGACGGTCTCTTAAGGATATCTTTGTACCTTAGGAAGACATTCGTAGCCTCCACCTGTTACATTAAGTAAAGCCAAAGACGCAACTCTATCCGGAAAACGGCAGCCAGTTTGGAAGCTATCACACCACCTGTGCATCATAAATAAAACAACATAAGGAAAATATCTTTTACACAAACACACACACATATATATATACACACATATATGTACGTATGTAACTATATATGCGTATATACATATATATATGAGGTGAAGTTATACCGTTATATTAAAAACTCTCTTAGGCTAAAAAAATGGGACACATGCTCTCTCGCATTCCTTGCTACCCCTTTAATCCTAATCCTATATAGAGAGAGGCAAATTTATCCAAAACCAATTTCCCATCTCCACGTATGCATTCCTTCCCATCTCCATCTATCTGAATTCAAAATATTTAAAGGAATTCCAAACTTCATCTGGATTACTTTGCCAATCAAAATGAATAAAACTACACAGGCAGCAAAATCCACATTAGCTTTATGTTGAATAAGTTGTCAATACCAAAAAAGTACAGCGATAAGGAAAAAAACACCACCCCAGCAATATGTTTAGTCAATACCAAGAAAAGTGCACCGAGAAGCTCCGGTGGCGTTGTCTTTGAGATGAAATTTGTTGCATCAAAGGGTAAGAAGCAGGTGAGGAAGGTTGATGAAGATAGCAATGACTGTGCATCTCCTAGTAATTCTCCAAGATTGGTAAAGCTAATGTTTTAGATTATCATTAATCTCTTCTTCACCAAAGCATCCTAGGGTTCGGTTCATCTTCTTCACCCAAATTCCCCCTTTCTAGTTCCATCTCCAGATTATTCAACTTCTATAACATTTCAATTTCATCTCAGTAGTTCGATTATTTATACAAACAAAAAGAACCACCACCACCACCACCACCGCCACCACTACGGCAGCCGCCATGAGCAGCGGCAGAGTGAGAAACTTCCGTCGTAGAGCGGAGGAAGACGACGACGAGACAATAAGGAAAAAAACTTCCGCCATGAGGCGAGTTTTTGGCCTCGATCGAACTTGTTATGGTGTGAAGCGGCGGTTATCGCGATGAAATTCCGGTGAGTTAACTCCACACCTTTGATTCTACCGGTGGTACCGAGGAATACAGAATCACCGCCATATCGGACTGATTCACTCGTCTAAGCGGTCTAACAGTCGATTCAGATCCATGAGCCGTTCTATTGAGATCAAATCAAGATGAAGATGATGAAGATGTATTGAGAGAAACAGAGAGTACGTGTTTGAGAGAGAGAGAACAAAGAGGCGGCTAAAAATGGAAAAAAAAACTATCCACAGACTATGAGATATTTACTTGCATTATTCACTTGTACACCATGCTTAAACACTTTGCTCTATGGTTTTTAAAGTATAGTACAATAAAGGCATCCACAACTTAAAATTACGCCAAATTTTTCTATCGAGAGGAAAATAGATTTTTCACATCTAATTATACATTTCGTCTTGTATTTTTTTATTCTAATCAATAATCATACATTTTTTGTCTTGTCGTTGGATGTTTCGGTGACTAGGAGTTGGAGCACCATGTTCTTTTGTAGAAGGCTGGTAGACGTTCTTTTAACTTGTAGCTAGTGTTAATAAGCTCACTCACGAAACAACTTATGATTGATATTTTAATACACATGTTGATGTTGTTTACTGTTTTGATACTTTACATTCATGTTCGACAATACAATGGTACCTTAAACGTACAATGTTCATGTTCGAGTAATAGGCGGCTGATGTTAACATGAAGAATCTATATAGCTTTCTATATACAACATATATCTTTCGAATTAAAAAATAATAATATTTCTTTTACTTGGGACAAATAAATATTGAAATCAATCAATATTCCATTGCAAACTTAACTTAGTTAAAGGGCAACAAGGAATTTCCTTGAATGGACTAATCAAGTACTATTTTATGGGTGAGAATAATATGAGTTACGTCAAACGTACAATACATCTCCTTCAAGTCTATTAAATTAGTCGCATCATCATATCTTTCCACCTTACGTTTAGAAAACACTCAAATCTATCTAGTAAGTAGACATTATATATATAACTAACCTACATACTCCATGGTACAGTCAGTAGGCTTAAAATGCACCTTCTGGTTATCCAAATCAATGGCTACCATCACATTTCTTTGAAACAAATTTCCAAAGAAACCCACACCATCATCGTATGCATAAACATCCAAGCAAGACACCCCCTTTCCAACCTCCGAAAACAAGTTCCTCCGCGGCAACTTAACGTAACCTCCATCGAACCGCAATGTCACCGTCGGAACGCGCTCCAACTTCAAATCCTTGTAGCAAACAAAACCACTGTTCCCTCGTGGGTCTTCCACGGTCTCACCACCAATGGCTTCCTTCATGTTAGGCGCAAACCGGTTGTACATATCCATAGGCAGATAAGTCAAGGAACCCTCCAAGTCTATGATCATGTTACCATATTCCACGTGATCAAGATTGTTCGAAAACGATGATGATTGATTAATGAACGACGAGCTCTTGTTACCCACCAACACGTCGATCATATTAACGTAGTAGAAAGTCTTTGAATATTCGAAATCTTTTTTTACGAGCGAAGTTGAGACCACATTTGGACCCGACACGTTAACGCTATCCCCAAAATGAATTTTGGTTGTTAGATTTGAGGCGTCGTGGATATACGGGGGCAAACAATATGAAAACTTTCGCCTAGTCACCGATTTTAATTGGTTGGCTAGCGAAGTTGAGTCGCCCCCAAGAGCAAACACCCCAGTACCTAACTTCTCGCCGCCTTTATACTCGTTAACACACCCGAACAAAACATGTTCCACGGGAGTGGGCCCGAACCAAAAGGTGTCAGTAGCAATGAGACCTTTTATGAGGGTCCCACTCTGGTAGGAAGAGTTGTAGTGGCAAATGTTTTGTGTGTCACATGGCAGAGTGCGGTCCGCTAGGGATTTACAAGCGTTTGAACGGCATAATTGAGTTTGATAAGTGGATGAATTAGCGGGTACGAAAAGAGGTAGGCTCGCTTGCTTGTAACATGTCTTACAGGGTTCGCATGGGACCCATATAAAGTCGGATGACATTGTAACACTCCCATAAACTTGTACCGGGGGTGTCCCGATTTGGATTTTCATTATGTAGTCTCCAGATGGATTGCTAAAGATATCCGCATCCATCTTTGAAGCAGACCCCGGGCTTTTTGTCATTTTCAAGAGGCGAAAAGCCCGAGACGTTGACCGATGAAAAGCATTTTGAATACGGTCAATTTGTGACAGGGTTGGGTTATGTAGAGGGGATAGTGGAGAGTCTCTATGAAAATATCAACACTAAAACCACCATCATGTTCGCTGGGTTCAGAGAGGGAAACAGAAATGGATAGAAAAAGAGTGAGAATAATGAGCTTGTTCATGACTAAGATAAGATGATTGTGTTTTGATTCAAAGAGGAATATTTGATCGAAATTTATAATGTGAAACTAGAAGAATTCAGTTTGAAAGTATGTATTTGAATTTTAAAATTAAATGGTTGATTATATTGGTTATTGAGGTAATAAAGGAAGGGAAATTTTATATACAATTAAAAAATCAATTAGAGGTATTGTATTATATGCATAAATAAATAGAATCAATTTCTGATTGCAATGGGAGAATGGATATTTGGTTATTGATTTTGTGTTTAAATCATGAGAAAATGCAACAGCATAAACTTTAAAGTTAGGATTATACATCGCAACGCATTAATAATGCACATATCCTAGAATGATTCATTTTTAGTTGTTTTTTTTTGGATTTTATGCGACCATACTAATTATTATATGTGGCGTCACATATGTTAATACAACTTGTTAAAATTTTGATTTTATGCACAGTGCCACAGTGGATTCAAACTAGGATTGCCTATAGTATATATATAGAAAGATTCAAAAATAGTTCTCGAGTATGTATCTCCATCTCCTGAGGCGTACAAAATCAGGTTTTGTTTGAACTAGTTTGAAGCAAAACCGGTTTTTGTAGTGATAAAAAGTCACACATGTTTTGGGTGAGGAGTCGGGTCGTATCGAGAGTATTTTTATGTTTTTTGAGTTCTATTTTGAGTTTTCGACGAAAGTAGAATTGGTTTTGAAATTGGCGGTGGGTCAAGACCATATATTGTTGATACCGGTTCGAGTTCGGTAGCCTGGTTCAACTCTAGAACAAGTTTTTTATTTATATTTATTGATTTTTCACACCTCTGATTTAAATTTCAAATGTCCTGATTGGGCTGAAATGTGTGTATTACATATTGGGCTTTAAAACCTAACTATACTTATTGAGCTTTAACAAAAGTGGCTAGGTGGCGGGAAAGCAATTTTCGGTCTTAAATTTAAACTTACTCTATATAAACTAGATTTTGAACACGCGCGTTGCCGCGGGTTCGTTTGTATAAGTGCTGGTTTACACATGCTAATGGTTGTACAAAAAAGAAGCTAGTTTGATTAAACTTTACAATATAGGGATTATGGTAATTCGGATTGTAGTGCACACTGGTATCGAAAGAGGCCCTACTAACTCGGGTTCATACCTATCGGGCCTTCTGCTTTAAAGGGGTATCTTCACCTGTGAAATATGTTGTTTGGTATTAGAATTTGTTGTTTAACGGCGTGTAATGAATTTGTAGCATTGTCAGGCTAACAAAAAATTTAAAGGTATATAGTAGTTCACTGTGATTGTAACATTCAAAAGTGCATTTTGCAATATTGATAATGATAAATGCTTGTTAGCATAAGCATATTGGCAAACCAATCCTTTGCAGAGTTTAAATGCGGACTGCTAATCAGTTTACCAATGTTACATACCTGAAGAATTAATGCTAAACATGTAGCATATGCCATAAATAAAACTCCTTGACTTTGCTTGCTCTCTTTCTTTACTCAAGGTATCCAATCTAGAGTCACTGGAGCAGAGAGATGATGGTTTAAACCTCGCATTAACCAGGTGGCCATTTCATCTGTCTTCCACCAAGAACATGCAAATGAAGGTGGTAAACCGATTGACCTACACATGGAAATCAACACATTGAAGATATAATATGGGATCATTAATAGGTTACACACAGCTTATATGGAATACAGAAAAAATAGAAACTAAAACTTTACATGCAGAGGCGCCACTGTTAATGACCACACGGAATCCATCAACAATGCCTTCTTTTTCTGCAACTATTTTTGATGCGTGAAGAAGATGACCCAATATGTCTTCATGTCTTGCTTCAGCCTTATTAATTGCAGGAGGAAATCAATATTTCAATATAACATAAACCATAAACGATAAACCTAGCATAAAACATGAGAATAACAACTGTTTTGCTTAAACTGTAGGTATAATCAGAAACTATATGATACTCTGCAGCCAAAAGGTCCATTAGCATGATACCATCAAGATGGGGCTAGTTCTCGAGAAAAAATGTAGCTATATATTATAAAAAGATAATCAAAGAGTACATAACATATAACTATAACTTTGAACAAATAGAATTTTGCCATTCATAGTCTAAGTAGAATATCTAATATGGAACTAAAGGAGTACAATATAATATGGCATCTGTATGTTAACAAAGGCTTGGTTTATTAAATATTAAACAACAGGATATGAAGTTAACAAAGTCATTAATGAGCACAAGGCGGTCCAAGGTAACTTTTCGCATAAAGTAACTAAGTACTTAGGGAACTTTCATGCAGTTTATCCGCTTCCTTCTACGATTTCTTCCCTACTTTCTATCATTTTTCCTTTTTATCTTTTAGCATTGAAGTTGTAATGGCTTATTATACTTGTGCATTGGGGTCTCAGTGACTATGGAATCGCTATGTGCAAATGCTCCCAGATGAAGTAGTTATCCTTATGTGTAACTTAGAGAATAGTTGCAGCAGGAAGTTGAGTAAAAGAAATAACCTTGCCAAGCTCTGTTAACCTATCTCTATGCTTCGGGATAACTAAAACATGAACAGGCGTTTGAGGATTAATATCACGAAACGCTAAAACTTTTTCATCTTCATACACAATGTTGGAAGGGATCTCCTTTGAAATAATCTTGTCAAATCTACAAAGTAATATAAAATGTTCCTCGTGTGAGTGGAAATGTCCCAAAAAAAAGTATAACCATAAGATGAAGGTCATAACACATTTCAGAAAAAATAAGTATCGTAAACAATCCACCAAACACATATAAACATTTTAGCAAAGATAGGAGCAATACATGGTTGGAGCTCCACTGTTGGCTTCAGTTGCAGCTGATCTAGCAGCAGCTTCTTCATCATGGGTTGCACTCACACGAGACATCGCCCTAAAAGTACAAGAACAAAAGAAAAGGAGGAAAGAAGAAGTAAGACACAGAAACAGTTTAGCTACGGAGGTGACAACATAATAAAAATTGATAAGAAGCACCTAAACACATCTGCATATTGCTTTATCTATAACACATTACAGTGAGAACAATTATTATCTACTTAAACCTATGTGTTTAAGGAAGCAGAAAAGTATGCTGGTAACTCCATAAAAATTGGCAAGATAATAACCAATGGAATACAAACAACCATCAAAATCATACTGCTACATTCAACAACAAAGGTCCAGTATATAAGATAAATTACAGTTTAACTTGAGCAACCTAAACGCACATTAAATCGCCCCCAAAAGACGAAACTTTCGTTCCCAAAATTCCCAAATGTAACCAACTAAAAAATTGGGCAAAACATAAAGCACGAGACCCATACGTTCAAATCGACATCATATATACGATTAAAGTAAAGCTATGATAGCGAGTGAAACCAAAAGGGATTGAAGGAGTAGGTGAATGAATAATAAATACCTGCGTGCACATTGGAAAGGTGGAAGTTGAAAAGTTGATTGCAATAGAGGTATGGAGGTTGATGGCTTCAATGGATTGAAAGGGGATAATGCTCCGAGTGTTGTTGAGCTCCTGGGTTTGTAAGAGTGAGAAATGCATTTGATGAGAAGAATCGAAGATGACGGTGAGAAAGAGGGGTTTTATTACCGTAGGAGAGAGGAGCCCACGACAGCCATGTATTGGCAACCCATAGTCACCGGCGGGCGACGGCGACGACGGCAGCGACACTTCTTTGGAATCAGTTACCTTCTTGCTACCAAAAAAGAGATATCTAAAGGCAATGGTTGGTAGTAAACTCCAGGGGTAAATCATGATGAAGATGAAATTATGAGTTATCCGACGCCGGAGCATCGCCTCTCAGCCGGTGCAAAAAGAGCAGCTCCACCGGATCTGGATCGAAACGGTGGAGGATCCGAGATTTGCTCCGGCGAAGCAACAGCGAGGGGAAGGAGCCGATGGTGCTGTTGATGCATAAGAAGCTGGAGGTTCCGAAGCAAAAGGTGAGCTCTGGCGAGGAAGAAAGTAAGCTTTTTTAAAAAAAAGAAAAAAACCACAAAAAACCACCGACCAAAGTCTTTAATATATATTATAATATAAGAGTAAATTACGCTTTTCGTCCCTGTGATTTGGTGGTTATAACGATTTTCATCCAATAGTTTAAAAACGCCCGATTTAACCACTGTGGTTTAAATTCTATCATAATCAGATCCACTTTTGTAACGTCGTCCATTGTGGCCGTTAGTCAACCCACATGTGCCCCTCACGTGAGAGGCATTTTAGTCTTTTTATGTCAACTATCTTACTCCCTTCCATCTCCTTCCATATATTTAAATAATCAACTCCCTCTCTCTCCTAAAACTTTAATCCATTTCACATCTTCTTCCTTTCTTTCTCTCTGGTACATCAAGAACCATGGACAAGCAGAAAGTGGTTATGTGTTGTTGTGGTTCTCCAACCTATATTCGCACGTCATGGATATCAGCAAACCCTGGTCGTCGTTTCTACTGTTGTGCAAGCAAGGTAGGTCAATTCTAGGTCAATTCTTCACACTAACCTAGTTCTAGGTCAAATCTACTGTTGTGCTTATGCTTTTGGCGTAATTTTTCAGGGATCAAGTTGTGGATTTATTGCATGGAAGGATCCTCCAATGTGTCTAAGAGGAGCTGAAATCATACATGGACTTTTGAAAAACATGAACAAGCAGGAAGAAATTGCAAAAAGTAATGTCACTGAAATTAGGAAACTAAAAGTTGTTTTAGTTGTTAGTTGGGTATTGTTCATCATGTATTTTGTTTTCTAAATGACCTAAAAGCTTGTAAAGGTCATTAATTTCCTATGTACTGGCTTATTTGGGTAATATAATGAATCCTTCATTTAGTAAACCATATTGTTCATTACATAATGCATTTACAATAGTTTTAATCAACATCACCATGACCATTATTCTTGTAAACAACAAAACCATTACCATAAACTGCAGTACCCAAAATACATCATTTTTTATTACAAACATAAGTCTACCATAACCACAACAGACAATAAATACAACCATTTTAAACCATTACAAACATAAAAGTGTACTATGTTCACAAAAGTCAACCATTTCACCCAAAATAGATTACCACAGAAACCACAAAATACCACAGAAACCACAAAAAACAACCAGTTTAAACATTCAAGTAGCTGCTTGTGAAGAAGGCTGACCATCATCTCCCTGTCCCTTGCATGACCTTGAGTTATGACCTTTTTTCTTGCACTTTCCACATGTGACTATGTTACCAACTCTAACCATCTTTCCACCCTTAACAACTGGTTGACTTACCTCCTCAGCACTCTTCTTTCTTTTTTTCTTTGGCCTCCCTACTTGTGTATGATGTTTTGGTGCAGTCAGCTTTGTTGGGCAAGAAGAGGGTGTCCACATATGTCTTCCATTAATTGGGTCAACTGTGTTTGCATATACCTTCTTCTAGGTGTCTAACCAGTACACCTTAGACACCCAGTTCTCTGGAATACCAACCTCCATTCCATTCTGTGCCATATTCCATATCACTGCAACTGCATGCTTACATGGCATGGCAGTTAGCTCCCACTTCTTACATGAATAACTTTTTTCATCAACATTGACCACACATTGGTCCTGTGCAGGCCCACTTACCTGATATTTGCTCATACCATTCCAGATTACTATGTATTTTACAGCCTCTGCCTTGATTGCTTCAAATAATTTTGTTGCATTTGTAGTCAAAGGCCCATCACACTTTGCTATTACCTTATGCACAGCCACTATCCTTCTCATTAAATACTCCCTGATGAACTCTAAACATGTAATAACAGGTTTGTCCCTACCCCTCACTAGCTGCCTATTAAATACTTCACATGTATTATTTAAAAGAGCATCACTAGTTGACCGTCCTGCATAAGTTTAATAAGGATTATTAGCATTGTTATTAGTTAAACAAGTGAGATAATGCAGTGTTATTTGCATTGTTATTAAATAAGGTAAAGAGTAAAATACCACTGAAATGGGATCTAGACCAATGCTTTGCTGGTATTTCTTTCTACCACTCATGTAAAGCAGGATCCAGGTTATGTACATCTTTCATGGCCTTTGTAAAATAGGGTATTGTTGTTGCACTTACACACCTCCACAGCATGTTCTTGTACAAATTGCCCTTCCACCTTAACTTCATGTTTTCATGTATATATCTTAAACAAAACCTGTGTTTAGCACTGGGAAACACTGTTTTTAAAGCTGGTATAATGCCCTAGCATATCAATAGATAATGTTAATATGTAATTGTATTGGAATAAATAGATAATTAGATATATAAAAGTTAAACATTTATTTACCTTTTGCCTATCACTAATAAAAGTGAAATTGGAACTGGATGTCAGATCTAGGTCATCACCTAAACATTCTAAAAACCATGTCCAAGAGCTTGTAGTTTCAACCTCTACTAGAGCAAGCAACAGGGTAAATTCCATTATTTGAATCTATCCCAACTGCAGTCAAGATTTGTCCAGGGAATGGACCTTTTATAAAACACCCATCTAACCCTAGCAGTTCCCTCCTATAAATCTTAAACCCTGTCTTCAAAGCCCCTATGCATACATATATCCTCTTAAATTGCATGGTTTCACTAGATGGATTGCATTCTCTTTCAACATCAATTTTAATTGTGGTTCCTGGATTTGCCCTGATGAGTTCATCAACATAATCTCTCAACAGTTCATATTGAGCTCTATAATCACCCTCAATCTTATGGATTGCCATGTTCTTTGCCCCGAACACCTTCTGTCTTGATACTTGAATCTGGAATTTTCTTTGAATTAGCTCTTGGACTACCTTTAACGGGATGGTTGGGTTTACAGTAATAGTTGGTTCCAATTCTCGGGCAAGGAAACTGACTATGCACAATCTAACCTCTCTGGTTTGAAGACAACTGTGAGCATTGATGAAGGTCTTCACTATCCATGTTTCTTCTTTGTTATGATTTGTAATGTGCAGTTTCCAAGGACAGGTAGGGGTCATTAAAGGTTTCTTCTTTTTAGGTGTCCTAACTTCCTTGTTTGACCTACCAACATTAGAATCTTTGGATCCACTTGCCTCTTGTGAATTTACATCCTTGCCCTCACTTGATGCACCTCCTGCTAATAAAGGATTTAACCCCTCACACACCACACGATATCTACTTTTGTCATTTCTTACAACCTTCAGTTGTCTTCTACTAGAAATAGCATAGTTCAAAACCGACTGCTTTACCTCATCCCTATTTACAAATGTTTGCCCAACATAGAAAATTTCATCACCTAAGTGGATCTCTTTACTCTTTTTTTTCCTATATTTTCTCAATGCTCTTTTCAAGGGAGGTTCATTGTCGTCTTCATCACTTAGGCTATCAAAATCATCCAAGTCCACTTCAATGTTTTCTTTATTGTCTTCACTCTCCTGCCCCAAAGGTTCTTCATCCCTAATATCATTGTCAACAAATGCTCTATATTCCTCCATGTCTACTCCAACATCATCAATTATATTGTCTGTGTCTACTATAGAATCTGAATCCTCACTTTCAGTACCTTCACTATCATCCTCAAATAGGTCCTCATCTCCTATTGGATGTTCATCTTGAAGGCCACCATGCTCTACATTCTCAAACTGAAACACATCATCCATAGTAATATCATCTTTAAGTATATCATCTTCAATCATATCATTTTCAGCCAAATGTTGTGACCCTTGTTCAATTGATTCATTCACTAACCCTTCCACAAATGATTCATTAACTAACCCTTCGGCAACTGTTTCATTTTGAGTCAAATGTTCAGACCCTTCCACAACTGATTGATTTTGAGCCAAATGTTGTGACCGATCTATAAATGCTTCATTAAATGACCCCTCTACAACTGATTCACCATGCCACTCTAATGCTAGCCTCTTCCTACAAGCTTGGGTGATTTCTTGTGTATTCCTTCTAACCTGAGAAGGTCCTGCTTCAATCAACTCCTCAATTATAACACTACTTTTGACAGGCGATATGAAATATGTCTCCACACTTGTGTTCCCATGCTCAGTGTATACGTCCATTACTTTGAATTTCTCAACATATTTCAAGAAATTGAGCACATCACTATCATTTCCTATGGCCCTCAAACCAAAGTCTAAATCTTGCTCAGGAATCTTATAATGATAGTAAATTATTTCATCATGAAGATACCCTAATTCTTGAATTATTGCATTTACCTCAATAACAGAAAACTCATCAGAATCCACCAAATCAACATAACCTACCTGTCCGTTGATATACTTTCTTCCAGGGGCTTTGGTGAATTTCCCTCCATGATAAAACTTTAGTGTGAACAAACTAGGGTTTCCACCTAAATATAAAATCACAAATATTAAAAACAAGACATATAAACTACAATGGCTACTAAAATAACTAAAATGTGAAACTTAACACTCACCATAGAGTTCATAGGGATTAACATGCTCGCCTTTAGAACGAACATACCAAAGCATGAGCACCATTGCATCAAACGATTGCAATATTCAATGGTTGAAGCTTGAAACTTGATCTTTGAAAATTTTGTACTATCAATTTCAGTTTTGGATGATGAAAGGTCGATCGTTGGTGTTTTTGGTGAAGTAGAAGAAAGCAGATGATGAAAGTTCAAAAATATCGAAAGGTGGAAGGGTTATATGGAAGGGAGTAATGCAGGATCGTTTAATGGTCACTCAACAGAAGGTTTTTCTCTCAAAATCACCTGGAACAACACTCAGCAAGAGTCTATGAAGAGTTGATCACAATATAACAAGTAACAAGCAGTAAATAAACACAGAATGTAAATTTTCAAGGTACTTTTATATATTGCTTCTCAACTCAAAGGATTACAAGACTCTTGGACTCAAATCGCTTATCTAATGAGTTACAAGGAGAAGATATATATAATACTACCTACAGCCGGATATACTTTGATACCAGCTGGAAACCTCTAACCAAATATCTATACTACAAAACTATAGGTGAGGTATCTTAGACATTTTGCCTAAGAGTTGGTAGTCAGGACATGTCCCTGACTTACCTTTTGTCACCAACTAAAGTTGGTAACATGTACTATCATAAAAAGATGAACAGTAGAATAAAGTATGGTCAACAACATGGCTCTTTAGGAAGATGCCATGCTGTATCAGAGGTCTGCAGCGGACTGTCAGGGACCATACTTATATCTACTGGACATAGCAATGTCTTCCGAAGGATAAAAATGCTTCGGAAGAATAACTTCTTCCGAAGCCACTTATACTTCGGAAGACTGCTTCTTCCGAGGCTTGGAGTCTTCTTTGTCTTCGGAAGCAGACTTTGTCTTCAGCTCTTTCTTCAGACTTTGTCTTCGGAAGTCTTCAGACTTTGTCTTCAGCTCTTTCTTCAGACTTTGTCTTCGGAAGTATTCAGACTTTGTCTTCAGTTCTTTCATCAGACTTTGTCTTCAGAAGCTTTCAGACTTTATCTTCAGTTCTTTCATCAGACTTTGTCTTCAGAAGCTTTCAGACTGTCTTCAGTTCTTTCATCAGACTTTGTCTTCGGAAGCTTTCAGACTTTGTCTTCAGAAGTCTTCAGCTGTTGGCTTCAGCTGTTGACTTCAGCTGTTGCCTTCAGTTGATATCTTCAGCTGTTGTTCTTTAGACTCTCGGAAGATCTCATACTTAACTTCGGAAGCCCTTGAATGTAGCACCAAAATAACTATGTGAAGTGGTTTTGGTTGTACCAGCCTTATCATGACCCAACAAACTCCCCCTAGGTTGATGCTACCAAAACTTCACTTCTCTCTTCTTCTCAAAACTTTCAGCACCAAGGAGAGTAGATATTTGTCTGTGTCCTTGTTCTTCCCTGATGTGGTGCTGAGAAGTTTGTACAAATCCTTGGTAGGCAGAACATCCAGTCTATCACCTTGGATTATGTGTACCCTTTGTTTTGGCCCTCTGAAAAGAGTTAGTTGATGGGAATTATAGTCATATTCCCATCTAACTATAGGTTCTAATTCCGGACCCTCCACCATCTGTAGAAAGGCTGCGCCCTTGGTGGTAGGTCTTTCCTTGTCTTCCTGTCTTCTCAACTTCAACTGTTCTTCGATCTTGGCTTTTGCAGTTAGCTCGGCTAGATGAAGGCTGCTGAGATAGTTTCTGATGATAGCAGCAGTCTCAGAGTTGGAGGGGTTGGAGAATGGCTTCTCTGCAAGCTCAGCAATGTCAAATCTGCTGAGATACAGCAGAGAAGTGGCATTGAGCCGGTTGGTTTCCCCATTCTCCCTTTCCACAATAAAGTTATGAGAAGGTTCATCGAACCTCCACTGGATTATAGCTTTCCTAGGTCCAGGAGATTGGCTAGAAATCTTGTCCTCTTTCCTTGTATCCAGTAGAGTCACCAGTTTCCTTCTTACTCTCTTCTCTTCAGCATTGAGAATATCAGAGTTGAGACCAAGAAGTTGTGCAGCCTGGCCCAAAGTACTTCTAGGCAATTCAAGAAATTGACCTAGAGTGAGGGAGCTTGAAGAGTTATCAACATAGGTGATGTTGATAAGGTCTCCCTCACAGGAGATACTGCTTATAGTAGTGCAGTTGATGAGCCTTGTCTTGAGCTCCTTTATTTCCTCAAAGGAAAGATGTTGAGAAGGCTGAGGGGATGATCTTGGTTTCTGTTGGGTAGGTTTAAGTTCAGTGGTTCTGGGTTGTGTTTTGGGTTTTAGGATGGGAAGTTTAGGTGGTTGAGGTGATGAGGTAGGTTTGGGAAAGTTGTGGGTTCAGGGGTGAAGGTTTTATCAGTGGGTTCGGTTTTGATGGGAAATGGGATTAGTTCTTCTGGTGTAGGTTGTGGTTGAGTGGTTGGCTGTGGTTGAGTGGTTGGGGTGAAGACCATTCCCTGTCCCCTCCTGTACATCTCTTTCCTTTTCCCCATACGGATGTCAGCTTTTATTTCACTGACAATCCGCTGGAGTGTCCTTTCGGACATAGGCCCCACCTGCCTACCAGAGAAGCCATGAGCCCGGAGATAGTCTTTCATCCAGGCTTTGTCATTGGACTTCTTGATGGCAGTGACCCCCTTTTCTTCCTCCCTCCGCTTCCTCTCCTTCAACTTCTCCCTGGCAGCTTTTTTCATTTCCTTCTCCATTTGATCCTGCTCTTTGTTGTGGAGCATCAGGATCATGTCATCGTCGTGTGGAGATAGTTCAGGAAGATTGAAGCCTTCAGGAAGATTGAAGCCTCTTGAGAGTAGGAATTTGATCCTAGCCTCTCTCAGCTGCAGGGCTGCTTCCTTTGTTCTTCTTTTTCCCTCTCCAAGGACAACCTGGCTTCTTCTTCTAGCCTTAGCCTGGTTGTCCTCTCCAAAGTCACCAACTCCTCTAGTGGTAGCAGGAGTACTTCCTCATTGGCAGCTCCTAAGCTGATGAGCTGGTCAATAAGTGCTGTCCTTCTCTTAGTGTTGATTTCCTCCTGATTAGCTGCAGCTGCCTTGGAGCTAGCAACTAGCAACTTCTCAGCAGGAAACCTACCTTTCTTCTTGAGCTTTTCAATCCTTTCCTCTTCCTGAAGCTCTTCCGCAGTCAATTTCCTTTCGCCTTTGTCTTTGGCAAAGATTGACTGTGGTGGTTCTTGGACAGAGGGTTCAGATTGAGAGAGAGGTTCAGCTGGTGTTTGGGATGGAGGTATATCAGAAATATCCTCCCTGCTCACCTCAGATGCTATTTCAGCAATAACATCTGTGATGATCAGTTCCTCGGACATTTGGAACAATCCTTCCGCAGCTTCCATCTCAGCTTCGGAAGACTTGTCTTGTTCTTCCGAGGCTTCAATGTCAGCTTTGGAAGTTTTAGCCTGAGCTTCGGAAGAAGAGGCTGCTGCAAGTTCTGTCCCATCTGTTTTAGTTGCTGGGCCATCAGTCCCCATTTCCCCTTCGAAGTTAATCTCAGGTTCCATGTGGACCTTAGGTTGACCAACTTCTTTCACAGTGGTAGAAGGTGCAGTCAGTCTTTGAAGCTCCTCAGCCCCAAAATAAATAAGTGTGGTGTCAGGGCTGGGCTGTTCTAAGGAGGATCTCAATACAAACTTTGTGAAAAGTCTGTAAAGATCATGAAGCATCTTTGAGTCAATCTCTATAAATGATTGAGATGACTCAGGTAATGTGATGAGTTGGGAAGTAAAGGACTGGGTCTGTGGTTCCTCAGATGTTTGTCTCTGAACTTTCTCCCCCTTTTTGGTAGCATCATCTTGAGAGCTAGATGAGCTAGAGGAAGAAGTCAATGAGACTTGAATAGGTACATGCCTAACAGACCTCTCCGTCTGTTTCTCAGCTAGTTTAGCCTTGAGAGTGTTGATCTCAAGTTGCTGAGCGGCAGTCCTTGATTCTAAGATCCTCACCTGTGATTCCAGATTGGAGACCTTAGAAAGCAAGTACTGAAGTGTGAGTTGCATACTTCCCTCATCTTCATGCGAAGAATCACGGGGAGATGAGATAACATACCTAGTATGCTCAGTCTCACCACCAGATATGGCTTCTTGGCACCCTGGATTTCTTTGCTCAAAGTCATCTCTTTCAGAGATGTCAATGGACAAAGTTGTCGTAGACTCAGTCCTAATGATGTTACCACTGTCCTGAGAGCTCAATGAGAGACTCTGAGTAGTGGCAGCTGAGCCTACATGAGTCCCTTCCATATCAGTGGGACTCACCTCAGTAATTGGCTGCTGATGGGGGCTAGAGACAAGGGATCTCTCTTGGCTCTGTTGATCTTTCAGAGGGTGTTGTAGATTAACTTCATGGCCATGGAGAGATGTAATCTCTTCATCGGTGCGGAGTAAAAGGTCAGTGAAAGATAAGGAGGTTAAACCTACTGACCCGGGACCTAGATCAATGTCTACAGTCATTGAGCCTATGGTGGGGCTGTCCCTTGAAGGCTGCACAAGGGAGTGTAAAGACTCACCCTGTGGGCTTAAGGCTTGGGGTTTGGACTCTTGGGTTTGAGACTGAGGAGGCTCAAAACCCACATTGAGGTCAAATGTGAAGGATGGTGTCACACCCTCAAATTTCGGGTCTGGAATCTATCAAGGAGGGGTGAACAAACAGGATCGAACACAGTAGTTACACAGAGATGCAATTATCTATATGACAGTTTTTAGATAATCATTACAATAATGTTCAGAGTAATATTATGCGTAGCGGAAGTAAATATAGATTGTTTCAGGACAACATGTCTTAATCATAATTCAATAATAATCAATAGGTATCTTGAGCTCTTATATGATCCTACGTGCATGTCCGTAAGCTCCTAGTAGATACCTGAGAATACATGTAAATCAAGTGTCAACACAGGGTTGGTGAGTTCACAGGTAAGTAAAACATAGTGATAAATCATCAATTATCATCAAATAGGATTTATAGAAAAAGTGTGAGTTTAATTTACTCACCGGTATATGAATAGCCTGTCGGAACCCTTTTTAATAAGGTGAACCCGCTATCCCACATACCTACTAAGTACAAGCCCAACAAATCCTTCACATTGAATTTGTCCATGTCACTTAGTTTATTATCCTTTTATGTGTATATTATATTTTCATAATAATTTCAAATCAGAGGGAGCAAATCCTCCTTTACATTTATCCTCATATGGGTTGTAAGTGGAACTATAATGCAAACTATATAAAGTGCACATCTGCCTTCTCACTACAGAAACAGTCATCCCAAATGACAACAAGATCTTTGTGCATCTGATATGGATCACATGTCCATACCTTTGTGGGGGTAAGTCACTCCCCGATAGTACTATCCAAAAGATCCCTGCTTATTTATAGTCCAGTATACAGAGAAGGATTTTCATAGTAACCATATGTAATCATAAATGTGATTAAATTATTATTTAACATAATACACAAAATAATTTGTAATTTCAATTACAACATGTATTCCAGCCCCAAAATTTAAATGATTAAAAAGGGGAATAGTTATGAACTCACCTCGGTCGTTGGGTAGTGTTGACAAGCTAGTAAATTCCTCCTAAGGAATTAATATTCACATAAGTATATATATATAAATCCATAACCTAAATAAGTTAGATCCTGAACCTGGTGTTCAATTGATCTAGGATCTGGTTTTCGGAGATTTGTTATAAACCTTAAATCATTTAGTGATTTATATAATTTAATTAGTTTAATAATGATTTTAACATTTCATTATATTCTAATTTAGTCGTCATTTAATCATATAAATTTATATTTAATTTATAAGATTATATAAATGTTTAAGTTTATAAAAATCTATTTATATTTATATCATCAAGATTAATTCAATAATTAAGATAACATCCATAAATAATTTTTGATGATTTAGTTATTATTAAAAATCCATTTCTTTTATATGGATAATAATTTATAACTATTTACATAAATAATTAAAGTTTCTAAATAATTATTTTTATACAATTATTAGGATTTATCATTAATTAAAAATAATATGGTGTCTAATTAATGAATTAATACCTTAAATCATTAATTAAAGTCTATTTTTATAAAAATATTTAATTATAATATTTTTGAATAACATTGTATAAATTTTATTTGAAGTATTTTTAATTAAATAATTTACAGAAAATTAATTAAAAATAAAGAAGTTCTTAAAAATCAGTTTTATAATTTTTGGTGATTTTTATGTATTTTTAATAATTTTTATTTATTTTTAAAGGGTAAACAACTAAATAAAATAAATAAAATAAAAAGGTTGGGAGGTGCACGGTTCGAACCCGTGACCTCCCCCTCAACACACCCGCGCACAAACCACTGAGCCAAAGGCTCATCAGCGAACAAACCCCGCCCCAAATAGTTTTAAACACACCCGAATGTTCATCCCCAAATTCAAGAACCCTAGAATCAATTTGATTCAAATTGAAGTTCGATTTGATTCTGTTAATGCACAAATTCATGGGGCTTTTGTTCCCCATGATTAAACGAACACAATGATGTAATCAATTACCTGTTTTGATGTTCAAATCGTTAAGAATGATCGAAGAACAGGTCGCGACCAATGTGGCACTGATTTGGTACTCAAACGATGATGTTATTCGAATTAACTTCACAGGAAGTTTGAAATGACACCAATGATCAAAAGCCCTCTGGAAATTTCGAGGTTTGAGGCTTTGATGATGATGTTCGACTAGTTGCAGGTCGCGGAGAAAGAAGAGGATCAAATTCGATGAAGGTGTTTGTTTCAGGTGTAATTCGAAGTGTATACCGATTACTAGTATTTATAGCATTGTGTGTAGGTGGTTAATTCGATTATTATTTAGTTTCTTGTGCGATTCGGAGTTGTAAAGGAGCCGACAATGATCACGGGCGGTTTAAATCGCACTATCGACTTGATTCTCAAATTATTGTGGGGTTTTGGTTCGCATCGTCCATATGGGAGTGTCGGGAACAATTATTTGATCAAAAACCGAGTAAATTCGATGTTTAGGAGTCGCCGGAGTGTTGCCGGGGATGTCGCCGGAACAGTGGTCGACGGGAGGGGGTTGGGTTTTCGGAAATTACAGAATAGTCCCTGAGGTTTCACATGTTATCATTTTGTGTTTTAAGTTTATAAAACATGTTTTAAAATTTACACAACAGCCCCTATAATTTATTAAATCAATTAAACTAATTTTGTAAATAATAATACTTTCACTATTATTATTATTTTCATTATTATTATTTTTAATAATAATATTATTATTATTATTGTCATTATTTTTGATAATAATATCATTATTATTATAATTATTATTATTATCATCATTTGTAATAATAATAATATCATTATTATTATTATTATTATTATTATTATTATTATTATTCGGAATAATAATATCATTATTATTATTATCATTATTTTATTATTATTAATATTATTATTAATAATAATAAAATATAAAAATAAATCATAAATTCACATAAAAATTTTATTAATTCGTGAAAAATTTTTCGGGTTGTCACATCATCCCCCTGTTAGAGGAATTTTCGTCCCGAAAATTAAGATGTACTAGCAACATTTTTGAACAGGTTAGGGTACTTGCGCATCATTTCGTCCTCTCGTTCCCAAGTGAACTCAGGACCACGCCGGGAGTTCCACCGAACTCTAACAATCGGAATCTTGCTATGCTTAAGTTGTTTAACTTCTTTATCCATGAATTCAACTGGTTCCTCGATAAACCTGAGTTTCTCATCTACTTGTAGTTCCTCTAAAGGCACAACAAGTGATTCATCGGATAAACACTTCCTTAGATTGGATACGTGAAAAACATTATGCACACCACCAAGTTCAGCAGGTAGATTTAATTCATAGGCTACTGGGCCGATCCTTCTGACAATTTCAAAAGGTCCCACGTAGCGAGGGTTCAATTTCCCCCGTTTTCCAAAGCGTATAACTCCCTTCCAGGGAGATACCTTTAGCAAAACTTTATCTCCTTCCTGAAATTCCAGTGGCTTGCGGCGTTTATCAGCATAGCTTTTCTGGCGATCCCTGGCAGCAGCCTTGCGTTCTCTTATCTGGACAATTTTCTCATGAGTTTCAAGGATCAACTCTGGACCAGTAAGTTGACTATCTCCAACTTCTGCCCAGCAAAGCGGTGATCTACATTTACGTCCATATAAGGCCTCGAATGGTGCCGTCTTGATGCTCGAATGATAGCTATTGTTATATGAGAACTCTACCAAAGGTAAATGACCTTCCCAGTTCTTTCCAAAGTCAATGACACAAGCCCTAAGCATATCCTCAAGAGTCTGTATGGTTCTTTCACTTTGACCATCAGTTTGAGGGTGATAGGCTGTGCTCATATCTAGGCGAGTGCCTAGAGCTTTCTGAAGTTTTCCCCAGAAGATTGATGTAAACCGTGCATCACGATCAGAGATAATAGACACTGGCACTCCGTGTCTAGAGATAATTTCTTTGATGTACACCCTTGCAAGCTTCTCCATCTTGTCTTTCTCACGGATGGGTATGAAATGAGTGGATTTGGTGAGACGGTCAACGATAACCCAAATGGTGTCGTTGCCCGTTTGAGACTTGGGTAAACCAGTGACAAAATCCATGGTTATCATTTCCCACTTCCACACGGGAATTTCTGGTTGGGTCAACATTCCTGAAGGCTTTTGGTATTCGACCTTGACTTTAGAACAAGTCAAGCACTTTGAGACATAAGTTGCAATATCTGCCTTCATTCTTGGCCACCAGTAAACAAGCTTCAAGTCGTAATACATCTTATCTGCACTTGGGTGGATAGAGTATCTAGACTTGTGGGCTTCATCCATGATCAGGCTTCGCAGATTCCCGTACAGGGGTACCCAAATCCTTCCTGCTATAAAGCGTATTCCATCCGAATGAACTTCAAACTGTTGGTCTAGCCCTCGAAGGTTTTCATCTTTAATGTTCTCTTCTTTCAGGGCTTCAGTCTGAGCCTTCAAGATTTGTGCCGGCAGGTTGCTTTGAATGGTAAGTTGTAGAGCTCGCACTCTACGAGGTTTCACATGTTCTTTCCTACTCAAAGCATCAGCCACAATATTTGCTTCACCAGGATGGTACTTGATGGCACAATCATAATCGTTTAGTAGTTCAAGCCACCTCCTCTGCCTCATGTTCAGCTCCTTTTGATTATACAGGTGTTGAAGACTCTTGTGATCGGTATAAATAGTGCACTTAGTACCGTACAAGTAATGTCTCCATAATTTAAGAGCAAACACAACAGCTCCCAGTTCTAGGTCATGAGTTGCATAGTTCTTCTCATGAGCCTTTAACTGTCTTGAGGCATAAGCTATGACTTTGTCGCGTTGCATCAAAACACATCCCAGTCCCTGAACAGAAGCATCACAGTAGACTACAAAGTCTTCAATACCGTCGGGTAGGGACAATATAGGTGCACTGCACAACTTCTGTTTCAGTGTTTGGAAAGCAGCCTCTTGCTTGAACCCCCAATGATATGCTACCCCCTTTTGGGTAAGCATAGTCAATGGTTGAGCTATCTTGGAGAATCCCTCGATAAATCTCCTATAATAGCCGGCTAGTCCCAGAAATTGTCTAATTTCCGTTGGATTAGAAGGTGTAGGCCAACTTTTGATGGATTCAATTTTAGCTGGGTCTACATGAATTCCATTAGCATCAATCACATGACCAAGGAATTGAACTTCTTTAAGCCAGAAATCACATTTCGAGAACTTAGCATAAAGCTCCTCTCTCTTTAGTAGTTTAAGGATCAATCTCAGATGTTCTTCATGCTCCTGCTCATTTTTGGAATAGATCAAGATGTCATCAATGAAGACAATGACAAACTTGTCTAGATAAGGCTTGCATACTCGATTCATGAGATCCATGAATACAGCAGGTGCATTTGTTAGCCCAAATGGCATGACTGTGAACTCAAAGTGACCGTATCGAGTTCTGAAAGCCGTCTTCATAATATCTTCATCTCTGACTCTCAGCTGATGATAGCCGCTTCTAAGATCTATCTTGGAGTAAATGCTCGAACCTTGCAGTTGGTCGAATAAGTCGTCAATACGTGGCAAGGGATAACGGTTCTTGATCGTCACTTTGTTCAGTTCTCGATAGTCGATGCACATCCGGAAGGTCCCGTCTTTCTTCTTCACAAATAACACTGGTGCTCCCCATGGTGACGAGCTAGGTCGGATGAATCCTTTATCAAGGAGTTCCCTAAGCTGGTCAGATAGTTCTTTTAATTCAGAAGGTGCGAGACGGTATGGTGCCCGAGCTATAGGTGTAGCTCCAGGTACTAACTCGATTGAAAACTCGACCTCTCTTTTAGGGGGCAATCCAGGCAGTTCATCAGGAAACACTTCAGGAAATTCCCTGACGACGGGTACATCTTCAATCTTTCTTTCCTTCTTCTCTTTGTCAGTGACTAAGGCTAGGATAGCAGTATGTCCTTTTCGAAGACACTTTTGAGCCTTCAAGTAAGAAATAACTCCCATCACGACACCAGTCTTATCTCCCTCCACGCACAGGACTTCATCATTTGGTAGGGGGATACGAATCATTTTGTCTTTACAGATAATTTCTGCAGAGTTTTTAGATAGCCAATCCATACCAACTACCACATCGAAGCTTCCCAAAGTAATGGGCATGAGGTCTATTGGTAGGATATGACCTGATAAATCTAGTGTACAGTTTTTCAGGATTTGTGATGCGGTCAAGGATTTACCATTTGCTACTTCTACAACATATGGCTCATCTAGGGGTACAGGGTTTACATTCAAGTGCTTATAGAAAGTATCAGATACGAAGCTTCTATCAGCTCCCGTGTCAAATAATACTATGGCATAAACATTATTCACCAAAAATTTTCCCATAATAACGTTAGGGTCTTTGAGAGCCTCACCTTTGCCAATAACGAAGGCTCTGCCCTTGGCTGTATCTTTCTTTTCCCCAGTGCAGTCTTTAGCAATATGGCCCTTTTCTCCACATCTGAAACAAATAACTTCCTTCTTTCCACCATTCTGCTGATTACCATCCTTCTTTCCTTGGTCTTGAGTCTTGGTTCTACATTCAGGAGCAGTGTGCCCCCTCTTGTTGCATTTGTAGCAGATGATTGCGGTACACTTGCCATGATGACGCTTGCCACACCTCTGACATCTAGGCGGAATGCCCTGATTGTCTTGGTGCTTTTTCTGATCTTGCTTCTTGCTTGTACCTTGACTCTCACCATCTTTAGCATCTTCAAACTTTCTCTTCCCCGAGCTTTCAGCAGCGACACCCTTACCCTTGTTTCTTGGTGGGAACCTCCCCTGAGCCACAGCTTCATTAGTCAGCTTGTGAGCTAACCTAATGGCCTGTTGGATTGAAGTTGGGTTGGAGGAAGTGACCATAGATTGAATGACCGGAGACAGTCCACGGATGTAGCCTTCAATTCTTCTGTGAGCAGGCTCCATCATATGAGGACACAAGGTTGCGTACTCATGATTTTCAGTGGTATACTTTTCAATTTCAGATCCTACCATTTTGTGGTTCCAGCACTCGGTTTCAAACCTTTGTACTTCTTCTCTCGGACAGAATTCTTCCATCATCAGCTGTTTGAATTCCTCCCAATCCATAGCATTGGCTAGGGAGAGAGTAAGTCTTGAAACTTCTGTCTTCCAGAATGAGAGTGCAGCTCCACTCAAGGCTCCGGAGGCATACTTGGTCCTACTCTCATCGGGACATTCAGATATAGCGAAGATGGATTCACATTTCTCGAACCACCTTATGAGCCCAATGGCCCCTTCTGCACCAGTGAAGGTATCTGGTTTGCAGTCTAGGAACTTTTTATATGAATAGTGATGACCATTCTGAGCAGCCTGAGTGGCTAGGGCTGCAGCAACACCTTGATTGACCAAGGCTTGTATTTCTTCAGGAGTCATCCCTATTGGGACAGTTCTTCTGGCGCGTCCTCTACCTCTGCCTCTGCCTGCTGGTGCGTCCATCTATCATGAAATTGTTTGATGAGAATTCACACTTTGACATATTCAATAGATGCATTTTATATCAAATATTCAAAGTATGGACAATTACTGTAGGGTAGATGGGAATTTAAGAAAACTTGGTTTTTCGATTAAATTCGGCAAGGCACGAGTACTAAGGAAACAAGTCTCGCTTTAGGTTAGGACAAGCGTGGCTTAGATTACCAAATGGAACATATCAAGGTAATCACGAGAAGCCATTTGCCTTAAGGACTTGTATATGACTGTAGTAACTTCACGTGTTACAATAGCGGAAATCTTACGGCCAGAGTTTCTAAATCGTGAACGGATTTGACGAGAAGACATGCTGAATAATATGGAAAGAAGAAACCTTTATGAAAAACGGGTAATTGGTTTCTAAAACTTTTCAAAATAATAAAATCATTAATGAGATTGTTTAGAATAACAATGAGAGGTTAGGAGTGTAAACGTTCGGTTCGCAAACCAAAGCGAATACGTTGACTTATCAAAGTATTTGTGTCCACCACAACCTTAACGAGGACATGCGTACCTATAAGCGAATACTCATCTCGAGGGTTCCCAGGTGAGGTAATCAAGTTGTATGAATACCTTGCCTAGACAGAACACCTTAAGATACAGGTATCCCACTCTTCCAGCATTGCATGTTCTCGGTCATGTGACACGGACTTTGACGAGATTTGAAAACCATTTGATTTAGGCACGATGATAAGTGTAGATCCCACGTGTCGTTGAGAATAAGTTTAGGAATGAGTCAAAGAGTCAAAGTCATGTTTAGGAAAACAACTATCTAAGTTTAAGCATATAACTTCTTAATCTTAGTCAATCTCTAACTAAGGCAATTTACTTTGTGCAACTATTGTGTGTGGCTATAGGCTAGATGCAATTCCTAACTCAGTATAACCAATGGCTCTGATACCAATCTGTCACACCCTCAAATTCCGGGTCTGGAATCTATCAAGGAGGGGTGAACAAACAGGATCGAACACAGCAGTTACACAGAGATGCAATTATCTATATGACAGTTTTTAGATAATCATTACAATAATGTTCAGAGTAATATTATGCGTAGCGGAAGTAAATATAGATTGTTTCAGGACAACATGTCTTAATCATAATTCAATAATAATCAATAGGTATCTTGAGCTCTTATATGATCCTACGTGCATGTCCGTAAGCTCCTAGTAGATACCTGAGAATACATGTAAATCAAGTGTCAACACAGGGTTGGTGAGTTCACAGGTAAGTAAAACATAGTGATAAATTATCAATTATCATCAAATAGGATTTATAGAAAAAGTGTGAGTTTAATTTACTCACCGGTATATGAATAGCCTGTCGGAACCCTTTTTAATAAGGTGAACCCGCTATCCCACATACCTACTAAGTACAAGCCCAACAAATCCTTCACATTGAATTTGTCCATGTCACTTAGTTTATTATCCTTTTATGTGTATATTATATTTTCATAATAATTTTAAATCAGAGGGAGCAAATCCTCCTTTACATTTATCCTCATATGGGTTGTAAGTGGAACTATAATGCAAACTATATAAAGTGCACATCTGCCTTCTCACTACAGAAACAGTCATCCCAAATGACAACAAGATCTTTGTGCATCTGATATGGATCACATGTCCATACCTTTGTGGGGGTAAGTCACTACCCGATAGTACTATCCAAAAGATCCCTGCTTATTTATAGTCCAGTATACAGAGAAGGATTTTCATAGTAACCATATGTAATCATAAATGTGATTAAATTATTATTTAACATAATACACAAAATAATTTGTAATTTCAATTACAACATGTATTCCAGCCCCAAAATATTAAATGATTAAAAAGGGGAATAGTTATGAACTCACCTCGGTCGTTGGGTAGTGTTGACAAGCTAGTAAATTCCTCCTAAGGAATTAATATTCACATAAGTATATATATAAAATCCATAACCTAAATAAGTTAGATCCTGAACCTGGTGTTCAATTGATCTAGGATCTGGTTTTCGGAGATTTGTTATAAACCTTAAATCATTTAGTGATTTATATAATTTAATTAGTTTAATAATGATTTTAACATTTCATTATATTCTAATTTAGTCGTCATTAATCATATAAATTTATATTTAATTTTATAAGATTATATAAATGTTTAAGTTTATAAAAATCTATTTTATATTTATATCATCAAGATTAATTCAATAATTAAGATAACATCCATAAATAATTTTGATGATTTAGTTATTATTAAAAATCCATTTCTTTTTATATGGATAATAATTTATAACTATTTACATAAATAATTAAAGTTTCTAAATAATTATTTTTATACAATTATTAGGATTTATCATTAATTAAAAATAATAAAACAAACAAACAAACAAACATACCCAGTGTCTCCCGCTGAGGAGCAGGGTCTGGGAGGGTATGTGGTGGCAAGTCATTCCTCTATCTAGAAAGATAGAGAGACCGCTTCCGAAGAGACCCCCGACTCGTTAACACAGGCAATAACAAAAACAATCATAATACACGCATATACAAAGCATATAACAAAGCATAACAAAGGCAATAACCATCATAATACGAAGCATATAACACAATGATATATATCACCAGAAGAATTAGATAATGCGCATGTAACACCCAAAAAGGATAAATGAGGAAAACTACACCTAACTTGTGGGGTACGGTCATATGTCACCGTATACCCTTCCCGCCACAACACCCACTAAAAGTCCTTAATTTTAATTCTACGCCTCCACTCACTTCTATCCTCGATCATGTTCTCAGAGAGATGCAAGTCCATCATATCTCTCCTAATAACCTCGTCCCAAGTCAACCTAGGTCTACCTCTGCTCCTCCTACCCTCTAAGCTGATATTCTCTACTGCTCGGACTGATGCTGCCATCGTTCTCCTCTTCACGTGCCCAAACCATCTTAGTCTTCCTCTCTTATTTTTTCTGTGATACACGCCACCTCTAGCCTCTGACGAAAGACGTCGTTTCTTATCCGATCCAATCTTGTGTGTCCACACATCCACCTCAGCATTCGCATTTCTGCGACCTCTATTTGTCTCTCGTGCGATTTCTTTATGGCCCAACAGTCTGTGCCGTATAACATAGCTGGACGTACTGCCACTCTGTAGAATTTTCCTTTAGTTTTGCCGGGAACCTCTTATCACACAAAATCCCTGATGCTGCTCTCCACTTGCACCATCCTGATGTATACGGTTGTTACATCGCTGTGTATCTCTCCATCTTCCTGTACGTACGAGCCAAGGTATTTGAACCTAGACGTCCGGGGGACCGCCATGCCTTGGATACTGATTGGGTGTCCTCTTCAGCCTCACCACTAAAGTTACAATGCTAATTAAAAATAATATGGTGTCTAATTAATGAATTAATACCTTAAATCATTAATTAAAGTCTATTTTTATAAAAATATTTAATTATAATATTTTGAATAACATTGTATAATTTTATTTGAAGTATTTTTAATTAAATAATTTACGGAAAATTAATTAAAAAAAGAAGTTCTTAAAAATCAGTTTTATAATTTTTGGTGATTTTTATGTATTTTTAATAATTTTTATTTATTTTAAAGGGTAAACAACTAAATAAAATAAATAAAATAAATAAAGGTTGGGAGGTGCACGGTTCGAACCCGTGACCTCCCCCTCAACACACCCGCGCACAAACCACTGAGCCAAAGGCTCATCAGCGAACAAACCCCGCCCCAAATAGTTTTAAACACACCCGAATGTTCATCCCCAAATTCAAGAACCCTAGAATCAATTTGATTCAAATTGAAGTTCGATTTGATTCTGTTAATGCACAAATTCATGGGGCTTTTGTTCCCCATGATTAAACGAACACAATGATGTAATCAATTACCTGTTTTGATGTTCAAATCGTTAAGAATGATCGAAGAACAGGTCGCGACCAATGTGGCACTGATTTGGTACTCAAACGATGATGTTATTCGAATTAACTTCACAGGAAGTTTGAAATGACACCAATGATCAAAAGCCCTCTGGAAATTTCGAGGTTTGAGGCTTTGATGATGATGTTCGACTAGTTGCAGGTCGCGGAGAAAGAAGAGGATCAAATTCGATGAAGGTGTTTGTTTCAGGTGTAATTCGAAGTGTATACTGATTACTAGTATTTATAGCATTGTGTGTAGGTGGTTAATTCGATTATTATTTAGTTTCTTGTGCGATTCGGAGTTGTAAAGGAGCCGACAATGATCACGGGCGGTTTAAATCGCACTATCGACTTGATTCTCAAATTATTGTGGGGTTTTGGTTCGCATCGTCCATATGGGAGTGTCGGGAACAATTATTTGATCAAAAACCGAGTAAATTCGATGTTTAGGAGTCGCCGGAGTGTTGCCGGGGATGTCGCCGGAACAGTGGTCGACGGGAGGGGGGTTGGGTTTTCGGAAATTACAGAATAGT
Organism: Flaveria linearis; assembly: GCA_024085815.1. NCBI lineage: Eukaryota > Viridiplantae > Streptophyta > Magnoliopsida > Asterales > Asteraceae > Flaveria > Flaveria linearis. The sequence continues at coordinate 79,986,573 of CM044011.1, read as the reverse complement.
CCCTGAGGTTTCACATGTTATCATTTTGTGTTTTAAGTTTATAAAACATGTTTTAAAATTTACACAACAGCCCCTATACTTTATTAAATCAATTAAACTAATTTTGTAAATAATAATACTTTCACTATTATTATTATTTTCATTATTATTATTTTTAATAATATTATTATTATTATTATTATTGTCATTATTTTTGATAATAATATCATTATTATATTATTATTATTATCATCATTTGTAATAATATAATATCATTATTATTATTATATTATTATTATTATTATTATTATTATTCGAAATAATAATATCATTATTATTATTATCATTATTTTTATTATTATTAATATTATTATTAATAATAATAAAATATAAAAATAAATCATAAATTCACATAAAAATTTTATTAATTCGTGAAAAATTTTTCGGGTTGTCACAGATGGTGTGACCTCGGACTGAGTGGGAGCCCATGGTTCCGCTCTAGCCCTTTTGGTTTGAACTGGAGGAGCTTGTTCAATCAGAGTAGATTGAACAATGGTTCGTTTAGGGCGTCTCTGGTAAGTGATTTTGATGGGTAGAGAAGGTGTGGGGACATTTGTGGTGGAGGTTGCTGGTGTGGGTTCATCACCTGTGGGGATAACAGGGATGTCACCAGGAGCTATGCGATCAGTCATCTCTGGAGGTAATGGAGTATACCTTCCAGTGAAGTTGATGGACATCTTCTTCAATGTTTTGAAGATGGTAGGTCTCACTTGCGGAACAGTAAGAGCAGCTGCACAGACAAGCTTTCTCGGTTCCAGCTCACAGTTGATTATGTGTTGAATGAATCTAGGATACATGAAGAATGTATCCCTTCTCAGATTGCCGATTAGATTGGTCAACACAAATCGTGAGTAGTTGAAGCGTAGACCTCTCACCAACCCATGAACTAGGCATCCCAGTTCATATGGGATTTGATCCCATCCCCTGACTTGTTGGATAGGCAGTGCAGAACAATGTGCAGCAGGAATTTCCAATGATAAGAGAAGTTAAACTTGTAGACGGTTGACCTGCTCACATCTCCACCATATCCCATTAGGATGTAGTGCCATCCAAATCTTCTTTGGGGAACTCAGTAGGAGCCCCATCATCATGAAGCTCGAGATGCTCCCTGATGAGTTGTTCAGTGATGATCAAATCCTTTCCGCAAATACGTGTTCTCAGGACGTGAACCCCATTGAGAACATCAGCTTGACCGTTACTCCAAAATTCAGTCATGTGGTTGGAGTAGATGTTGGGGTTAAATAGTAAGCGCCGTGAGATAGGTGGATTCAGTAAGAAAGGTGATGATTTGGGTAAAGTCTGCATCTCTTAACGAATCAAGTAATGCGACTTGGTTGTGCTGAGTGTCACACCCGACCGACGGCGGAATCATCGGAGCGGACGAGGGAATGATTGATTGTTCATAACACATGGTTGTCTAATAGTGGAAATAATATTAAGATCAGATTACATGATAATATAAGTTCAACATACACAATACAACAATTAAAATCACAAATAGTAATTGTCTTTTATTTTAACTAAGTCCGGGTCTTAAATGAGCAGGTAGAAGTCCACTATCTTGCTTAACCTGAAATCATGTGAGAAATAAAGTCAGCTAACGAATTAGCTGGTGAGTAGTCATAGTTTTGAATATACATATAGATTGATTGATTGATTGAGAATAATCCAATTCACAAGGTAACGTTAAGACTTATATTGCAATAGTAAAACATATAGATAAACTGACACAATAACAACCCTTGACTTGACACTTGCAAATAATAGACTCCACACATACACCATAGTTTAACTCTGCCTCTGGCACAATCACCACTCGACTATTCATATGGGGTGGGTATCCAAACCAGTAGATCTACATTGTTGCCAGGATTGATTGATTGATTGAATTAGGGTTTTACTGTCGTCCAGTTTATCACAGTATGTTCACATAATTGCAAGTAATAACATAACCTGTCTTGAATTGAATTTAGAATGAAACAACAATAGAATATCATGTTTGAATATATTGTATCACATGATTTCCCCCAAATAGGAAATGATATAAAAAGGGGATATGAATACTCACTTGATTGATGAGATTGGATTTTGAATAATTGAATGTGATAGGTTAGACACCTACGATTTCCTTATGATTAACATAAGGAACGGTTGTCTCGAGTTAGAATAATAATGATTGAGAATTGGGAATGTATTAGGATTCCTATTGAGTTTTGGAATGGTAGTTTAAATAAACTAATTTATTTAATTTGAATGTCTCGAAATAAATAAAATGAATTCATTGAAAACGATTATGTTAAAATTTAAAATAAACGTATCATTATGCGTAACCGTTTGATTTATTGTTAAAGTGTGGAAAAACAAATAATTAATTTTATATAATTAATTATATGATAATTAATTAAATATTTAATTATTTGTATAACTAAAAGAAATGAACTTGTTATTTGAAATGATTTTAAATATATCACTTTTTATATTACTCATAATTAAAACAATAATAACGATTATTGAAATAATCAAGAGTAATATAGTGTCAAATAATAATTTAATAAATTAAATTATTATTAGAAGTTCACTTTTGTTTAAATAATTTTGTATTATTTGTAATTTTGTTTATTTAAAACATTTATTAAAATAGGTAAATGTTAAAAATAAATTTCAGTAATTAATTAAATTGTTCTGAAAATTTTTGATGTTTGTAAAAATATTTTTATAATTTTTACAATTTTTCTTATAATTTTTGGAGGCTTAAAAGGCCCCAAAAAAAAATGGTTGAGGTGGCCCGGGGTCGAACCCGGGACCTCATGGATTGCAATGGGTGCAGGGACCAGTGAACCAAGGTCACAATCGCGGTTAAGGTCCGGTTCCAATTGCTTATAAGCCTTCTTAACCCAATTTCCCCAAATACCCTATGAACCCTAGATTGAATCAACCCAAATCGAACCCGAATTCGACTTTGATTACTTCTGCAATCATGGGGCTTTTGTTTCCCCATGATTAAAAGAGTGTGTGTGTGTATGTAATTACCCGAATGATGTTCGAATTGAAGCTGAACTGGTCGAGAACAGGTCGCGGCACAGGTTGGAATCGACTGATGATCAAACCTTGATGGATTTCAAATTAATTTCGTGGGTAGCTTTGGGTTATGATCGAGATTAAAAGCCCTTTATCATTTGTGGCTAAAATCGAGCGGAGAAGGGTTGTTAAATGAGTTGCAGGTCACGAACGAGGAGGTGCTCGAAAGGGAGGTTTAAGCTTGTTTTAAATGAAATTGAATCCACAGGAATGTTTTAAACGATGATAAGTTTGTAAATGCGGTGTTAATTTGATTATAAAACTTCGTAGTGCGATCTGCGGACTGAAAAAGAAGCCGACAACGCATGGAACAGATTCTTCATCGCATGCGTTCAATTTTCGAATTGTTTATTGGGCACGAGTTCGAATCTCCCACGTGAATGTGTTGGGAGTGTCTGTTTTGGTCAAAACCGCATATTTCTTGGCGTTTGGAGCTTGCCGGAGGGTCGCCGGAGGTCTCGCCGGCGATGAAGGGGTTCGACGGGGAAGGCTGTGATTTTTAAAAAAATTTACATGTTTGGCCCCTGTAGTTTGATTGTTTATTAGTTTATGCTAAAGTTTAGTAATTAAGTTTTAGAAATGACATTTAGGCCCCCCTTTATACTTATAATTTTGACTTTCAAGTCTTACCATTTTTTATTATTATTATTATTATTATTATTATTATTATTATTATTACTAATATCATTATTATATATTATTATTATTATTATTATTATTATTATTATTATTATTTATTATGATTATTATTATTATTATTAAATCTTGAATTAACATCAACGTATTGTTTACCAAATTAAAATTTTATTTATCGAAAGTACATGATGTTACAGTCTCCCCTGCTTTAGGAAATTTCGTCCCGAAATTTGTTCACGAGGGGGCTGAAACAGAAAGATGAGGATACTGGGTGTTCATTTGATCCTCACGTTCCCAGGTGAACTCTGGTCCACGTTTGGACTCCCAACGAACTTTGACAATTGGTATTCGGCTACGTTTGAGTTGTTTGACTTCCCGATCCATAATTTCCACAGGTTTCTCAATAAAGTGCATAGATTCATCAATCTGGACTTCGTCGAGTGGAATGTGGAGATTTTCATCGGCAAGACATTTCTTGAGATTTGAAACATGAAACGTTGGTTGTATATTGCTAGGTTCTTGAGGTAGTTCAAGCCTGTAGGCCAGTTTCCCAATTCGCTCAAGCACTTTGAATGGAATCACATAACGAGGTGCTAGCTTCCCTTTCTTTCCAAAGCGAATCACTCCCTTCCAAGGTGATACCTTAAGAAGTACGAGATCATCGACATTGTATTCCATGGGTTTACGTCTTTTATCAGCATAATGCTTTTGACGATTTCTAGCAACGACCAAGTTATCACGGATCTTATTAAGTTTGTCGGTTGTTTCTTGTATCAATTCTGGACCAGTAATCTGTGATTCACCAACTTCAGACCATACAAGGCCTCAAATGGTGCCATCTGGATGCTGGTTTGGTAACTGTTATTGTAAGCGTATTCGATCAACGGAAGATGAGAATCCCACGATCCAATGAAATCAATGACATAAGCCCGGAGCATATTCTAGAGGGTTTGTATCATTCTTTCAGTCTGACCGTCGGTTTGCGGTTGATAAGCTGTGTTAAGATTCGGTTGAGTTTCGAGAGCTGATTGGAGATTTTTCCAGAAATGGGAGATGAAGTGACCATCACGATCAGAGATGATATCTTTACTTAACAATAGATTGTTTAGGAGAACTACCATCACGTAAACATGTTTTGATGATAACTCACAATGAAAGTCGATAAATAAGGAATAAATGATTTGATGTAGCTAGACCGAGTTAAAAACATGAGAATAAAGGAAAAGAAATAGATTTAAGAATTTAAATGCTCCAAGTTGGAATCAAAATCAACCTAAAACGATCAGGTCTCTGTTCAAGTTCAGAGATCATGCTTTGGCTTGATAGGTCGAAACACTAACATTATTTCACCCTTCAAGTTACTACATGCGTCTCGTCACTTGATTACAACCATGGTAAGTTGGAGATCAAGAAATGAGAATAGTCCTCAAGGTATGGTTTTCACCCCTAACTTGATAGTGTACTCTCAGGTATGACCACTAACTTACCAATCAAAAGTTCAATATGAGAATCTTCAGAAATAAGACGAGATAACTCACCATTAAGGTAAGGGAAATCACTCATATCTTAACGATGAATTTTTACAAAAACAAAATCTGATAAGATAGACTTCCTCGTCAAAATCCAGAATTCACTCCTACTTTGACGAGGTCGTTTCATTTGAGAAAATACAATCCATAAAAAATGAAATTATCATCAAGGTATGAATTTCACGCGTATCTTGATGATTGAATTTCATAATAACAAGAAAACAATTGAAGATTGACATTTGTCACCAAAGTACGGGTTTCAATCCTATTTTAGTGATATCATGTCATTTGTGAAATGCAAGTTCCAAAGTGAATAATTGAAGTTAGTCCTCGAGATAAGAAAATCACCCTAATCCAGAGGATAAAATTTCATAAAACACATCATTGAAAAACATTTATTGAAATGAATAAAGATTCATCACCAAAGTAAGGGAATCACCCCTGTTTTGATGAGTTAGAATCATTTAGGAGATTCGAGTGTCCTTAGTCATAGGTTGACTTACAAACTCTTTCATCTCCCACGGTGCAAACGGTTCAAAGTTAGACTTAACAACGAAAGGAAAAATATCTCAATTAGAAATTTAGAAATTTTCAAATTACATCAATGTAACAAAAGGAAAATCACGATTACAAATCTTGAATTACATCATGAAGACGAAATCAAGGACAAGAATTATTCAACACCACATCATTGGTGGCTTGAGCTTGTTGAGTATTGATGTTGAAAGCACGTCCTTGAGCCGTAGGAACTGGGATGACAAGTTGAGGGCATCGATTGCGAAAATGGTTCGGATCACCATATTGATAGCATGCACGACCCTGGGTATTTGCAGGAAGATGTTGGTGAACTGGTGCATTGGTAGAAGCTTTAGCAGCACTCCTGCACACGTTGAATGTATGACCCAAACGACCACAGTTTGTGCATTGACGACACTGAGTGTTAGCGGGATGATGGTAATTGCAGATGTTACACAGTGGATGGGGTCCGGCGTATGGCTTTCTCATCAGCGATTGGTTGTTTACCGCTTGTTGATGTGTTGGAGGGACTTGAGTAATTGGCACAGCAGGGGTAATTACAGCAAAGTTTTGAGATTGAGCCTTCCTCTTCTTGTTCTTGGAAAGCTCGGGTTGGTCGGTTTTGACGGTTTCGTTAGGAAGTTTATCGGTATTCTTCTTCGATCCTTTCCTGGTTAAGGAACCAGCTTTCACATGATTATCGGTTAACTGTGCAGCCAGCCTGATAGCATCTTCTAGTGTCGAAGGATTCCTTCCTAGCACCGTATCCTGAATCTGCATGGGTAGACCACCAATGTATTTCTCGATGGCTCGGGAGGTAGGGGTAGCAAGATGTGGTACCAAAAGGCTCAGTTCGTGGAATCGGTTAGTGTATGTGAGGTTCTCGCCACTGTCTTGGGTTAATTCCCAGAATTCAGCTTCCAGTTTCCGGATTTCGTTTCTTGGGCAGAACTCTTTAGTCATGAGATCCTTAACTTCAGTCCATGTTAAGGCTAGAGCAGTTTCAGTTCCACGGGTTCGTTTCTCTCCGTTCCACCAAGTAAGTGCACGTTTCTGAAGAACACTTGTGGCATACCGGACTTTCAGATCTTCAGGGCATTCGCTGTTTAGGAAAGTGTTCTCGATGCTTTCGAACCACTGTAGTAATCCAGTAGCTCCTTCAGTTCCACTGAACTTAGTGGGGTTGCAAGAACTGAAATGTTTGTAAGTACAAGTTCGGGGAGGGTTTGGTGTAGTTGGGTTTTGAACAACATTGTTGCTTTGGTTCAGATGGGTAAGTAGAGTTGGGATGACCGCAGTAACTTCACGTGCTACAATAGTAGAAATCTTACGGCCAGAGTTTCTAGATCGTGAACGGATTTGACGAGAAGACATTCTGAAATATCATTAAGACATTTTTATGAAAATTGGATAATAGGAGTTATACCACATGAAAACGACAATCGGGAATTTGGCATAATAACGATGATATGTTCCGGGTGTAATCGTTTGATTCGTAAATCAAAGCGAGTACGTTGACTAATCAAAGTATTTGTGTCCACCACAACCTTAACGAGGACATGCGTACCTATAAGCGAATACTCATCTCGAGGGTTCCCAGGTAAGGTAATCAAGTTGTATGAATACCTTGCCTAGACAGAACACCTTAAGATACAGGTATCCCACTCTTCCAGCATTGCATGTTCTCGGTCGTGTGACACGGACTTTGACGAGATTTGAAAACCATGAATAACAATCGAGTTTTGGAGTTTGAAATCACTTGAATTAGGCACACAATGCCTTAGAATATGAGTTAAGATTCGTGTGTATATTGATAGTTTCAAAGTATAAGAAGAATCACATAAGGTATATAATCACATAATCAAGTATAAACATGTAAAGCACATATAATCCTATCTATGCATATAAAATACATGAGAGGACTCATGTGTAAAGGTACTTAGTTATAGTCTAGGTCATTCCATTTCTAATAACCTAATTCCTATAACCATGGCTCTGATACCAATCTGTCACACCCCGACCGACGGCGGAATCATCGGAGCGGACGAGGGAATGATTGATTGTTCATAACACATGGTTGTCTAATAGTGAATAATAATTAAGATCAGATTACATGATAATATAAGTTCAACATACACAAATACAACAATTGAAATCACAAATAGTAATTGTCTTTTATTTTAACTAAGTCCGGGTCTTAAATGAGCAGGTAGAAGTCCACTATCTTGCTTAACCTGAAATCATGTGAGAAAATAAAGTCAGCTAACGAATTAGCTGGTGAGTAGTCATAGTTTGAATATACATATAGATTGATTGATTGATTGAGAATAATCCAATTCACAAGGTAACGTTAAGACTTATATTGCAATAGTAAAACATATAGATAAACTGACACAATAACAACCCCTTGACTTGACACTTGCAAATAATAGACTCCACACATACACCATAGTTTAACTCCTGCCTCTGGCACAATCACCACTCGACTATTCATATGGGTGGGTTATCCAAACCAGTAGATCTACATTGTTGCCAGGATTGATTGATTGATTGAATTAGGGTTTTACTGTCGTCCAGTTTATCACAGTATGTTCACATAATTGCAAGTAATAACATAACCTGTCTTGAATTGAATTTAGAATGAAACAACAATAGAATATCATGTTTGAATATATTGTATCACATGATTTCCCCCAAATAGGAAATGATATAAAAAGGGGATATGAATACTCACTTGATTGATGAGATTGGATTTTGAATAATTGAATGTGATAGGTTAGACACCTACGATTTCCTTATGATTAACATAAGGAACGGTGTCTCGAGTTAGAATAATAATGATTTGAGAATGGGAATGTATTAGGATTCCTATTGAGTTTTGGAATGGTAGTTTAAATAAACTAATTTATTTAATTTGAATGTCTCGAAATAAATAAAATGAATTCATTGAAAACGATTATGTTTAAAATTTAAAATAAACGTATCATTATGCGTAACCGTTTGATTTATTGTTAAAGTGTGGAAAAACAAATAATTAATTTTATATAATTAATTATATGATAATTAATTAAAATATTTAATTATTTGTATAACTAAAAGAAATGAACTTGTTATTTGAAATGATTTTAAATATATCACTTTTTATATATTACTCATAATTAAAACAATAATAACGATTATTTGAAATAATCAAGAGTAATATAGTGTCAATAATAATTTAATAAATTAAATTATTATTAGAAGTTCACTTTTGTTTAAATAATTTTGTATTATTGTAATTTTGTTTATTTAAAACATTTATTAAAATAGGTAAAATGTTAAAAATAAATTTCAGTAATTAATTAAATTGTTCTGAAAATTTTTGATGTTTGTAAAAATATTTTTATAATTTTTACAATTTTTTTTATAATTTTTGGAGGCTTAAAAGGCCCCAAAAAAAAATGGTTGAGGTGGCCCGGGGTCGAACCCGGGACCTCATGGATTGCAATGGGTGCAGGGACCAGTGAACCAAGGTCACAATCGCGGTTAAGGTCCGGTTCCAATTGCTTATAAGCCTTCTTAACCCAATTTCCCCAAATACCCTATGAACCCTAGATTGAATCAACCCAAATCGAACCCGAATTCGACTTTGATTACTTCTGCAATCATGGGGCTTTTGTTCCCCATGATTAAAAGAGTGTGTGTGTGTATGTAATTACCCGAATGATGTTCGAATTGAAGCTGAACTGGTCGAGAACAGGTCGCGGCACAGGTTGGAATCGACTGATGATCAAACCTTGATGGATTTCAAATTAATTTCGTGGGTAGCTTTGGGTTATGATCGAGATTAAAAGCCCTTTATCATTTGTGGCTAAAATCGAGCGGAGAAGGGTTGTTAAATGAGTTGCAGGTCACGAACGAGGAGGTGCTCGAAAGGGAGGTTTAAGCTTGTTTTAAATGAAATTGAATCCACAGGAATGTTTTTAAACGATGATAAGTTTGTAAATGCGGTGTTAATTTGATTATAAAACTTCGTAGTGCGATCTGCGGACTGAAAAAGAAGCCGACAACGCATGGAACAGATTCTTCATCGCATGCGTTCAATTTTCGAATTGTTTATTGGGCACGAGTTCGAATCTCCCACGTGAATGTGTTGGGAGTGTCTGTTTTGGTCAAAACCGCATATTTCTTGGCGTTTGGAGCTTGCCGGAGGGTCGCCGGAGGTCTCGCCGGCGATGAAGGGGTTCGACGGGGAAGGCTGTGATTTTTAAAAAATTTACATGTTTGGCCCCTGTAGTTTGATTGTTTATTAGTTTATGCTAAAAGTTTAGTAATTAAGTTTTAGAAATGACATTTAGGCCCCCCTTTATACTTATAATTTTGACTTTCAAGTCTTACCATTTTATTTATTATTATTATTATTATTATTATTATTATTATTACTAATATCATATTATTATTTTATTATTATTATTATTATTATTATTATTATTATTATTATTATTATTATGATTATTATTATTATTATTAAAATCTTTGAATTAACATCAACGTATTGTTTACCAAATTAAAATTTTATTTATCGAAAGTACATGATGTTACAGTCTCCCCTGCTTTAGGAAATTTCGTCCCGAAATTTGTTCACGAGGGGGCTGAAACAGAAAGATGAGGATACTGGGTGTTCATTTGATCCTCACGTTCCCAGGTGAACTCTGGTCCACGTTTGGACTCCCAACGAACTTTGACAATTGGTATTCGGCTACGTTTGAGTTGTTTGACTTCCCGATCCATAATTTCCACAGGTTTCTCAATAAAGTGCATAGATTCATCAATCTGGACTTCGTCGAGTGGAATGTGGAGATTTTCATCGGCAAGACATTTCTTGAGATTTGAAACATGAAACGTTGGTTGTATATTGCTAGGTTCTTGAGGTAGTTCAAGCCTGTAGGCCAGTTTCCCAATTCGCTCAAGCACTTTGAATGGAATCACATAACGAGGTGCTAGCTTCCCTTTCTTTCCAAAGCGAATCACTCCCTTCCAAGGTGATACCTTAAGAAGTACGAGATCATCGACATTGTATTCCATGGGTTTACGTCTTTTATCAGCATAATGCTTTTGACGATTTCTAGCAACGACCAAGTTATCACGGATCTTATTAAGTTTGTCGGTTGTTTCTTGTATCAATTCTGGACCAGTAATCTGTGATTCACCAACTTCAGACCATACAAGGCCTCAAATGGTGCCATCTGGATGCTGGTTTGGTAACTGTTATTGTAAGCGTATTCGATCAACGGAAGATGAGAATCCCACGATCCAATGAAATCAATGACATAAGCCCGGAGCATATTCTAGAGGGTTTGTATCATTCTTTCAGTCTGACCGTCGGTTTGCGGTTGATAAGCTGTGTTAAGATTCGGTTGAGTTTCGAGAGCTGATTGGAGATTTTTCCAGAAATGGGAGATGAAGTGACCATCACGATCAGAGATGATATCTTTACTTAACAATAGATTGTTTAGGAGAACTACCATCACGTAAACATGTTTGATGATAACTCACAATGAAAGTCGATAAATAAGGAATAAATGATTTGATGTAGCTAGACCGAGTTAAAAACATGAGAATAAAGGAAAGAAATAGATTTAAGAATTTAAATGCTCCAAGTTGGAATCAAAATCAACCTAAAACGATCAGGTCTCTGTTCAAGTTCAGAGATCATGCTTTGGCTTGATAGGTCGAAACACTAACATTATTTCACCCTTCAAGTTACTACATGCGTCTCGTCACTTGATTACAACCATGGTAAGTTGGAGATCAAGAAATGAGAATAGTCCTCAAGGTATGGTTTTCACCCCTAACTTGATGGTGTACTCTCAAGGTATGACCACTAACTTACCAATCAAAAGTTCAATATGAGAATCTTCAGAAATAAGACGAGATAACTCACCATTAAGGTAAGGGAAATCACTCATATCTTAACGATGAATTTTTACAAAAACAAAATATGATAAGATAGACTTCCTCGTCAAAATCCAGAATTCACTCCTACTTTGACGAGGTCGTTTCATTTGAGAAAATACAATCCATAAAAAATGAAATTATCATCAAGGTATGAATTTCACGCGTATCTTGATGATTGAATTTCATAATAACAAGAAAACAATTGAAGATTGACATTTGTCACCAAAGTACGGGTTTCAATCCTATTTTAGTGATATCATGTCATTTGTGAAATGCAAGTTCCAAAGTGAATAATTGAAGTTAGTCCTCGAGATAAGAAAATCACCCTAATCCAGAGGATAAAATTTCATAAAACACATCATTGAAAAACATTTATTGAAATGAATAAAGATTCATCACCAAAGTAAGGGAATCACCCCTGTTTTGATGAGTTAGAATCATTTAGGAGATTCGAGTGTCCTTAGTCATAGGTTGACTTACAAACTCTTTCATCTCCCACGGTGCAAACGGTTCAAAGTTAGACTTAACAACGAAAGGAAAAATATCTCAATTAGAAATTTAGAAATTTTCAAATTACATCAATGTAACAAAAGGAAAATCATGATTACAAATCTTGAATTACATCATGAAGACGAAATCAAGGACAAGAATTATTCAACACCACATCATTGGTGGCTTGAGCTTGTTGAGTATTGATGTTGAAAGCACGTCCTTGAGCCGTAGGAACTGGGATGACAAGTTGAGGGCATCGATTGCGAAAATGGTTCGGATCACCATATTGATAGCATGCACGACCCTGGGTATTTGCAGGAAGATGTTGGTGAACTGGTGCATTGGTAGAAGCTTTAGCAGCACTCCTGCACACGTTGAATGTATGACCCAAACGACCACAGTTTGTGCATTGACGACACTGAGTGTTAGCGGGATGATGGTAATTGCAGATGTTACACAGTGGATGGGGTCCGGCGTATGGCTTTCTCATCAGCGATTGGTTGTTTACCGCTTGTTGATGTGTTGGAGGGACTTGAGTAATTGGCACAGCAGGGGTAATTACAGCAAAGTTTTGAGATTGAGCCTTCCTCTTCTTGTTCTTGGAAAGCTCGGGTTGGTCGGTTTTGACGGTTTCGTTAGGAAGTTTATCGGTATTCTTCTTCGATCCTTTCCTGGTTAAGGAACCAGCTTTCACATGATTATCGGTTAACTGTGCAGCCAGCCTGATAGCATCTTCTAGTGTCGAAGGATTCCTTCCTAGCACCGTATCCTGAATCTGCATGGGTAGACCACCAATGTATTTCTTGATGGCTCGGGAGGTAGGGGTAGCAAGATGTGGTACCAAAAGGCTCAGTTCGTGGAATCGGTTAGTGTATGTGAGGTTCTCGCCACTGTCTTGGGTTAATTCCCAGAATTCAGCTTCCAGTTTCCGGATTTCGTTTCTTGGGCAGAACTCTTTAGTCATGAGATCCTTAACTTCAGTCCATGTTAAGGCTAGAGCAGTTTCAGTTCCACGGGTTCGTTTCTCTCCGTTCCACCAAGTAAGTGCACGTTTCTGAAGAACACTTGTGGCATACCGGACTTTCAGATCTTCAGGGCATTCGCTGTTTAGGAAAGTGTTCTCGATGCTTTCGAACCACTGTAGTAATCCAGTAGCTCCTTCAGTTCCACTGAACTTAGTGGGGTTGCAAGAACTGAAATGTTTGTAAGTACAAGTTCGGGGAGGGTTTGGTGCAGTTGGGTTTTGAACAACATTGTTGCTTTGGTTCAGATGGGTAAGTAGAGTTGGGATGACCGCAGTAACTTCACGTGCTACAATAGTAGAAATCTTACGGCCAGAGTTTCTAGATCGTGAACGGATTTGACGAGAAGACATTCTGAAATATCATTAAGACATTTTTATGAAAATTGGATAATAGGAGTTATACCACATGAAAACGACAATCGGGAATTTGGCATAATAACGATGATATGTTCCGGGTGTAATCGTTTGATTCGTAAATCAAAGCGAGTACGTTGACTAATCAAAGTATTTGTGTCCACCACAACCTTAACGAGGACATGCGTACCTATAAGCGAATACTCATCTCGAGGGTTCCCAGGTAAGGTAATCAAGTTGTATGAATACCTTGCCTAGACAGAACACCTTAAGATACAGGTATCCCACTCTTCCAGCATTGCATGTTCTCGGTCGTGTGACACGGACTTTGACGAGATTTGAAAACCATGAATAACAATCGAGTTTTGGAGTTTGAAATCACTTGAATTAGGCACACAATGCCTTAGAATATGAGTTAAGATTCGTGTGTATATTGATAGTTTCAAAGTATAAGAAGAATCACATAAGGTATATAATCACATAATCAAGTATAAACATGTAAAGCACATATAATCCTATCTATGCATATAAAATACATGAGAGGACTCATGTGTAAAGGTACTTAGTTATAGTCTAGGTCATTCCATTTCTAATAACCTAATTCCCTATAACCATGGCTCTGATACCAATCTGTCACACCCCGACCGACGGCGGAATCATCGGAGCGGACGAGGGAATGATTGATTGTTCATAACACATGGTTGTCTAATAGTGAAAATAATATTAAGATCAGATTACATGATAATATAAGTTCAACATACACAAATACAACAATTGAAATCACAAATAGTAATTGTCTTTTATTTTAACTAAGTCCGGGTCTTAAATGAGCAGGTAGAAGTCCACTATCTTGCTTAACCTGAAATCATGTGAGAAAATAAAGTCAGCTAACGAATTAGCTGGTGAGTAGTCATAGTTTTGAATATACATATAGATTGATTGATTGATTGAGAATAATCCAATTCACAAGGTAACGTTAAGACTTATATTGCAATAGTAAAACATATAGATAAACTGACACAATAACAACCCCTTGACTTGACACTTGCAAATAATAGACTCCACACATACACCATAGTTTAACTCCTGCCTCTGGCACAATCACCACTCGACTATTCATATGGGGTGGGTTATCCAAACCAGTAGATCTACATTGTTGCCAGGATTGATTGATTGATTGAATTAGGGTTTTACTGTCGTCCAGTTTATCACAGTATGTTCACATAATTGCAAGTAATAACATAACCTGTCTTGAATTGAATTTAGAATGAAACAACAATAGAATATCATGTTTGAATATATTGTATCACATGATTTCCCCCAAATAGGAAATGATATAAAAAGGGGATATGAATACTCACTTGATTGATGAGATTGGATTTTGAATAATTGAATGTGATAGGTTAGACACCTACGATTTCCTTATGATTAACATAAGGAACGGTGTCTCGAGTTAGAATAATAATGATTTGAGAATTGGGAATGTATTAGGATTCCTATTGAGTTTTGGAATGGTAGTTTAAATAAACTAATTTATTTAATTTGAATGTCTCGAAATAAATAAAATGAATTCATTGAAAACGATTATGTTTAAAATTTAAAATAAACGTATCATTATGCGTAACCGTTTGATTTATTGTTAAAGTGTGGAAAAACAAATAATTAATTTTATATAATTAATTATATGATAATTAATTAAAATATTTAATTATTTGTATAACTAAAAGAAATGAACTTGTTATTTGAAATGATTTTAAATATATCACTTTTATATTTACTCATAATTAAAACAATAATAACGATTATTTGAAATAATCAAGAGTAATATAGTGTCAAATAATAATTTAATAAATTAAATTATTATTAGAAGTTCACTTTTGTTTAAATAATTTTGTATTATTTGTAATTTTGTTTATTTAAAACATTTATTAAATAGGTAAAATGTTAAAATAAATTTCAGTAATTAATTAAATTGTTCTGAAAATTTTTGATGTTTGTAAAAATATTTTTATAATTTTTACAATTTTTCTTATAATTTTTGGAGGCTTAAAAGGCCCCCAAAAAAAATGGTTGAGGTGGCCCGGGGTCGAACCCGGGACCTCATGGATTGCAATGGGTGCAGGGACCAGTGAACCAAGGTCACAATCGCGGTTAAGGTCCGGTTCCAATTGCTTATAAGCCTTCTTAACCCAATTTCCCCAAATACCCTATGAACCCTAGATTGAATCAACCCAAATCGAACCCGAATTCGACTTTGATTACTTCTGCAATCATGGGGCTTTTGTTCCCCATGATTAAAAGAGTGTGTGTGTGTATGTAATTACCCGAATGATGTTCGAATTGAAGCTGAACTGGTCGAGAACAGGTCGCGGCACAGGTTGGAATCGACTGATGATCAAACCTTGATGGATTTCAAATTAATTTCGTGGGTAGCTTTGGGTTATGATCGAGATTAAAAGCCCTTTATCATTTGTGGCTAAAATCGAGCGGAGAAGGGTTGTTAAATGAGTTGCAGGTCACGAACGAGGAGGTGCTCGAAAGGGAGGTTTAAGCTTGTTTTAAATGAAATTGAATCCACAGGAATGTTTTAAACGATGATAAGTTTGTAAATGCGGTGTTAATTTGATTATAAAACTTCGTAGTGCGATCTGCGGACTGAAAAAGAAGCCGACAACGCATGGAACAGATTCTTCATCGCATGCGTTCAATTTTCGAATTGTTTATTGGGCACGAGTTCGAATCTCCCACGTGAATGTGTTGGGAGTGTCTGTTTTGGTCAAAACCGCATATTTCTTGGCGTTTGGAGCTTGCCGGAGGGTCGCCGGAGGTCTCGCCGGCGATGAAGGGGTTCGACGGGGAAGGCTGTGATTTTTAAAAAAATTTACATGTTTGGCCCCTGTAGTTTGATTGTTTATTAGTTTATGCTAAAAGTTTAGTAATTAAGTTTTAGAAATGACATTTAGGCCCCCCTTTATACTTATAATTTTGACTTTCAAGTCTTACCATTTTATTATTATTATTATTATTATTATTATTATTATTATTATTATTACTAATATCATTATTATTATTATTATTATTATTATTATTATTATTATTATTATTATTATTATTATGATTATTATTATTATTAAAATCTTTGAATTAACATCAACGTATTGTTTACCAAATTAAAATTTTATTTATCGAAAGTACATGATGTTACAGTCTCCCCTGCTTTAGGAAATTTCGTCCCGAAATTTGTTCACGAGGGGGCTGAAACAGAAAGATGAGGATACTGGGTGTTCATTTGATCCTCACGTTCCCAGGTGAACTCTGGTCCACGTTTGGACTCCCAACGAACTTTGACAATTGGTATTCGGCTACGTTTGAGTTGTTTGACTTCCCGATCCATAATTTCCACAGGTTTCTCAATAAAGTGCATAGATTCATCAATCTGGACTTCGTCGAGTGGAATGTGGAGATTTTCATCGGCAAGACATTTCTTGAGATTTGAAACATGAAACGTTGGTTGTATATTGCTAGGTTCTTGAGGTAGTTCAAGCCTGTAGGCCAGTTTCCCAATTCGCTCAAGCACTTTGAATGGAATCACATAACGAGGTGCTAGCTTCCCTTTCTTTCCAAAGCGAATCACTCCCTTCCAAGGTGATACCTTAAGAAGTACGAGATCATCGACATTGTATTCCATGGGTTTACGTCTTTTATCAGCATAATGCTTTTGACGATTTCTAGCAACGACCAAGTTATCACGGATCTTATTAAGTTTGTCGGTTGTTTCTTGTATCAATTCTGGACCAGTAATCTGTGATTCACCAACTTCAGACCATACAAGGCCTCAAATGGTGCCATCTGGATGCTGGTTTGGTAACTGTTATTGTAAGCGTATTCGATCAACGGAAGATGAGAATCCCACGATCCAATGAAATCAATGACATAAGCCCGGAGCATATTCTAGAGGTTTGTATCATTCTTTCAGTCTGACCGTCGGTTTGCGGTTGATAAGCTGTGTAAGATTCGGTTGAGTTTCGAGAGCTGATTGGAGATTTTTCCAGAAATGGGAGATGAAGTGACCATCACGATCAGAGATGATATCTTTACTTAACAATAGATTGTTTAGGAGAACTACCATCACGTAAACATGTTTTGATGATAACTCACAATGAAAGTCGATAAATAAGGAATAAATGATTTGATGTAGCTAGACCGAGTTAAAAACATGAGAATAAAGGAAAAGAAATAGATTTAAGAATTTAAATGCTCCAAGTTGGAATCAAAATCAACCTAAAACGATCAGGTCTCTGTTCAAGTTCAGAGATCATGCTTTGGCTTGATAGGTCGAAACACTAACATTATTTCACCCTTCAAGTTACTACATGCGTCTCGTCACTTGATTACAACCATGGTAAGTTGGAGATCAAGAAATGAGAATAGTCCTCAAGGTATGGTTTTCACCCCTAACTTGATGGTGTACTCTCAAGGTATGACCACTAACTTACCAATCAAAAGTTCAATATGAGAATCTTCAGAAATAAGACGAGATAACTCACCATTAAGGTAAGGGAAATCACTCATATCTTAACGATGAATTTTTACAAAAACAAAATATGATAAGATAGACTTCCTCGTCAAAATCCAGAATTCACTCCTACTTTGACGAGGTCGTTTCATTTGAGAAATACAATCCATAAAAATGAAATTATCATCAAGGTATGAATTTCACGCGTATCTTGATGATTGAATTTCATAATAACAAGAAAACAATTGAAGATTGACATTTGTCACCAAAGTAGGGTTTCAATCCTATTTTAGTGATATCATGTCATTTGTGAAATGCAAGTTCCAAAGTGAATAATTGAAGTTAGTCCTCGAGATAAGAAAATCACCCTAATCCAGAGGATAAAATTTCATAAAACACATCATTGAAAAACATTTATTGAAATGAATAAAGATTCATCACCAAAGTAAGGGAATCACCCCTGTTTTGATGAGTTAGAATCATTTAGGAGATTCGAGTGTCCTTAGTCATAGGTTGACTTACAAACTCTTTCATCTCCCACGGTGCAAACGGTTCAAAGTTAGACTTAACAACGAAAGGAAAAATATCTCAATTAGAAATTTAGAAATTTTCAAATTACATCAATGTAACAAAAGGAAAATCACGATTACAAATCTTGAATTACATCATGAAGACGAAATCAAGGACAAGAATTATTCAACACCACATCATTGGTGGCTTGAGCTTGTTGAGTATTGATGTTGAAAGCACGTCCTTGAGCCGTAGGAACTGGGATGACAAGTTGAGGGCATCGATTGCGAAAATGGTTCGGATCACCATATTGATAGCATGCACGACCCTGGGTATTTGCAGGAAGATGTTGGTGAACTGGTGCATTGGTAGAAGCTTTAGCAGCACTCCTGCACACGTTGAATGTATGACCCAAACGACCACAGTTTGTGCATTGACGACACTGAGTGTTAGCGGGATGATGGTAATTGCAGATGTTACACAGTGGATGGGGTCCGGCGTATGGCTTTCTCATCAGCGATTGGTTGTTTACCGCTTGTTGATGTGTTGGAGGGACTTGAGTAATTGGCACAGCAGGGGTAATTACAGCAAAGTTTTGAGATTGAGCCTTCCTCTTCTTGTTCTTGGAAAGCTCGGGTTGGTCGGTTTTGACGGTTTCGTTAGGAAGTTTATCGGTATTCTTCTTCGATCCTTTCCTGGTTAAGGAACCAGCTTTCACATGATTATCGGTTAACTGTGCAGCCAGCCTGATAGCATCTTCTAGTGTCGAAGGATTCCTTCCTAGCACCGTATCCTGAATCTGCATGGGTAGACCACCAATGTATTTCTCGATGGCTCGGGAGGTAGGGGTAGCAAGATGTGGTACCAAAAGGCTCAGTTCGTGGAATCGGTTAGTGTATGTGAGGTTCTCGCCACTGTCTTGGGTTAATTCCCAGAATTCAGCTTCCAGTTTCCGGATTTCGTTTCTTGGGCAGAACTCTTTAGTCATGAGATCCTTAACTTCAGTCCATGTTAAGGCTAGAGCAGTTTCAGTTCCACGGGTTCGTTTCTCTCCGTTCCACCAAGTAAGTGCACGTTTCTGAAGAACACTTGTGGCATACCGGACTTTCAGATCTTCAGGGCATTCGCTGTTTAGGAAAGTGTTCTCGATGCTTTCGAACCACTGTAGTAATCCAGTAGCTCCTTCAGTTCCACTGAACTTAGTGGGGTTGCAAGAACTGAAATGTTTGTAAGTACAAGTTCGGGGAGGGTTTGGTGCAGTTGGGTTTTGAACAACATTGTTGCTTTGGTTCAGATGGGTAAGTAGAGTTGGGATGACCGCAGTAACTTCACGTGCTACAATAGTAGAAATCTTACGGCCAGAGTTTCTAGATCGTGAACGGATTTGACGAGAAGACATTCTGAAATATCATTAAGACATTTTTATGAAAATTGGATAATAGGAGTTATACCACATGAAAACGACAATCGGGAATTTGGCATAATAACGATGATATGTTCCGGGTGTAATCGTTTGATTCGTAAATCAAAGCGAGTACGTTGACTAATCAAAGTATTTGTGTCCACCACAACCTTAACGAGGACATGCGTACCTATAAGCGAATACTCATCTCGAGGGTTCCCAGGTAAGGTAATCAAGTTGTATGAATACCTTGCCTAGACAGAACACCTTAAGATACAGGTATCCCACTCTTCCAGCATTGCATGTTCTCGGTCGTGTGACACGGACTTTGACGAGATTTGAAAACCATGAATAACAATCGAGTTTTGGAGTTTGAAATCACTTGAATTAGGCACACAATGCCTTAGAATATGAGTTAAGATTCGTGTGTATATTGATAGTTTCAAAGTATAGAAGAATCACATAAGGTATATAATCACATAATCAAGTATAAACATGTAAAGCACATATAATCCTATCTATGCATATAAAATACATGAGAGGACTCATGTGTAAAGGTACTTAGTTATAGTCTAGGTCATTCCATTTCTAATAACCTAATTCCCTATAACCATGGCTCTGATACCAATCTGTCACACCCCGACCGACGGCGGAATCATCGGAGCGGACGAGGGAATGATTGATTGTTCATAACACATGGTTGTCTAATAGTGAAAATAATATTAAGATCAGATTACATGATAATATAAGTTCAACATACACAAATACAACAATTGAAATCACAAATAGTAATTGTCTTTTATTTTAACTAAGTCCGGGTCTTAAATGAGCAGGTAGAAGTCCACTATCTTGCTTAACCTGAAATCATGTGAGAAAATAAAGTCAGCTAACGAATTAGCTGGTGAGTAGTCATAGTTTTGAATATACATATAGATTGATTGATTGATTGAGAATAATCCAATTCACAAGGTAACGTTAAGACTTATATTGCAATAGTAAAACATATAGATAAACTGACACAATAACAACCCCTTGACTTGACACTTGCAAATAATAGACTCCACACATACACCATAGTTTAACTCCTGCCTCTGGCACAATCACCACTCGACTATTCATATGGGGTGGGTTATCCAAACCAGTAGATCTACATTGTTGCCAGGATTGATTGATTGATTGAATTAGGGTTTTACTGTCGTCCAGTTTATCACAGTATGTTCACATAATTGCAAGTAATAACATAACCTGTCTTGAATTGAATTTAGAATGAAACAACAATAGAATATCATGTTTGAATATATTGTATCACATGATTTCCCCCAAATAGGAAATGATATAAAAAGGGGATATGAATACTCACTTGATTGATGAGATTGGATTTTGAATAATTGAATGTGATAGGTTAGACACCTACGATTTCCTTATGATTAACATAAGGAACGGTGTCTCGAGTTAGAATAATAATGATTTGAGAATTGGGAATGTATTAGGATTCCTATTGAGTTTTGGAATGGTAGTTTAAATAAACTAATTTATTTAATTTGAATGTCTCGAAATAAATAAATGAATTCATTGAAAACGATTATGTTTAAAATTTAAAATAAACGTATCATTATGCGTAACCGTTTGATTTATTGTTAAAGTGTGGAAAAACAAATAATTAATTTTATATAATTAATTATATGATAATTAATTAAAATATTAATTATTTGTATAACTAAAAGAAATGAACTTGTTATTTGAAATGATTTTAAATATATCACTTTTTATATTTACTCATAATTAAAACAATAATAACGATTATTTGAAATAATCAAGAGTAATATAGTGTCAAATAATAATTTAATAAATTAAATTATTATTAGAAGTTCACTTTTGTTTAAATAATTTTGTATTATTTGTAATTTTTTTTATTTAAAACATTTATTAAATAGGTAAAATGTTAAAAATAAATTTCAGTAATTAATTAAATTGTTCTGAAAATTTTTGATGTTTGTAAAAATATTTTTATAATTTTTACATTTTTTCTTATAATTTTTGGAGGCTTAAAAGGCCCCAAAAAAAATGGTTGAGGTGGCTCGGGTTGAACCCGGGACCTCATGGATTGCAATGGGTGCAGGGACCAGTGAACCAAGGTCACAATCGCGGTTAAGGTCCGGTTCCAATTGCTTATAAGCCTTCTTAACCCAATTTCCCCAAATACCCTATGAACCCTAGATTGAATCAACCCAATCGAACCCGAATTCGACTTTGATTACTTCTGCAATCATGGGGCTTTTGTTCCCCATGATTAAAGAGTGTGTGTGTGTATGTAATTACCCGAATGATGTTCGAATTGAAGCTGAACTGGTCGAGAACAGGTCGCGGCACAGGTTGGAATCGACTGATGATCAAACCTTGATGGATTTCAAATTAATTTCGTGGGTAGCTTTGGGTTATGATCGAGATTAAAAGCCCTTTATCATTTGTGGCTAAAATCGAGCGGAGAAGGGTGTTAAATGAGTTGCAGGTCACGAACGAGGAGGTGCTCGAAAGGGAGGTTTAAGCTTGTTTTAAATGAAATTGAATCCACAGGAATGTTTTAAACGATGATAAGTTTGTAAATGCGGTGTTAATTTGATTATAAAACTTCGTAGTGCGATCTGCGGACTGAAAAAGAAGCCGACAACGCATGGAACAGATTCTTCATCGCATGCGTTCAATTTTCGAATTGTTTATTGGGCACGAGTTCGAATCTCCCACGTGAATGTGTTGGGAGTGTCTGTTTTGGTCAAAACCGCATATTTCTTGGCGTTTGGAGCTT
The DNA here is from genome assembly GCA_024085815.1 of Flaveria linearis. Classification (NCBI taxonomy): domain Eukaryota; kingdom Viridiplantae; phylum Streptophyta; class Magnoliopsida; order Asterales; family Asteraceae; genus Flaveria; species Flaveria linearis. The sequence goes on along the minus strand of CM044011.1, from coordinate 79,963,737 downwards.
GCCGGAGGGTCGCCGGAGGTCTCGCCGGCGATGAAGGGGTTCGACGGGGAAGGCTGTGATTTTTAAAAAATTTACATGTTTGGCCCCTGTAGTTTGATTGTTTATTAGTTTATGCTAAAAGTTTAGTAATTAAGTTTTAGAAATGACATTTAGGCCCCCCCCTTATACTTATAATTTTGACTTTCAAGTCTTACCATTTTATTATTATTATTATTATTATTATTATTATTACTAATATCATTATTATTATTATTATTATTATTATTATTATTATTATTATTATTATTATGATTATTATTATTATTATTAAAATCTTTGAATTAACATCAACGTATTGTTTACCAAATTAAAATTTTATTTATCGAAAGTACATGATGTTACACTGAGGGTTTAGCGCCATTGCAGAGAAAGTAAGCTTGAATTTGGGTGAAATTGCAGGTTTGACAGTGAAGGGAATAGTTAGGGCAGTAAATTGGTAAAAGAAGATGAATTTGATCAGTCTGGATTATTTAAAGGGGATGAATTGTGGTAGTGGTGGTAATAGGGTAACTGTTTTGGGGTTACTGTGGGTGGTATGGTGGTTTACGGCGGAGAAATGACAGTGGCGGTAAGGGATAATTTTAAATAATCTGACTATCATAAGCAAAATCTTTACCTTTTACAGAGTGGGCCCAAAAGATATCCGTTACATAGTAAAACTTTTACTTCCGAATGTAAAACATTTCCGAAGGTAATTGTCTTCGGAAGGCAGTTTCTCTTCCGAAGCAAGGCATTGCTTCCGAAGGTAAAGTTGTCTTTCCGAAGGGAGAGTTATACAAGCTTCGGAAGTAGATCTGATGTAAAATCAATCGCTTCTTCCGAGACCAAAAACTCTTCCGAGAAGAAAATTTCCATTGAGGAATTTGGCTTCGGAAGATATTCAAGAATATCTTCCGAGAGTCAATTCCTCTTCGGAAGGAATTTACACTTGGAATAATTTAAAGATGTTTTGTAACAGGGCTTAAATTGTATTGACACAAGACATTACACATTTAAAAAGCTTTTCAAAAGAGGTAGTTAATCAATGTTATCATCCCAATAGCTGATATGAGATACTTAAATCTTTGTTCATCAAATGCCTTTGTGAACAAATCAGCATATTGTTCATTTGAGTCAACTTTGATTAACTTTATCAGATGTTTCTCATGAATATCTCTAATGAAATGATACCTGATATCAATGTGCTTTGTCTTGGAGTGCTTCACCGGATTCTCAGTAATGGAGATAGCACTATTGTTGTTAATATGGATAGGAGTAGTCATGAAGTTGAATCCATAGTCTAACATCTGATTTTGAATCCATAGCAGTTGAGCACAGCAACTAGCAGCAGCAATGTATTCAGCTTCAGCAGTTTCTGTAGAGACACAGGATTGTTTCTTGCATTGCCATGAGATAATCCTTCCACCAAGAAATTGACATCCTCCTGATGTTGATTTCTTGTCAATGTTGCAGCCACCATAGTCACTGTCAGAGTATCCATAGAGATTGAAATCACTATTTCTTGGATACCAGAGACCTAGTTTAGGTGCTCCTTTGAGGTATCTGAGGATTCTCTTTGCAGCAGCCAGGTGAGACACCTTGGGAGCAGCCTGATATCTTGCACAAATGCATGTGGCAAACATGATATCTTGTCTACTAGCAGTGAGATACATCAGAGAACCAATAATAGCTCTATACTGATGTTGATCAGTATCCTCCCCCTCAAGGTCAGGGCAAAGATTATGGTTTCTGGGTATGGGTGTCTTGGCTGGTTTACAGTCCTTCATTTCAAATCTGTCTAAGATGTCTGAGACATACTTAGATTGACTTATGAAGAACCCTTCCTTCATCTGTTTCACCTGAATTCCAAGGAAAAAGTCCATTTTTCCCATGGAACTCATCTCAAATTTTGCTTCATAATACTCTCAAAGTCCTTGCACATTTGGTCATTTGAAAAAACAAATATGATGTCATCAACATAGACTTGAACGAGCAATATGTCTTTTCCACTCTTTCTGATGAAAAGAGTCTTGTCAATGGTACCTCTGGTGTAACCATTCTTCAGAAGAAACTGAGACAAGGTCTCATACCACAGCCTAGGTGCTTGGTGCAGCCCATATAGAGCTTTATCCAGTTTGCACACATAGTTGGGGTGCTATGGGTCTTCAAATCCTGGAGGTTGACATACATAGATTTCCCTATCTATATCCTCATATAGAAATGCACATTTGACATCAAGTTGGTAGACTGTGAAGTTCTTGGATGCAGCATAAGCAAGGAAGATCCTAACTGCCTCAAGTCTTGCAACAGGTGCAAAGACATCAGTATAATCGATTCCTTCCTCTTGGGTATACCCTTGAACTACTAATCTTGCCTTGTTCTTAATAATCAAGCCTCTATCATCTTTCTTGTTTCTGAACACCTATTTAGTGCCTATGGGTACTTGACCAGATGGTAGTGGGCATAGATTCCAGACCTTTTGTCTTGTGAATTGAAGCAGCTCCTCCTGCATCGATTCAACACAACTACTATCCTTTAAGGCATCTTCCACCTTCTTGGGTTCCATCTGAGACAAGAAGCATGAGTACAAGCAGACATTCCCATGATGAGTTTGCCCTCTTGTTCTCACACCCTCAAAGACATTCCCTATGATGTTCTCAGTTGGATGAGTGTTGTGAATCCTAAGGCGAGGAATCACTTCCAGTTGCAGAGATAAGTCTAGGTTGGACATATTCTGATCAGGAACTGGATCACTCTGTCCAGCTGCTGTTTCAAAGTCATTCAATGAGGATTGATTGAATGATTGAGAAACATCATCAATGGTTGGTTGTGAAGTAGTATTAACAGTTGCCTGTTCCTTCAGAATACTGCTTTATTCAACCTGGTGTTGTAATGGATCACCTGAAGAGCTTTGGGTTTCATCAGGTGATTCACATGTTGAAGCTTCACTATTCCTGGAGATAGTTACACTATCAGATCTGTGAATGGTTGAAGCTTGTTGCCTTTCAGCTCTTGGAGAATTTGTAAGAGGTCTGGGAAGCTTAAATAGTTGATCTGCATCAGCATCAGCATCACCTTGAGCACCTGTTCCAGCTGAAACATTCTCACAAGATTGTTTAGAATAGTTTGGAAACAATTCTAAATCCAAGATATAATCAGGTCCATTCCCCCTAACACAAGGAGTGTGCTCATTAACAACTATATTGGATGACTCCTCAAATTGTTGATTCTTGATGTTGTATACTCTATAAGCTTTGGAGCTAGAAGAGTATCCAACAAAGATAGCATCATCCGACTTCTTAGCAAACTTTGCTAAGTTGTCCTTTGTGTTAAGTATGGTACACCTGCAGCCAAAGGACCTTAGAAAGCCAATGAACGGTGGCCTCTTGTTCCATAACTCATAAGGGGTTTTTCTATGGGGCTTAACTACAAGAACCCTGTTATGCATATAGCATGCAGTGCTGATTGCCTCTGCCCAGAATGTTAGAGGTAGCTTTGAATAAGCTAACAGGTCTGAGCAGCCTCAACAAGTGTCCTATTCCTCCTCTCAGCAACACCGTTTTGTTGAGGAGTTCTGGGAGCACTATATTGTCTGGCAATCCCTTTTGAGTTACATAATGAATCAAGAATAAAGTTCTTAAACTCAGTCCCTTGATCACTTCTAATGATCTTAACCTTGTGATCAATTTGATTTTCTATTTTAAGAATAAAAGATTTTAAAGTTTCAGCCGTTTCATCTTTACTTCTTAAAAAGAATACCTATGTAAATCTTGTAAAATCATCAACAATCACAAGGCAGTATGATTTCCTTCCAATGCTCATTATACTTATGGGTCCAAAGAGATCCATGTGCAATAAGTGTAATGGAGTAGTGATATAGTTAGCACATTTGGATTTATGAGTTGATCTGTGTTGTTTCCCTTTCAGGCATGCAACACAGTTATCTTTGCAGAAAAATTCCTTTTTAGGCAAACCATGTACCAAGTTATTTTTAGCCAATTTATTCATTGTTTTAAAATTCACATGACACATGCGTTTATGCCATAGTGTTGACTCATCACTATCAGCTTTGGAAAGAAAGCATGATACTTCACCCATAGGAGAAGCATTGTTCATATTCAGCTTGTACATATCCCCTTTCCTGGGAGATCTAAGAAGCACCAATTCCGGAGGAATTGTCATCCCTGGTTTGAGGATAATGCACACATGTTCTGTGAAAAGCATATGATGCTTTTGGTCACAGAATTGAAAAACACTTAACAGATTGTGTTCAAGCTGTTTGACAAAGTGAACTTTGTCAATGTTTATTCTGCCATTGGATATACTTCCTCTGCCAGAAATATATCCTCCTGCCTCACCCCCAAATTAGACAGGCCCTCCATCATAGTTCTGGAATTGTTGAAGGAGAGATCTGTTCCCTGTCATGTGCCTGGAGCATCCACTATCTACAATCCAGACATTGTTGTTCTTGTCAAATGGATGTCCCTGCACATAAGATGAGATAGTTAGTTTTGTTTGGAAGCCCAAGCCTTGCTGGTCTTGGGCTCTTCCAAAGATAATGACATAATTGAACCAAAAGATATGCATTGGGGTTCAATAGAGGTCGTTGAAGAAGAGGTTTGGGCTGCAGCATCTTCCTTGATCTTCCAATCCATCCCTTGGTTGATCTTTGAGGATGAGCTTGTTGAAGCTTTTGCAGCATGGTCTTCTTCCGAAGCTTCTTTCTTTTCGGAAAAAGCCTTCACCACCTTTTCTTCCGAAGTAGTCTTCTTCTGAGATGGTTTCAAGGGAGCCTTCTTGTTCTTCCGAACCTTAGAAGCTTTGGCTTCCGAAGCCATTTTCCCTTCGGAAGAAGTACTTTCTTCCGAAAGCAATTTGGCTTCCGAGACCAACTTTCCCTTCTTCATCATTTGGACCGTTTGAAATGGTCCAACTGAGAAACCTTCTCTGAATCCTTCTTTTCTAACATTATTTGCATAATGTGTGCTTGCTGGATTGTAGTAACAATCTTTAGCCATGTGGTTGTGCAGACCACACATTATGCATGCAATGTTAGCCTTCTGGGAACTTACAGGTTGCTGTTTCTTGGATTTCTTCTCTTCATCAGCAACTTTCCCTTTCAACTTCTGATCCTTCGGTAGGACAGGAGTGCTGGTACTACATTCCTTTCCTGAATCAGAAGTACCTACCACTTGGAATCCAGCAGAAATGAAGACACCCTTTTGCTTAGGGTCAATCTTAAGCTTGGACTCTGCAACCTTCTGGCAGTCCTTATAGCAGCTTTAGCTCTGCTTCTTCTTGCCTTGGTGGTTAGGATTTGGTCTTCACAGGTGGAGATGAGTGTATCCTCCTGTTTCTCTCCTGTGGTGGCCACTATTTTTGCCTCCTCCTCTAGTTTCAATGGAGAAGGGTCAGCAGTTGGAACCTCTTGCTCTTCAGTACCACATCTAGGTAGTCTAATAGACTCATAAGAGTGTGGTGGAGCTATTTCATTGGTTCCCAACCCTTCTTTGTTTTGATAAAACATTTTGGAATGAGAGGATGATGCAAGAATAGTTTGGAAGTTTTGCTCAGTAATAGCTTGCTTCCTGGCCTGAGCCTCAGCAGTGACCAACTGGGCTTGAACTTCAGATAGTTTGGATATCAGATCTTTAATTTGAGTCTTATAGTTGGTCTTTTCATGTTTTAAAAGAGACACAGTTTTCTCTAACTCTTCAATTTCTTTTGATAGTCAGATTCAGCTCTTTTAAAATCAGATTTTAACACATTTAAAGACTCAACCTCAGATCTGATTTCTGAAATGTAATCTTTATAGAGTTTAACTTTAGCAATACAGGCAGCAGTACAAAGATGTTCATATACCTGATCATCATCCCTTCCGGCCATGAGTGCTTGAGCGGGAGTCACATCCTGTACCATGAAGCTCCAGTCAACTTCTTGAGCTACTGCAGCTGTTTCAGTTGACTTCTCTTCATGCTTTGAAGCAGTGGGATGTGTGGAGGCCTGTGGGGTTCCCGGGTTGTTCTTGGGAGCCTTGCATTCCCTAGCAAAGTGACCAAGTTGGTTGCAGTTGTAACACTTTGCTTTTGCTCTTATCAAACCCAAACTTGCTGTTGGCTGGGTTTTGAGAGAATTGCCTTCCAGTTCTCTTGAAGAACTTCTTCACTCTGTAAGTTAAAAGAGCCATCTGTTGGACAATGTCCACATACTCCACGTCATCTGGACTGAAGCACTCAAGATCATCAAAGCAATATTGAAAATCACCAGAGTGTCCACTTCCAGAGACAAAGGCATAACTATCCTGAAAGGAATTGTGTTGAGCCTTTTGAGACTTTGGAGTCTCAGGTAGAGTAATGTAGGGTCCATTATGTGAGTTGTCAGGGTAACACAGCAACTGATGTTGTGGTTCTGTGATTTCCCTTTCAACCACATGAAGGGCTGAACTCAGTTGGTTATTGGAGTGACCAGAGGAGTTCTGCATGTTCATCTCCATCTGGAATGCACTTAGGATACCATACAACTCTGTGAGAGTAAGAGTCTTAAGGTCCAAAGTTCTCTTGATTACAACACAATAGTGTGTCCATAGTTTAGGAAGGGAAGACATGAACTTCCTAACTACGTCTCTATTCTCAAGAGCTACTCCAATATCCACCAGAGTATCTACTATCTCAACATACCTGAAGTATTGTTGAGTCAAGGTCTCACAAGCCTTGAAAGTAAAGTTCTCACCAGCCTTGAAAGTAAAGTTCTCAAACTGCTGCTTCAAGAGATCCTTCTTGTTCTCTTGGGTTTCCTTGGATCCTTCATACATAAGCTTCAATGCATCCCATCACTTCTTGAAGCCTATGTAGATGGAATTGGGGAGAGCAGTTTGGAGAGAAGTCATAGCCCTTTGATCTAGCTCTATTCTCTTCCTATCTTCTTCTGAGTAATCATCAACATCTTTTAGAATGATGCGATTACCAGTAGCAGAAGTAGTGCTTGGTATGAAGGGACCATTGACAATGGAGTCCCACATCCTTGAGTCTTGACACTTGATGAAGCCTTCCACTCTAGTGCACCATGTGTCAAAGTCTTCAGGGGTGATCAGTGGGGACTTGGTCATGGTACCGGTTTCCATATCAGCCTTGGAGAGAGTGGCCATTTGAGTGAGTGGTTTGTAGTGAGGAGTGAAAAAACAGGTTGATTTGGATGGTAAGATCTCACAATCAAGAGCCTGGAGCTCTGATACCAATTGCAGGATCGTTTGATGGTCACTCAACAGAAGGTTTTTCTCTCAAACTCACCTTGAACAACACTCAGCAAGAGTCTATGAAGAGTTGATCACAATATAACAAGTAACAAGCAGTAAATAAACACAGAATGTAAATTTTCAATGTACTTTTATATATTGCTTCTCAACTCAAAGGATTACAAGACTCTTGGACTCAAATCGCTTATCTAATGAGTTACAAGGAGAAGATATATAATACTACCTACAGCCGGATATACTCTGATACCAGCTGGAAACCTCTAACCAAATATCTATACTACAAGACTATAGGTGAGGTATCTTAGACATTTTGCCTAAGAGTTGGTAGTCAGGACATGTCCCTGACTTACCTTTGTCACCAACTAAAGTTGGTAACATGTACTATCATAAAAAGATGAACAGTAGAATAAAGTATGATCAACAACATGGCTCTTTAGGAAGATGCCATGCTGTATCAGAGGTCTGCAGCGGACTGTCAGGGACCATACTTATATCTACTGGACATAGCAATGTCTTCCGAAGGATAAAAATGCTTCGGAAGAATAACTTCTTCCGAAGCTATTTATACTTCGGAAGACTGCTTCTTCCGAGGCTTGGAGTCTTCTTTGTCTTCGGAAGCAGACTTTGTCTTCGGAAGCAGACTTTGTCTTCAGCTCTTTCTTCAGACTTTGTCTTCGGAAGTCTTCAGACTTTGTCTTCAGCTCTTTCTTCAGACTTTGTCTTCGGAAGTCTTCAGACTTTGTCTTCAGTTCTTTCATCAGACTTTGTCTTCGAAAGCTTTCAGACTTTGTCTTCAGTTCTTTCATCAGACTTTGTCTTCGGAAGCTTTCAGACTTTGTCTTTAGTTCTTTCATCAGACTTTGTCTTCGGAAGCTTTCAGACTTTGTCTTCAAAAGTCTTCAGCTGTTGGCTTCAGCTGTTGACTTCAGCTGTTGCCTTCAGATGATATCTTCAGCTGTTGTTCTTTAGACTCTCAGAAGATCTCATACTTAGCTTCGGAAACCCTTGAATGTAGCACCAAAATGACTATGTGAAGTGGTTTTGGTTGCACCAGCCTTATCATGACCCAACAAGTAAGATAGTTGACATAAAAAGACTAAAATGCCCCTCACATGAGGGGCACATGTGGGTTGACTAACGGCCACAATGGACGGCGTTACAAAAGTGGATCTGATTGTGACAGAATTTAAACCGCAGCGGTTAAATCGGGCGTTTTTAAACTATTAGATGAAAAGCGTTATAACCACCAAACCACCGGGACGAAAAGCGTTATTTACTCTAAATATAATAATATAATTTCGATTGGATCTGATTCCAAATTAAAACATTAAAGATTTAAATGAATACTAAACAATAATTAGAAATATAATAACTGGAGTAGAAACTGAAAATCTTCATTTTCATCTTATAATCTAATAAAATAGTAACTTGAAAATGCCACGTGTTAGCATTATAATCATTTTTATCAAAATTTTCTCGCATCTTTCTCATATTAAATAACTAGCCTAACCACCTGTGTGTTACACGGGTTGAAAAACTTAAATTTAAAATAAAGTAAACTACACATACGATCCTTATGTTATGTTAAAATTTTGAATTTGGTACTTAAAGTTTCACATTTTTTAATATGATTCCTAATTTTTTTTTCCTTTTCATCTATGGTCTGAAGTTCTGTTAATCAACAATTAATAATATTAAAAATTATAAAAATAACATTTTACTCGCATCGACTATCCATTTAATTTACCTTTTAAACTATAGTATTATTTTTATTAAGGAAAGCTTTATATTCTTGTTTTTTCAAAGTTTTTATTATTGAATATTTTTATTATTTCATTATTAATATGTTTATTATATAATAAAATCCGTTTTAAATACGTGAATAAAAATTTTATAATAATATAATTTATAAAATGTTTGCTTTTAACATGTTTAAACTGTCCATTTTTAAATGTTATTCTTAAAACCGTTTGAAATTTTAAAAGTTTTTATAAAACTATTTGTTTTCTAAAGAATTTTTACTTAAACCATTTATTTTTAAATCATATTTAAAAAAAATCACTATTATTCATTTTCAAATGACATTTTTAGTATTTTTTTAAGCGTTCAATAAATAAATAGTTTTAAAAACAGTATTTAGAAGATTGATAATTATAAAAATTACATTTAAAAAATAAATGGTTTTAATAAAGAGGATAATGCTTTTAAAAAGTACCTTAAAAATCAAAAAGTTTTAAGACAGATATTTAAAAAATCAAAATTTTTAGAGAAACATATAAAGACCTGAACATTCTAAAAATAATATTTTTAAAAATATTTTTATTTAAATAAAAAGTAAATTACATTAATGATCTTTATAGGTAAAATAGTCATTTTAATAAAAACTTAACATTATTAACTGAACTAGCAAAATAAAGACCATTGATAAAAGATAAATATAACATCTAGGACTATGTTTGAAATTTTAAAAGTTTAAGAAATAAATCTAAAATTTTGACCAAACTACAATAACCATCCATGTAATTTACTCTTTAAAATAAATAGAAACATAAATCATCAGTTATTCTTAATAAGCTTGTAATATTATGCATGTGAAGATCGATTAAATAAATGTACACATGTAAATTAAATAAAAGAATCAAATACATAGTAAAACAATATTAATGTTTATAAATATCTAAAAATTTTATTGTATATAAATCTTTAACCATATTCAGTGACTAACTTCTCAAACTTATTAAATCATCTATTTAAAATATTCTCATGTATTGTAGTATTCTGTAATTAAAAATATAAAAAATTAAGGATATATAGCAAATATGTTTTATAAAATAAATATTATAGGAATAATAACAATTCTATTAGTTGAATAATATCTCATCCTCAACCATAATAAACCTAATAGAGTAAGTTTCTACCTTATTATTATACATTGGATGTCTTCATATACGAATCATGGCGTGATATGTCAAGATCTCTTAATAAAGTTACTTTTGATACTGATAATGTCCTGTTAAGCAAGGTAATTTGATAGTTATTTTGTATATTTTTTAAAGATCTTTGATAGTGGGATAACAGTAAACAGAAAATATTTATTATATATATATAATAAATAATGGTATTATGTTATATAATGAAGACAAATATTATACGATATTGTTAAAATATAGAAGATTTTCAAAATTTGAAACTAGTAACCCAAAATACTCGGATTGATTGTTACCATTAGAATTTAAAATTTATGAACTACTTATGCTCCAATTGAATATTCAAATTGTTAGTTTTAAATTTTAAATTTTAACTAATTAAGTTAGTTATTTTTAGATAAAATATTGTATTGAATTGGATATTGAATTTGAATTTTAGGGTTTTTAAATTTTCGTTTCTAATATTAATTTTTAAAATCTAATTTTGGAAGTTGTTTAATTAGAAATTAAATGATATTTACGCATTTCCTTTTAGAAGCATATTGCTAATAAAATGCCACGTGGCAATTGCATGATGTGAAGATGTCATGTGGCAGTGTATTTGCTAAAATTTTGCCACGTGGCCAAACCTCTTTTCATTTATTATATATAGAGATTACCTTAATTATTAGTAATATTATTTAACATTTTTTTACATTTACTAAATTAAAAAAGATATCTATTTATTAATATTATTTCTAAATAAACAATATATATATAAAATAAAAGAGTAACTTGGGGGGACACTTGTCATATTCCTAGATCCCCTAAGTTTGTTTTTCCCACTCATCTCTCCTCTTAAATAGTTACCTAAATTAAAGATTAAATAACTTTAATTATTTTTAAGATTAAAAATATTTCTTAATAAATTAAGAAAAGATGTTTTTTATAATGTTATTTCTAGAAAACATTTTTTTTATAAAATAAGAGTTTTTCTAAAACATCAAACATTTTAAAAATATGAAATATCTTAAAAATGATTTTTTTATATTTTTAAAAAATAATCTTCTTTATAAACTAAAAATAATTAAAATTAGGAGTTATAATAAGAAACTTTTAAAAATGATATTTTTAATACGGTTTATTTGGAAAAAATGGTTAAATTTTTTTGGAAATAAAAATTATAATTATTACTTATAATTATTACTCATATGTAATTTAATCATATTTTATTTTAAAATATTATTGTATACTTCATAAATATTCATCATAAATAATATTTTATTTTTTAACTCGTATAATATACGTGTTTACTAAAGTTAATATTATATAAATAACAATCAATAACTAATTACTTTTATTTTTTCAACCCGTGTAATACATTTAGTTTTATTTATGTTTTTGTGTTATTTTAGTAATTAACTCTCCATCTTCCGTGTAGTACACGGGTAACTAAAGCTAGTTTTAATATAAAATAATAAAGTTTTCTAAAGCATATAACTTTTTTAAAAATATGAAATATTTAAAAGTGGTATTTTAAAAATCCAATTTTTTAAAACCAAAAATAATTAATTTGGCAGGTATAATAAGAAAATTTTTAAAAATGACATTTTTATCGATTTGTTTTAGAACAAAATTTTTATTTTTCTTTGAAAAAAAGATTTAAAAACAAAAATTTTAAAAAGTTGATATCACTGTTTTATTAGTTATAGTCGTTTCTCATACGTAATTTCAGTCATATCATATCTTAGAATATTATTTTATAATTTTATTTATTCAACTCGTGTAATACACGGGTTTACTAAAGTATTATACATATATTTGTCTACCAAATAATAAAACCAAATAGTGAAGATATATTACATTTAAATATAAAATCTTCAATAATGATTGATAAATATGTAATGAAACCACTAAACATTATACTAAATTAAATCTATAATATTTAATTATATGATAAATAATCAATTCCATTCTAACATAATCTCAAATCCTCTCTAGTTCCGCGTTGCTTGTTATACATTCGTATACCTTCGTGATCAGAAGTGTCGAGGAAAAGACCCATAATAGTGCTGTTGGGTGAACATTCAAATAGGATTTTAGTCAAAAAAGGGTTTAGTAATTTATCAACACAAAAAGCAACAAAAAACATGACCGGCAAATCATACTCAAATTAAAAAAACAACATATAATAGTCACAAATTTGGATTAGTTACTTTACGTTATACCATACATATAATCATTCGGAAATATCGACCTCAACCAAATGTGGTTGACACACATTTACGTAGGCTTACTATAGCCAGCTATTACATGACATGTTGCGGTCTTAACCATGTATGTTATCTATTTTACAATGTCGGTTTCATTAGACTCGCCTCCGTTGTCTAATTTTATTTTTTTTTTAACTTCCTAACTATTTGTTAAATTCTACTACATTTTGTATTTTTTGTACTCTAGCTTCAAAGATAGTTTTATTTCTGTTTCAGTATTTTAAAAAAATACTGTTGTTTCACATAATCACGTTATTTTTCATTACAAGAACTTGAAATAATATGCATTCAGATGATTGAACCTATGGCCCACTAAACTTGCACCAAGTTTTAGTTAATTTCTAACACACTAAAAATCAATATTTAAAATAAACAAGTTATGCTATAAGTCTTTCAACGTATCTTTACGCAACATAGTTATTTTTGCTAATAATTAGATTTTCTTAAAACCAAAATACAAAATTCACAAAATTTAAATATAGAGTGAGTCACTTAGGAGGACTAGTACCAGAATAACAGCGTCATTAATTTGAATAAAAAAAAACTGGGTAGTTCGTAATAAGGACTAGAAATACTGAAATTATCGTTTCATTGCATAATATAAAAGGGGAAAAAACAAAAATTACCGAGAATATATTATATTATTTTAAGCAGATAAAATTTCATAGTCTCGTACACATTACATAACTTGGTGCATTTTGCAATCAGTAGGCTTAAAAGATACCTTCTGATTTACCAAATCAAACCCTACCATCAAATTTCTTTGCAATAAATTCCCAAATATAGCCAAATCATCCGAGGGTACAATAGTCAAACAACTCACCCCCTTTTGAACTTCCAAAAACATGTTCACCGGCGGCAAGTCAACGACAGCTCCGGTGAACCGGAATGTCACGGTCGGGACACTCTCCAAGTTCAAATCCCTGTAGCAAAGCTCAAGGATCCCTTGTGGGTCCTGCACTATCTCACTACCAATGGCATCAGTTAGACTCGAGGTCACCTTAATATAGAACTCCCTCGGGAGAAAAGTCAACGTGGTGCCCGAGTCTATAATAATGTTACCCTCGTCAACCCCGACTTTTGAAAATGATTGCTTGTACAGCAAGTTATTGTTCCCGACCGACACGTTTTCCAATGTAACATAGTAGTAAGTTGAAGGATATTTCTTTACTAGAGGAGTTGAAACAACATTTGACCCCGAAACCTGATCACCAAAATTAATTTTGCTTGTTTGATTTAAGGTATCGTCGATCTGCGAGATCAAACAATACGAAAATTTTCCCCGAATGGCTGAATTTAATTGGTTGATTATCGAAAGTGGGCCCCCACCAAGACCGATGATCCCGCTTACATTCTCGTTAAACGTGTCATTATTGTCATGACCACACCCAAACACAACATTTTTAAATGGCGTTGGACCGAACCAAAAGGTGTCCGTAGAAAGATCACCTATTGAGTATGACCTATCCCCATACGACATTTTGTACTGACAAATATTTTTGAGTCGCATGAAAATTGGTCAGTGGATAAGGCTTTACACGCTTTTGACTGGCATAATTGTGCTTGATAAGTAGATGAAGAAGTTGGTACGAGAAAAGGTGGGCCCACTTGCTTGTAACAATTCTTACAAGGTTGACATTGGGCCCATGTTAGATCGGAACCAGTGTCAGCGATCCCAAAAACTTCTACAGGCGGGGTGCCGATTTGAATCTTCATTATATATTCTCCTGGAACCCCAAAAATATCCGCATCTATCTTTGAAGCAAAACCCGCCCTTTTTGAAAGGCGAAAAACCCGGGACATAGACCGAAGAAGAGCTTTTTGAAGACGATGGGTTAGCGAAAAGGTTGGGTTGTATAGAGGTGATAGTTGAGAGTCTCTATGTATAAGATCAATGGTAAAACCACCATCATGTTGGACAGGTTTAGAGAGAGCAACCGAGATGCTTATAAAGAGAGTAAGAAAAGCGATAGTGTTCATGATTACGATGATGAAAGTATGAATGTTTGATCAAAATTTATAGGGTGAAATGAAAACGATGAGTTTGAAATTATGTTAATTCATTCGGAAGGTCAAAGGTTAATTAGATTAGTTATTAAGCTAATAAAGGAAGGAATTTTCTATAAACGTTTAAACAATTTGCTCCGCAATTGTTTGCTTAAATAACCCGTGGATATACCTTGCTTAACGTTTTGGTTCAAAGAACGATATATATTCCAATTATAATCAATTTTCATCACATTCCTTTCTTAAATTCAACATTTCTTAAACATTGTTTTTATAATTTGGTTATTGGTTTTGGTTTTAATTACGAGAAAATGAGAAAGAATAAACTTAATTTATGTTTCGCATCGAATTGATGCACATGATGAAATTCTTTTATTTTAACGACAATTGTATGATCATTTTTGAAATGATAAATGTTATTTAAATCGTGTCTATCTATCCGTTTTCTAGTAATTGAAACCGTACCCCAACTTTCTTAAGAGAAAACCTACAATTGAGAAAAAGTTCATTGTCCAACCCTGAACATTCTTGGCTACCTCACCATAATAACTTAAAACGGTTTTGTTTTTTTATTTATTGCCATACTTATTATCTATGTTGTCTAAGTTAAATAAAACTTATTAAAAAAACTGTTTCATGTAAGTATGTATGTATTTTTGTATATATGTATGGGGTTCGACACATGAATATCTATACTACCTTTAATATACATATGAGAGGGGCACCAAAGTAATTTCACCCAATCTCTTAATTTTAAGAAATGTACATGTGTTGATGCATATCTTACAACTCATTGTAAAGAGGAGAGATCAGGTACCATCATCACGCGGGCTCCCGTCTATATTCTTCTTTCAAATTTCAAATCCCTTACAAAACCCTAGCCCCTTTCCTGTCCACTGCGTACCAACAACCGGAGCAGCAGTGGATGATGCCTCCACCGCCTCAACACCACCATCAACAGCCTCTGCCGCCTCATATGTGCGCCCAACAACAACCACCGTTTCACCGGCAACAAACACAACAGACGATGCAAGGGTTGCAAGCACCTCAGCAGCCGTACGCCGGTGCTTCGGTGAGCTTAATCATTACGATTGGGTTGAGAAATGTATGGATTGCGCTTGCGTAGAGTTGTTCTGGCCTAGGGTTGTTCACAAATGGCTCTCCACCGAGGCTCTGATGCATCCCATAATTCATCTTCTCATCAGGGTAGATCAGCGGTTCGCGAGAGATTAATGGAGAAAGAGATGGTGATTTCGAACTATGGTGGTGATTATGATTTTGGTAAGTTGCTCCATACCCATACGACTTATGTAAAACCGATTCCAATCTGGATCTGGCTTCTAACATTCATTCTTTGGTGGTTTGAAGACGTTGAGTATGCTCCATACCCATACGACAGTGATGCTTGCTGGGTTCATAGATGAGCTATGAGGCGATGGTGGACATTCTTATCAACTCTCTTTATGGTGACAAGGATATTTTCTTGAAGGCGGCAGGGAAGATGACTCTGGCGGTGGTAAGAGTGGTTTTGATTTATAACGACAACGAAGTTGTTTCAGGATTGCAATCGAATTTTAACACCAGGTAATTGATGAAGAAAAGTGGCTGGTGACTTTCATAGTTTAAATGCACAACAAATTTTACTTACTTATTATTAATCTCAGGAATTTCATTGTTTTAACCGAAAATCATGAGTAAAGAGTGTTGTTGAACATTTAGGTACACCTTCCATATATTCTGCCAAGGTACACTTTCTCAATTCTTGAAAACTGTGGTTCTTTTTATTCTTATCAATTGGTTGATGCAATTTGAGGTGCACACTACAATATCCCTTTGGTGTTGCTTTATGTGTTGGAATCATTATGAATGTTTGTTGAAGGATCTATTTAGTGGTCGTAATATGATGAATCCCAACAACTTATTGAAATTCTTCAACGAGATTTTTCTTATATATAAATCTCTTAACTCAGTCAAATGTTTATGTCTCACTGATGTGCAACATTTTTACACCCTCTTTAAATACGTGATGTGTCTATTTGCTCAATATGATTTTTGGTATTTTGGATTATGCAGGCACGATTGGTTAGATGGGTTCATGCATTCAAAGATCAACATCAATATGAAGGTAGAAATACCAATATGAGGTTGTTATTTTGAGTGGATATATATTTAAAATAGCTCATTCTTGCATGTTAGCTTTGTGGGTTTGATCAAGATGTTTGAACTCAGACCTTGATGGTGGTCTTAAACTCTTTTATACCTAAATCAGTTATTAATCAGTAATAGTAATCTCAAACTTTTTTATTTGTTAATAGAAATGATCAGATTAGATCTACCTAATAATTAACATTTTAATTTTATTTGTTAATAGAAATGATCAGATTAGCAACAACATGCAACAGTAGACTTTAGCTTTAATTTAGATCAAATTGCAAACTGGCTTTTTACTTAAAAGTGAATTAAATTTGTTTTTGATTCCTAAATTTTATCATTTAAAACTATAACTAACCCATCATTTTACTTTGTATGCAGTTGTGTATCTCTTAATATAGGTTATTAGTACTTCTTTTGTTGATGTTCTAAACAGGGAGTAGGCGAACACCGATCTTGGAAGCAGCTTAGAGCATTGTTGCACCATGCTTAGCTGCTAAGGTTAGCAGTAAGACTGCTTTTTTATTTGGTTATTTAGTATGATTTGTTAAATCGATTTGTTTTGATAATTGTGTTTGCTAATTTCACTAGACTCCTATTTGGTTCCTGTAACATGAACATTAAATGATTTAAGAAGGAAAAAGAATTCAAAATAAGTAGTAGTCAGAGGAAAACAAATTATTATTATTTAATAAAAATGCAAGGATTTAAGAATTAAACCGATAAAGTTGGGAACTATGACTATGATTAGTGTTCATGAGGATGAAATTGGATGTTTGAACCGAGAATAGGTAGAAGGTCATGTAATTCTATTCTTGATCATAGTTTGGATTTGCTTACATGATTAGGGGTAAATTCTATCTTTATAACCTTAAAACGTTATTAATTCTCTAAATTGAAATGTGAGTAGAGCACAATTTGCTAGATTAATTCTCTAAATTAAAATGTGATTTGCTTACATGATTATTGATAAACCTGATTTTTGTATGACCTTTACCAATTGAGGACCTTGATTACTGTTCTTAAGCATGGAATTGAATTTATAAATTAAGAATGAGTAGAACCTTAGGACCTTGATTAGTGTCATTGAGCATGGAACTGAAATTATAAATAGAATGTGTAGAAGCTTATGCCTTCTTAACTATTAATCTTAGTGGAATATATTTGGTTCCATGATCATCACTAAGCTCCTGTGCTTTCTTTTTTAAGTTCAACAATATCTAGCAACTACATGCAACAGTAGACTTTAGCTTTAATTTAGATCAAATTGCAAACTGGCTTTTTACTTAAAAGTGAATTGAATTTGTTTTTGATTCCTAAATTTTATCATTTAAAACTATAACTAACCCATCATTTTACTTTGTATGCAGTTGTGAATCTGTTAATATAGGTTATTAGTACTTCTTTTGTTGATGTTCTAAACAGGGAGTAGGCGAGCACCGATCTTGGAAGCAGCTTAGAGCATTGTTGCATAATGCTTAGCTGCTAAGGTTAGCAGTAAGACTGCTTTTTTATTTGGTTATTTAGTATGATTGGTTAAATCGATTTGTTTTGATAATTGTGTTTGCTAATTTCACTAGACTCCTATTTGGTTCCTGTATCATGAACATTAAATGATTTAAGAAGGAAAAAGAATTCAAAATAAGTAGTAGTCAGAGCAAAACAAATTATTATTATTTAACAAAAATGCAAGGATTTAAGAATTAAACCGATAAAGTTGGGAACTATGACTATGATTAATGTTCATTAGGATGAAATTGGATGTTTGAACCGAGAATAGGTAGAAGGTCATGTAGTTCTAATTCTTGATCATAGTTTGGACTTGCTTACATGATTAGAGATAAATTCTATCTTTATAACCTTAAAACGTTATTAATTCTCTAAATTGAAATGTGAGTAGAGCACAATTTGCTAGATTAATTCTCTAAATTAAAATGTGATTTGCTTACATGATTATTGATAAACCTGATTTTTGTATGACCTTTACCAATTGAGGACCTTGATTAGTGTTCTTAAGCATGGAATTGAATTTATAAATTAAGAATGAGTAGAACCTTAGGACCTTGATTAGTGTCATTGAGCATGGAACTGATATGCTGTAGGTGCCAGGTGGGTATGCTGTAGGTGTTGTTTCCTAAAACATTATTTGTGAAACTGTTATTGAGTGAATTAGCCTTTCTGCAAGTGGTTACTCAGTTTCTAAAGCTGGAGACTTTACTTGATGACAGTGTGGGCCAAAGTGTCGAGTTAGAGTTTGAAAGGGGTGGCACGTCTTTGACCGTTCAGTTGGTGGTTAGTGACTGGTCTCTTACATCCATGTTTTATGACACCTCTTCATGTGAAGATATTAAAATAAGACGATATATTTACAGAGATTTATTGTTACAAAATTTAATATGTTATCCATATGTTTTTTTTTCAGGTTGAGGATCTACACTCCATAACTCCAAACCACTTTTTGGAAGTTAGTGGTGCAGTTATACACCCGCTCTCCTATCAACAAGCTAGGAATTTTCGTTTTCATTGTGGTCTTGTATATGTATCAGAACCTGGGTAACTTCTTTGATAAAATCTGTTTTAAGTTTTATTATCACATTAATATGACCATTTTTGGTGTTGACCATCAATCTCTGGATTAGATGTGTGGGCAACAAGGTTTCTGTCTGCTCTACTTCTGAAATTGAAATGTTCAATCGTTCGCAGTTACATGCTTTATAGAGCTGGGGTCCCTCGGCATGCCATTATCAAGAGATTAGCCAATGAGGACATTTCAAATCTTGAAGACTTCATTAATGTTCTATCCAAACTCTCTAGAGGGGCTCGGGTTCTATTGGAATACATAAGCTACAAAGATCGCCATAGGAGGAAGGTATTCCAGTGATATTCCAATACTAATGCTGGTAGAACATCTTGTTGCTGTCCTTTTGACTTTTGCCTTTCTTCTGGTTGCAGTCCGTCCTTGTTATTGCTGGTTACTCTCCTTTTGTTATTAGATTTGGTCTTAGCAGGAATGCATAGAGTATATATTATTTTTATCTATATGGAGTAACATATTTGATAATGTTGATTATGAATGTTGTAGACTTGATATCATGCAAAGATGTAATTAATGGTAGTTCAAAACTTCGAATTTGCATTTGTTACTTTATCATGCACGGATGGGAGTTCAAAATGATTTTGGTTGCCTTCATGTTATTTGTTATTTGAACTGGTGATGTTGTCTATTGCTTATAATATTTTTATAGGCATATTGATGGAGTGGTTAGATAGGTACTGGTTCATCATTGATTCATTGGTTGCTCAAGCATATCTGATGATTCATTGTTTTTTACCGTAACATTGCAACTTTAATACACCATTTATATGATTGGGAATCCCTTGATTCTGTTCCATTAACAATGGCGCCCCTGGAAAGGAGCACATTGTGTCTTGGGTTTCATGTAGTGGTTCAAAAAATACCTTATTTACCTACAAATGAGTGGTTTAGGTTATGTCATCTTACAAGGGCAATCCCATGAAGTAGTAAATCTGCAACTATTTTCTCTGCATATCTTACTACACATAAATGTTATAGTACATATCGTGCAAGTACATTTACCAACAAAAAAGAATATGGCGTTGTAAATTGTCGTTGCCGCCGCATCGCGCGGGGCCCCTACTAGTATATATCAATATATGTATTCATATTAAATGCCGTTCAAGAAAATGTATTCATATTAAATCATATATACACCGAATTGGGCTAAAACGTGTATGATGAGGTCCATGACCAAGTGGCCTAACTCCTAATCTCCTATTGAAATGAAGCAAAAATGTGCATATTACATTTTGAGTAGAAGTGCACAAATCTATTCCAGTTGAAACCCTAACCCGGTTCGGGTTAAAACATTGTTGGGTCACCAGTTTGGAAACTAGCACTACAAGGAATAAGCTCATTAGCGGCGACATTTGTCGCCGCTATTGATACCTTTTGTCGCCGCTATTAGTATTAGCGGCGACATGTCGCCGCAAATAAGTCGCCGCTAATGATTCCTCGCTAAAGTGGAAAATATCGCCACTAAAGAGTCGCCGCTAAAGATGTCGCCGCTAAAGATGTCGCCGCTAATTTCATTATTTGCGGCGACAATATCGCCGCTATAAATTCAAATAAAAAATTCCGGGAGGACTTTTAGCGGCGACACATGTCGCCGCTAATAGTCAATTTTTCATTTAAATTTTTTTTTATTTTTTTAATTTCCATTTTTATAAACCGAAAAAATCTGTAAATAAAACCAAATTTCCAGATTTCCCAACAACACAAATAACATAAGTATTAAGAAGTACAATACGAGTTTTAACAACACAAATAACATAAACATACAAATTGTTTAATTTCAACTTCTAATGTCGTTAAAATAAACTTAAACTACTTAACCGCTATCTTATTCATCGTCCTCGTCCGAACCATCATCTTCATCAGCTTGTGTACCTTTTTGAGAGACAATAAGTTGCGTCATTTGCGACATAAAGTTTGCATTTTTAAACAAACTTGCGATTTGAGCCTACAAAACAAAACATACATTATAAGTTGTTGTATTTGCTTTTTAGTATAACTTTAAGTATATAATGATACACCAACACCTTGAAGTATGTTTGTATCACCCATTTCAACCATAATGTACATAATTCAATTTAAATTTACCATTTTGACCCGTTTTAACTCAAATTAATATGGTTTTAACTATATCAAGTGTGTTTGTATCATTTTGACCCATTTCAACCATAATGTACATAATTCAACTTAAATTTACCTATTTTGACCCGTTTTAACTCAAATTAATAGGGTTTTAACTATATCAAGTGTGTTTGTATCATTTTGACCCATTTCAACCATAATGTACATAATTCAACTTAAATTTACCCATTTTGACCCGTTTTAACTCAAATTAATAGGGTTTTAACTATATCAAGTGTGTTTGTATCATTTTGACCCATTTCAACCATAATGTACATAATTCAACTTAAATTTACCCATTTTAACCCGTTTTAACTCAAATTAATAGGGTTTTAACTATATCAAGTGTGTTTGTATCATTTTGACCCATTTCAACCATAATGTATATAATTCAACTTAAATTTACCCATTTTGACCCGTTTTAACTCAAATTAATAGGGTTTTAACTATATCAAGTGTTTTTGTATCATTTGACCCATTTCAACCATAATGTACATAATTCAACTTAAATTTACACATTTTGACCCTTTTTAACTATATCAAGTGTGTTTGTATCATTTTGACCCATTTCAACCATAATGTACTAATTCAACTTAAATTTACCCATTTTGACCCGTTTTAACTATATCAAGTGTGTTTGTATCATTTTGACCCATTTCAACCATAATGTACATAATTCAACTTAAATTTACCCATTTTGACCCGTTTAAGATAAACCAACAATGATACATTTAACAACTTCAAGATAAAACGTATAAAACTTTAATACCTCTGATAATGTCTGAGGTGTTTGTTCCTGATCATGAACAAACGAAGTCGACCCTGCAGATGAAGACGGTTTACGCCTAGGGATGGCAAAAAAACCCGAACCCGACGGGGATACCCGAAACCCGAAACACACGGGACGGGTATACCCGAAACCCGACGGGTATGGGACGGGTATGGGATTAATTATAAAAAATTTCATGGGTATGGGACGGGTATGGGATTAGGTGATATACCCGTTTACCCGACCCAATTACCCGAAACATATACCCGTTTACCCATCCCATTTACCCGAAAAACATATACCCGTCTTCATGGAATTACTAGATTTATATTTTGGACAGGACTGTATATTTTGGTACCTTATATTTTGGGTAGTGGCTTCTTCATGGAATTGTTGGAGATGTATTTTGGTAACTTATATTTTGAACATGCACCAAAAACGTCTTTGGGTTCATGTATCTTGATGTTAATATATATATAAAGTTGATCTATATAAAAAGAGAAGAATTATATTTTTTTTTATTTTTGAAATCCCAACGGGTATACCCGAAACCCGCGGGAATGCCCGATACCCGACGGGTAATACCCGATAGATACCCGATGGGCATTGGGCCGGGTATGGGACAGGGTTTAACAATCGGGTATGGGGTTGTGAATACCAATACCCGACCCATACCCGACCCATTGCCATCTCTATTTACGCCCAATCCCTCTAATATGCCCGCGGCGTTCTCCCAACACCGACTCAAAAACTTCGACCTCGTTCAGTGATGAACAATTTCCTTCGTTTTGGGATTGACTTAGCTCATCAAACCATCCTTTGAGCTGATTCTATATTAATTAACAAGAAGTCATTTAATATATACACACAAAGGCTTCATCTTTAATATTTCAAAACTCTACTTTATATAAAACTTACATATTCAACACCTTGTAGAAACTATAATATGGACATAATATACCACCCTTCAACACCTTGTAGAAACTTGAAAGCATAAGTTTGAAAATCAAAACCGAATTGAATATTCAAAAAATATCCCAACAAGTTAGGTTTGGCAAACACATATCAACCATATACACAAATTACTTCAATTATATACACAAATCAACCATATACACAAATCAACCATATACACAAATCAACCATATACACAAATCAACCATATACACAAATCAACCATATACACAAATCAACCACATACAAAAAATATTCAAAAAATATCCCAACAATTTAATTAGTTCTAATTAGTTCAACCATATACACAAATCAATCATATACACAAATCAACCATACACACATTTACATCTATAAAAAAAATTTTAAAAAAATAAAAAAAATACCGAATTCAGAAATCTTTGTAGTAGCGGCGACGGAAAATGCAACAGCGGCGACGGTGATGAGTGACGTGCTGCGAGCGGTGGCTGGTGGCTGGTCGGATGGTTGTGGCTAGGGGTGTTCACGGTCCGGTTTTCGCGGTTTTTAGATCAAACCGTAACCGAACCGTTAGTAACGGTTTTTTATCACTTAAAACCAAAACCGAACCAATCAAAAGTAAAAACCAAACCAAACCGAACCATTGCAACCGGTTTGGTTCCGGTTTGGTTTTGCGGTTTGGGCTTTTTTAGACCCATTTAAGCCAAGTCTTTAAGCTCTCAAAAACAGCAAGTCTTTGAGTTGTCAAAAACAGCCCAAAAAACTATCAAAATGCAACCTTAAACAGGTCCAACATCCTGCCTAAATACGGCCTTAAATAGGTCCTAAAACATGCCAAAACGCAGCTCTAAATCTGTGTACAAACTTTAAGTCTTTAACCTTGAATTAATAGTTATGTATAAATATATATATATATATATATATACACACACACACACACACACATACATATATGTGTATATATTAATATACGGTTCGGTCCGGTTTTTTACGACCGGTTTTTGGTACAAACCGTAAACCAAACCATTCACAACGGTTTGAAAATTTTGGAACCAACCAACCGAAAGTTTAGAAAAAAAACCAACCGTGAAATCGAACCGATGACCGGTTTGGACGGTTTCGCGGTTTGAAACCGAACCATGAACACCCCTAGTTGTGGCAGCGGGTGGTGGGTGTGGCTGCTCGGTTGCGGGTGCGGGGGAGATCGAAGAGATCGAAGCGGATGGTGGGTGGCTGTGGTGTGCGGGCGGTGGGAGGTGGTCGCGGGTGGTGGTGGTTGTTCGGATGGTGGTGGACGCGCGCGGTGGTGCGGATGAGCAGTGGTGGTGGGGGGTGGTGGCTGCGGTCGGATGTAGGGAGGAGGTGGTGGCCGGAGGAGGAGGTGGCCGGAGAAGGTGGTCGCCGGAGGATCGCGCGGAGGTGGCCGGTGAAGGGGTAGCAGGTCGCCGGAGGAGGGTAAAGTGTAATGTGTGGAGGGAAAGTGAAGGGAAAGGGGATGATTACCCGCGTATAGGTGAAAAGGCATTAGCGGCGACTCGTCGCCGCTAAAGGAGTCGCCGCTAATACCTAATCGTACGATTAATTGTCAGCCGTCAGATCAAAGTGTTAATGAACGGCTAGATCCGGTTCATTTAGTGGACGGTGGATCGACACTCATTAGCGGCGACATGTCGCCGCTATTGGTGTCGCCGCTAATGGTGTCGCCGCTAATAGTCGACGTCGCCGCTAAATCGTTCGCCGCTAAATCGTTCGCCGCTATTGCGAGCTTTTCTTGTAGTGTAGATATGATCAGACATGGCCGGCTTTGGGTCGGGTTGTTGAGAGGCAAAACCGTACTCGATAGAAAGTGGATAGGGTCAGGTTGAGACCGTGTTGGATTCAAAACCATATGCAAACGGGGTTGTGAATAAAAAAAATAAATTAACTACAAATATATTCTTCTTTGATTGTTTTTTAAAATTTTAGACACAAGTAAATATAAATCCATTACAAAAACATAAAGTAGGAATTGCACTGCGAATACAATTTTTAAATTTTATCCGTCGTTGTTGTCTTTTAGTGTTTAGTATTCGCATGATTCACTGTTGTCAAGGCATTGAGACATATCGTAGGCGGGTTTTTCTTCGAATAGTGGAGCTGATTGTCCGATTTTTACTTCTTGATCGAGTATTTCTTCTTTTCAATTGATATTTCGTCTACGCAACTTCATCTATCTTATATTCTTTCTGGTCGCATCCAAGTGATCTTATGAATAAATACACGTCTTCACTGCCATTAGAGTGAGTCTTGTTCTCCGTATGTACGTATAATGCCCTACCACTAAGAGAAAATGAAGATTTAAAGTTACCCTGAAATCATGAACAATTTTTAAATATGGATTAGCCATTTGCTAAACTCAATACTCGCACAAACTGTGAACTTTAATACCACAACTAGTTTTTCTCCCCGCACTACGCGGCGAGAGTTCAGTCAGCTTTTCATAAGTAATGCTATGTTACTTTGGTCGTTATCTGTCCGGCTCGTAGGAACTCATAAAATTGAAGTTTGACGGCGAAACTTAAAAATACTAAATTAGTTTTCGAGTTTAGGAACTAAATTTTTGCATTGACTCGATCTTAAACCTTAGTGACCAAAGTTTAAAAACAAATAGATGACAAAACTATAATATCCAAAAGTTTAGTGGTCAAAGTCAAATAACTAAAAGTTAAGATAAAAAGTGAGAATATTTAATAATGATGACATTTTAAATATCAAAACTACATCACTATTCATTTACATTTACAACTAATTATAGAGTAATTCTTGATTATGCTATGCAATTACTATAGATTTTTGTCAGCTTATTTTTTTTTTTAATATTTTAACATCACATGTTTCTTACATTGTGTGTTAACGGTGTTTTTCCAAAAAAAATCAAAGTATACTGTTTTTGTATTTAATCATAGTCTAGAATAATTCTTGATTATGCTATGCGTTTGCTATTAATGATTTTGTCAGCTTATTTTATCTAATATTTTAACATCACATGTTTTTCTTGCCTTGTATTATAACGTTTTTAATTAAAAAAATTATACATTTCTCAAGCACTTATTTCTTGATTTTACTACAGATTTAATTTGCTAACGAATTTGATTAAATTATTTCATAGTGTTTTTTCCATCGATTTTGCTATGAATTTCCTAACAAATTCTTTCAGTTGTTTTTTTTGCTGTAGATTTTACTACTAATTTCATTAAAATATTTTAAAATAACTATTCTTGGTTTTGATATGGATTTTCTATGAGTTTTACTAAACTATTTTAGGCTATTTTTAAATTTTTTGTCCCTAACTAGGTCGGATATAGATTTTATCAGATTAGTTTTTTATGTATTTATTTTTCTCGATTATTCTTGATTTTGCTACGAATTTTATTTGTTGCAAAACACTAGGCCAATACTGTTTGTAGAGTAGTGAAACGAAATGGTGTTTTGAATAAAAAACCCACACCCTTAATAAACATACTTTTAACTATAAATAAATATTTGTTCACAATGATTCTTGCACATTCCACCACTTAGGTGAAATATCATTTCAATACTTTGTTATCATTGGCAACGTAATGTCCTTTTGCTTAAGTGTAAAGATGTTATGACGCGACACATATCACTCATGAGTTGCGTTACACGTATCCCTCCTTTCCATGCTTATGTATTTTTATGCCATGCAAGAGTACTAGACAGGTTAACTTTTATTGTAAAGTAAGATATATATTATAAGAAAAGAAGGTTCACATCAAAATGTTGTATAAAATTAGGATTCTGCATATCTTTTAACAACCCATCATATTTTGTTATGATTTATGATGGCGTAATTAAGGGTTAAGATTTGTACGCTAGAAATTGTTAGTAGATCGATAGTACCTTTACACTATGATATCGTTGTTTGTACGTAGACTCATGATACTTTTGGACTTGTATGCTACGTGCGATAATCTTTAAGACATAAGCTATGCATGTGTAAGACAAAGGGCATTACAAGGATGATAAAATATCAAAGAAAAACAGTTAAAGAAGAAAGACAAAGCAATGCGTACGAATGAAACTAAAGTTGCAAATATGATATGATACACAATGATGAAACCATTCCAAGATAAAGTTGTGTGATGTAGTGATGTACGTAGCGCCACCGTGTATGCATGTATCATGTATGCACACACACTAATGCTGAATCGTGGAAACTATTATATTGAAGACATCTAATCTAATATATACTTATGTGAAGTACTTTCTCTTTTGATGTATGTCTATTTGATGATGAACAACGAAGGCGATCTTGTGTTTTTTCACTTAGTCAAGTGTAGTAGGATTTCCTTTAAAACGTGTATCCGATGCACATGATCTAACAATGTAAGGTTCCGGTGGGGCCTGAAGGACTATCACCACATCATTTGAAGACATGTTTATGAGTAAAGAAAGGTCATGGTAACGATCAAAATCATTAAAATATTAAATGGTAACCATATGTACGATAAATATAAAAATATAAAGGTAGAGGAATGAACGATTGTTGACCTTTGTAAACCCCCCCCCCCCCCCCCCCTCTCTATCTTCAAAGATTTCAATTTTTTTTTGAAAAAAATAATCCATCATTTTTATAAAACTTTCTTAATTTTTTTTGTGTAACGTTATTTTTTATACAAATTACATCATTAAATAGATCTTTTTTATATATTTAATTCGAGTACAGTCTTGTCATATATATTAAAATTTTTAGTATTTGCTGTACATCACAAATTATAACACTATAACGTTAACTCACCGTGATAACTTGAACTGTTGTGGACCACTAATTTGATTAAATTAGTTAATTAACACAACAAACACATGTTAACATTTGTTCCTGCAAAAGTACCTGCAAAAGTAAAATATATAAGTTAAAAAATGATGGGATGGAAATATAAACATGAGCTTTGCTTAGTAAGGTGGGCGTGGCTTAGAATGAAACTATTTACTGTGCTTGACTGAATTATAAGAAAGAAACTATTTAAGGAGATTATTTAAAGATACTATATTTTTTTTATGACTATAACGTACTATTTATACGGACACATGAAATTTTGACGAATTCTTACTAGACAGGGAAGAAGATCAAGCATTTCATTGGTGTGATATTGATAGATGAATTATGTAAATGCTTGCTAAACTTTGTTATCTCATGCTTAGACTATACGGTTATACTTATGATACATAGTAAATTTTTATTAGTCATTTCTAATAATATCTAACAATTAACCGATTTATAGAGGACCTGTAATATTGATAAATAATGCTAACGAGCTGTCTTTATTTGCGCTTTATGGCGGGTGAATGTTAAATAAATACGTAGATAAAAATAATCACATCGTAATGATCTCTACATGATTTAAAAAAATATGACGTCAAATCCGAATCTAAAAAGGAAAAAAAAAGTATTACGATAACAATATTAACCATTGTAAAATGAAAAATATTTAGAATTTATATTATAATAAATTTATAATCAATTAAGAATGTAATCTAATCAAGCTAATTCATTAAACCTAAAACCGTCTAGTGCACATGACCACATGTATCGATCAGGGACCAATCAAACAAACGTCTTGGTAAACAAACACTTGTTAATTGTTATAATTGAAAATTGAAATAGTGATATATTCAATAGAATTTTGAAATGTATTATTTTTAGAAAATGTGGGGTTATAAAATGAGGTAGGGAATTATTCTTTAGGCAGGTAAGAGCATTCACATCTCATTCCTTATCTTTATTTATATAATTACACTAAAAATCACTACTTCTTCTCTCTCCTTTCAATTAAATAATATATTTTTATATCTTTTTCATTACCTTTTCTCTCTCCTTCACTCACAACCACTTTCAAAAATATTAAAAAATTTATAAGGGTTGAACAGTGAATACTTAAATTTACAGATGAACAGTAATATTTTCTCTCTCCTCCACTCACAACCACTCAAAACTATCCCATATAATTTAAGAACTCACACTCACATAATTATAGGGTATGGATTGTGAATGATCTAATCAGTTGAAAAATATTTAGTTAACGTAACAATGAATAAAAATAGAAGTTATGACATGAAAAAGTTTACAATAACTATTCACACGTCACAAAGTAGGGTTGAGAATTATTCTTTGGGAAACCACCAACCACAAGAGGTGTTGTCCAGTGCCACTTGCTGTACGGTCACCATTTTGAACACACAACCACAACATACACTTTTTCCTTTTCATTCATTTTATAATTTTCTACTTTTTAGTACACCTAATAATATTAAGAAATATTAATTTACTGAAAGTCATAAATACCTATCACATGACTACTTCGACCAGTTGTCAAACAAAATAATATTACTTTTTTCGTACATATTAAATTAGATTGAAACTTACAGCTAGTAACAGATCTCTTTTTTATGCCCTTTCTATATTCAGCCTACAGTGAAGGCAACCTTGTTATTGGATCTAAAAGTGTACGATTATAGATGTTCAATTTTTTTAAATTAAAGTAGAACTTAAGGGTGCTAATTATTCAAACCAAACTTCGAAAAAACTAAAACTCAAAAGCCAAATTAGAATTATGAATACAAAATTTGGCTATCACATATTTGGATGAGGTCGGCATCCGAATCAAATTTTGAATTCGGTTCTCCTATCGAATTTGAATGTGTGATTTTGAACTTAAATTATATATATATATATATATATATGTATATATGTATATATATATGTTCAAAAGAAAACCAAGTTTTATAAGAAAACTAAAAAATCAATTTTCTACAATTGATCATGTTTAATCAATGGTCAAGATTCATAATGGTAGTTTTGTAAATAAAATGAAGTTTATGGGAATTAATTAATTTGTAGCTTTAAGGGTATTTTTAAGAGATCATAAATTTATAATTTTCTAATTATACTCACTCCCTCTCCTCTTTCACTCCTTCTCCCTCTCTCCCACACTCTCTATTCTCACGATTTCAATAAAAAAATTAAACATGATTCAACACAAAAATTATATATATGTATTACAAAATAAATCTGGAAACGAAGTTGTTTTATTTTTTTTAACCCTACAGAATATAAATATAATGTATGTTTACGTATATGTAAGTCGATTTTTTTCTGTTAATAAACACTTATAATCGAGCAACTCTATGCAAGTATCATTTTGTTTGTTGACCCAAGTTTACGTATATGTAGCCAGAGTAACGTATATGTAACTTGTGTTATGTATATGTTCCATGTACGTATTTGTATACACATGAAGAAGAATTGTCAAGAGAAACACCAAAAAAGCGAGAGAAAAAAATATAAATATGTACAAATATGTAGAAACATAGTTGGTGTGCTTCTTCAACCGAATAAATCATAAGTCCTCGTTTTTGTATAAGTTACAAATATGTAATAGTTGAGAACTTTGGTATAGAAAGTCTTATAGTTACGTATATGTAACTACAAGTTACATATGTATAACCTTGTGTTACGTATATGTAATTTGATGTAACTCGTATGAGTTAAATATAACCCACAGGTTTACTTCTTTAACTTGTGGTTACATACACGTAATAATATATATATATATATATATATATATATATATATATATATATATATATAGATCAAATGTTAACCCTTGTTTATTACGATAACTCGTTAACCCAACTAATAGTCCACAACAAGCCACGTCACCACTGTAACTTAGAGTTACAATGGTAAAACTAAATGTCCAAAACGAATGCTAAAAATTAAAAAAAAAACATAGCAAGACTATACTCAAATTAAAGATATTAAAATGATCTATTTTATGATGTAATTTGTTTAAAAAATAATACTATACAAAAAAATTAAAAAGGTTATAAAAAGGGAGGAGTTTTTTTAAAAATAGAGGGAAATTTTGAAAATTGAGGAAAAATCATTACATCAGTGGTGTAACGCGGTGTAAAAGTTAATTACACTGGTGTAAGTGTCCGCTACATTAAAATTAATGGGTTATCGTAATAAACAAGTGTTAATAAAGGAACCTTATCATATACATATATATATATATATATATTATTTGTTTTATTTATACTTCTCAAAACTCAAGTTATTCAAATGAACCAACTTCGTCATTCACATTGTTTTTTTGAATTCAATATGACTTAGTTAAAGTTCAAATGATACGGCTTCTAAAACTTTGATTTGAACCCAGTTAAAATCCGATTCAACTTTAAAAGTTTAAATTTAAACAGCCCGGCTAATAATTAATTAAAATAATCTAGATAAACTGATAACTAACCTGATAAACACGCGTCTAGAGTAAGTTTGTTTTTTATCCATTATTGTTTTTGCAAATCTGGTAAGTTGGTTGAAGTTAAAGTGGATTAGTTTGCCATTTAGAGGAAGGCTATACTTGCGCTTTCTTGGAACCCCACGCACCCACACACACAACAACAAAAAAATAAAAACAAAAAAAACAAAAAAAAACAAAAAAAAAAAACAAAAAAAAAAACAAAAAAAAAACAAAAAAAACCAGAAACACACACACACACACTCTACACACACTACACACACTATCCTATTTCTTTTCTTCTCTCTCTCCCTTTTATTGGCAAAGACTCTTTGGAACATCTTCTTCACTGTTTTCTCCAA
The DNA here is from genome assembly GCA_024085815.1 of Flaveria linearis. NCBI lineage: Eukaryota > Viridiplantae > Streptophyta > Magnoliopsida > Asterales > Asteraceae > Flaveria > Flaveria linearis. The sequence goes on along the minus strand of CM044011.1, from coordinate 79,932,052 downwards.
CCCAAAATCCATCTTCTTCCTTCCACAAAAGGTAAAATCAATCACCAAATTCTTCATCTTCTGCCCTAAAAACATCTACTTTTCTGCATGTTCGTCACGATCAAACTGTACAATCCTTGTGGGTGTCTTTGATTTGTCAGTTATATATACGGTTTTGTTTTAGATCTAAAACTTCAAATCTTGGTTAACAACAGTAGTACTCTTGTGAGTTGATTTCTTTTCAAAGGTATTCGTTGATGTTGGGTGTTGCAGAAGGGCTATCAATGGCGAGAGAGAAGATAAAGATCAGAAAAATTGATAACATAACTGCAAGACAGGTGACTTTTTCCAAGAGAAGAAGAGGGCTTCTGAAGAAAGCTGAAGAGCTCGCTGTGCTTTGTGACGCCGATGTAGCTCTGGTCATCTTCTCCGCCACCGGAAAACTCTTCGAGTATGCTAGTTCAAGGTATATATGTATATATATATATATATACACACTACTGTGTGTACGTTTTTTCTGCATGGACGTGTGTGTGTTAATTGTGTGCTATATATCAAACCCTATGTTTCTTCTTTTGTTTGTTTGAAGTTTCTACTTATGGAAATATTAAATATAGATACAAAGACTTGTGTTTTGATTGATTCACTATCAATCTTTCCTTTTTGGGTGTTGAAAGGGCAGATTTAATTAGGGTTCTTAAAATATTAAAATCTATATATAATACTTTTTTCTGAATACATTTCATTCAAGAAAACATTTGCATATATATGATGAAATCAAAACTATTGATGTAACAAGATTGATTATTTTATACATTGGTCATGAATGTCTTTGAATCTTGTATAGAGTTAATGAATTTACTGGTTATTGTCAGTTTTATACTTTGTACATATATAATTTTACTGAATAAATATATACAAACAAACGGAATTAAACTGTCATGTATATATACTTGCAATCTGAAAAAGTTATTTCAATACTCATTATCAGAACAAGAAAATCTGGGAAGATTATCTTAGTTGCTATAATCGAAACTTTATGGTTTGATGGTAACCAGACATATTAATCTTCTGATTGGATGGCATAATTAACAAAGTCCCATGACATCTGATTTCTTTTGTTTGTATCTCTGGAAGTGATTCTCCCACCATTAAAAGATAGTTAATTTGTCATCGACAAATAAAACAATGGGTCACTTCATAAATTTACAACAATCTCTTAATTTTTTTTAAAAAAAAAAACGATTCATTTATGTAATAATAGTCTAATGGTTAAGTCTGTTGAACACGTATAAAAACTATGTAGTTTAGAAGTAGATTAGGGTGTGTGTAAGTTAGTCGTAAACAATTTTCTTTTCAAAGAGTGTTGGATTCACAAGAAGCTTCTCATAAATTGGACAAAGATCTAGCAACATTTTCAATACACTTCATTCTAAATCGTCACTAATTAAAGTTTTAAGTTTCAATATTTTCTGTCTAATCACCTTTTCTTTCTGGTCCTAAAATGATCATTTAATCTTAGTTGATTACTTTCAAACTATATGAAGATTACAATTACATGGAGAAAGCAGAATACAATATTGATGTAATGATGTTGAATGCTTTTGTGTATTAACTCATATATACTCCTTAATTTATATGTAGAGAGAATACAATACAAGATAACTTATGATCAAGATATAACAAACTATTAAGACAAAAACAATAAAATAGATACAGACAACTACTAAACTTATCTCTAATTTGTGATTTTAACTTTAATTTATGTATATATGATATATGTTGCAAACAATTGATATAGATAATGAATGTATATACATGTGATTGATTGGTCTTGTTGTTCAAAATGTTTAGGCTTATCGATAAATCTTTCACTTAAGATCTCGACCATAGACTAAATATGATTATCTTTTATTAATCAGGACACACATGAATTAGCCTTTTGAGGGTGGTTTACTATTCAATATGTCAAACTTGCAGTCATATATTTGAAACCCGGAAATATGACAGAAAATGATGCAAAGTGCATAATAGTTGTACTTCCATCCTTTCATACTTCAGTCAGTATATAGTGTGACCTTCTAGATTTCGTTATTATCTCTATAGTTGTAACGTTTTTTCCTTTGTGTTGTGAAGCATGCAAGAGTTACTCGAAAAATATAAGCTTCATTCAAATAATAACGTGGACAAGGTTGACGATTCACTGAATCTTCAGGTATATAATATCATCTCTTGAGCTCTAACCAATGTATTTTTAGTATATTTATCTTGATAATTTATTATAATAAAAATATTGTATTTAAAGATTGTGCCTGGGGCTTACATGACACAAGAAAATACTCATTTTTGTGACCAATGAAGTCATCTATCCGTAATAATAAGTCGTTAATTAATTCTGGAAGTAAAATGGTTTCACAAATTAAAAGTCAAAACATTTTTATAAGCTTTTGGCAAACACTATAAAGAGTATTAGGTCGCCGCTAAAACGTCGCCGCTAATGAGAGTATTAGCGGCGATTCTGTCGCCTCTATATGTGTTCCAAAAAATTTCCGGGGAAGGACTTTTAACGGCAACATTGTCGCTGCTAATACTCAATTTTTCGTTTTTGTATATTTTTTAATTTTCAGTTTTAAAAACCGAATAAACCTGTATAAAAATAAACCCAGTTCTCCCAATAACACAAATTAAATTAACGAAATATATATTAATATAAGAAGTACACGAGTGTTAACTAAGTATGCTAAATACATTGTTTAACTTAAACACTAAATGTCGTTAAACAAACTTAAACTACTTAACCGCTATCCTATTCATCGTCCTCGTCCGAATCATCCTCATCAGCTTGATGTGTAGCTTTTTGAGAGACAATAAGTTGCGTAATTTGAAACATAAAATTTATATTTTGAAACAGATTTGCGATTTGAGCCTACAAAATAAAACATATATTATAAGTTGTTGTATTTTAACAAAGTATAAATTATAAGATCACACATTCAACTTTACGTATATAATGTGTGTTTGTATCATTTTGACCCATTTCATCAAAATGTACATAATTCAACTTAAATTTACCCATTTTGATCCGTTTAAGTTAAACCAACAATGATACACTTAATACCTTCAAGTTTAAGCGGTTAAAGTCCATTTTTTACTCATTTTGACCCGTTGTTACTCAAATTAACGTGGTTTTAAGTATATCAAGTGTGTATCATTTTGACCCATTTCAACCAAAATGTACATAATTCAACTTAAATTTACCCATTTTGACCCGTTTAAGATAAACCAACAATGATATACTTAACACCTTCAAGTTTAAGCGGTTAAAGTTTATTTTTACCCATTTTGACCCGTTTTAACTTAAAAGTAACGTGGTTTTAAGTATATCAAGTGTGTTTGTATCATTTTGACCCATTTCAACCAAAATATACATAACTCAACTTAAATTTACCCATTTTGACCCGTTTAAGATAAACCAACAATGACACACTTAACACCTTCAAGTTTAAGCGGTTAAAGTTTATTTTTACTCATTTTGACCCGTTTTAATTCAAATTAACGTGATTTTAAGTATATCAAGTGTGTTTGTATCATTTTGACCCATTTCAACCAAAATATACATAATTCAACTTAAATTTACCCATTTTGACCTGTTTAAGATAAACCAACAATATACACTTAACACCTTCAAATTTAAGCGGTTAAAGTTTATTTTTACCCGTTTTAACTCAAATTAACGTGTTTTTAACTATATCAAGTGTGTTTATGTCATTTAAATGACATCTCATCTCACCCGGGTAATAATATAATAAAGGCTTCGAATGGCCCATTTCAACCAAAGTCTATATAATTTAACTTAAATATACTCATTTTGGCTCGTTTAAAATAAAACTTATATAACTTTAATACCTTTAAAAGTGTCTGAGGTGTTTGTTTATGCTCATGAACAAACAAAGTCGACCCTATAGATGATGACGGTTTACGCCCTATCCCTCTAATATGTCCACGGCGTTCTCCCAACATCGACTCAAAAACTTTGACCTCGTTCGACGATGATAAACAATTTTTTCCGTTTTGGGATTGACTTAGCTTGTCAAACTGTCCTTTAAGCTGATTCTATATTAATTAACAAAAAGTGATTTAATATATATACACGTTCATAATATTTCAAAACTCTACTTTATATAAAAATTTACATATTGTTGCTATGCTATCTCGGTATCAAAGGTCTCACCTTTGCTGGTATGAATATTCTGAAACGCCTCAAGTCTGCTTTTATTTTGTTTAACATTTAAAAGTATATCATATATTAAATAAATACTTGTATACAATACACATATAAATAATTAAACCATTACCTTCTTGTAACAATAACTACTATATAAAGCAGTCACCCCACGATTAGTGTATTGTTTTTGTTGTCGGTTTGCTTTATTTGATGATGAGTCTTTTCTGTGTCCGTCACTTAGGAAAAAATCAACTGTTTTTCTTCAATTTTCATGATTCATTCCCTTTAGGGGGTTGAGCATTGCTTGTTCCATACCTTCATATCCTCCAACACGTTCAAAGTGTCTGTTTGCATAGTTTTTTCGATCTCTGAGTCATTTGAGATATACAAAACGAATGTCACCCTCAATCTGAGCGTGTTCACGATCTCATAGAAACTCATCAAAATCAATGCGTCGCTATATTTAAGTTAAACAAAATGAAGTTAGTTAAAAATATACCGAACAATAAACATAAAACATATAAAAGTTACCGTCATACGCTCCTCCAACGCATTCTTCTAAGCATAAAAAGATCAGTCCATAAACATACATTAAAATGATAATTAGCCTCCATGTATATCCCCACTTCGCGAACAAACATATCATTAAGTTCATCGACTGGGTATACGTGGCACCTCTATCAAAAGGAAGAGATAAAGATCCCTATTTTTTCTAACTCCTGCTAAAACTTTTTATTTTTTGCATTCCCTCTTGTTTTCCGGGAAGACGGACCTGCATTTATAATAAAAAAAATCAATAGTTACAATATATTAATAATAAATGAATTAACATGAAAATATAATACTTACCATCCAACCGATAGCTTCCAGGCCTGCTAAATGGAGGAAGTGGTGGATCCCCCGTGCTATCACCTCCATGGCTTATATCATCAACCAGAGGTATACCAAAACAATGTAGAAAGGTATCATAGCTTTAAAAATTATAAGATATACAATATAAAAATTAAAATAAGATTAAAGTGATAACTACAACATGAAAATACAAATAAAGTTTTATATTAAATATATACATATAAAAATTGTAACATATCCTTTAATCGGAGTCTCCCTCATATATTTCAGTCTCGTTGTCAGACCTCTCAGTGTTATAATCAAAATCCTCTTCATCATAATCACCCTCGTCCCCAGACATCACATTAGCAGTAACATTTGTTAGATTAACTTCACTTGCAGTCTCGTCATCGGTGACATAAGTAGGAATATTTTGAAAGTATTGAGTGAAGTCAATGAAAAGTACACTATTAGATGAAGAATGATTATGAACGACGTCAAGATTTTCTATTAAGTCATTATCAACATTTTGAATATTCTCCACGAGGCCATCATAGGATGGCGGTCGATCCCAAGTTTTATGATGATTAACATTCTCGACGACCCACTGGTGATTATTGTTTTGGTTTCTCCGAGAAGGTTCTCGGATGTAGAACACTTGTTTAGCTTGGGAATCAAATATATGAGTATATCGTCTTTGCCATTCGTGTTCGGTGTTAATACTGGTGATATTATTATCGTATGATACACCCCTTCGAGTATCGAACCATTTGCAACGAAATAGGACTGTTGAATACCTATTTCCATAGCACAACGAAATAATCTCTTCAACTTGACCATAATATTTCTCACCATTCACACCGTCCACTAAAACATCGAAGTTTTCCGTTATGCGTTGTGCGTCACGTGCAAGTACCATAAACCTAACACTGTTGACTATGCAACCAGTGTAATTATAGCTTTTACGTCCGTGCCCATTAAAAGAGCATACTACTCTAAGTGAAAATATGGAGAATTTTGTATTTTCATTGAATAAACCTAAGAAAATAATGTGTTATATATAAATTATCTAACAAGTATAGATTTGAATTCATGTTAGAAACCTAAGAGAATCTTGAACATAGATTACCTTCTCGAGAAACCATGATGGAAATTTGGTTATGACATTCTCAAGTGGCGTTCAGATTTGAATTCACTATATTGTTGACAAAAATATATAACAAGTGATGAATGAAATATATTTAACTAATGATAAAAATTTAAAGATAGTAACTCTTACTTCATATAGTCTCTAACTTTTTGACAGCTATCGAGGACAAACCATTTTAGCTTAAGTTTTTCGCTTGGAGAAAGATATTTCATCTTTTTTGCGCTAGCCGGACGACATTTTAAGTCAAATGCATATATTTTTCTTTTTTCTATAATGATATCCTCATTTCTATCAGGGCGATTGAATCGAGTCTCAACATCTCGAAGGTACCTCGAACAAAATGATAGAGCTTCTTTAGTAACATAACCTCCAGCTATACAATCTTCTGGCCTTGTCTTGTTTCTGACATAATTTTTTAGTTTTCATATGCCTTTCAAACATCCATCTCATACACACTGGACCACCGCGAATCGCTTCATTAAGTAAATGCAAAACTGAATGAACCATAATGTCAAAAAACGCTGAAGGATAAATCAACTCTAACTTTCACGATATTATAAGAATGGCCTCCTTATCTTTTCTTCATATCGTCTATTAATAGTGTTCTGAAACACATGTCAACCGTTAGTGTATAAGTATCTTTGGCCAAAAACCTCAAACGTTGCATAAGAATATGACAGTCATGATATTTCAACCCAGTAATGTTAGTATTGTTATCTATCACTCTCTTGCTGATATTAGATCCGAACCCATCAGGCAGTTTTATATTTTTTATAAACTCATAAATAACTTTCGTTCACAGGTCTTCAATGAGTATTTTGTGTTGGGGCTATACCACTTGCTATTTTTTTCTCTAACCATTGCCTACTTTGAATATTTAGATTTTTCAAGTCAACCCGTGCGTTTGTTGTATCTTTTCTATTTTCATTCATTAAAAGAGTACCTAGCAAACTATCACACACATTTTTCTCTATATGTATCACATTTAAGTTATGTTTTAACTGTAGAGAAGACCAGTACTCAAGTTCAAAATATATGCTTCGTTTGGACCAATTAAACTCATACTCATCCCGCTTTGATTTAACACCTCCAAATCAGGATGATTATCCGGTAAATGATGGCATAGCCGACTAAGTTGATTTTCTATGTTAGTATCACTAAATTGTTTCAGAGGGTCTCTTATCTCGGGTTCCCCATTAAAGTTCAGACTTGTTCTCCATTCATGGTTTGCATCTAAAAACCAACGGTGACCAGCATAAACAACTTTATTTGTGACAAGCATTGAAGGAGCGTCTTTGTTACAACTCGGGCATGCCTTGTAGCCCTGCCTGCTCCAACCTAATAGACTACTACGAGCCGAAAAGTCATTTATAGTCCATAACAGCGCCGCAATCATTGTGAAAAATGTGTTTGTCGCCACATCTTTTGTACGTAACCCCGACACCCACAACTGCTTAAGCTCATCCACTAACGGTCTAATAAAAATGTCCATGTCCTTCCGGGGGATTTAGGACCTAGAATCAACAATGATAATATGAATGAGAACTCCTTCATGCATAGCCATGAAGGAAGATTATATGTCGTGAGTATAACAGGCCACGGGACGTTTCAGGGTTCTCTCGAGAAGGTATGGTACTTTATATCAAAATCTTTACATGAAGAACCATTAACAGGATGATACCATCTTTTGATCGTCCGGTATTATGCCAAATCGTATCTTTACAGTGTGACTTGAAGAATACAAACGTCGTAGTGTGGGGGTTCAAGGAAACCATCGTAACACCTTGTGAGGTAACTTTTTTCCCTTTGTATCTGTATCGACCCACCGACTCTCGTTACAAACTGGACAAATTTATATAACAGATTTTCTGCCTAAAAAGAGTACAATCATATGTGCATACGTGTATCGACTCATACTCTAAACCAATCTTCTTTAATGTCTTGTTGGATATATAGCGAGAAGAGGGAATTTTGTTACTTTCAGGATCTGAAGACTGCAACAACTCAAGGAGCTCATTAAATGAGCTATTGTTCATTTATTTTTCACCTTGACATTCATATGCTTTGCTAAAAACTTAAGGGAAGAAAACTTAGTACAACCATGATATAATTCTGATTGAACTTCCTCTAACAAGTCCTCAAATTCATCACGGACACTGCTACTATCTTCCATAATGTCCTCGACGATGTCAGCCATTTCGTTTGTTGGCTTAACATCATCTACAACTACAACTTCAGGAATTAAACTTTCATCATGATAGATCCAATCCTTGTACGTTGACACGTGCTCCATATTTCTAAATAATATTTCATTTTAACCCATCCTAATAATTGGGTATTTTGATATTTCCTACACGGGCATCTAATCTGGCCATATTTGTTGATATGTTTTTCACTCATATCGATAAAAAAAGTTGAGTCGTTGCTGATACTCGGATGATCTACGGTTCGGATTAAGAAGCCAACTTTTATCGACAGACATAATTTAGGATTTAAGTGGATGAATATCTATCCAGAAAACATGAATAAAAACTATATAGAATTTAAAAGAGTAGGTTGCTATACCCACTTTTTAAATATCTTATCTCATATATGAATGTGTATTACATGATTGTTTGTTTAAGAAAAATTCGACAACATTTCCTCTTAGTTCCCAAGTATATACGTATAGAGATATATACCCTAGGAGCAAAGAGAAAAAGACAACCAAATCTTTCTAACACAAACAATCATGTAATACACGTTCATATCCTAAATGAGAAAATATTCAAAATGTAGTCCAAAACGGGGACAACCTGAAATTAATTAATAAATAAATTTCGGGTCGGTATTTCTAAGCTCATGGTGATTAGAATGATATCACGAAACCAAAAAGCTAATAATGAACGACAATTATAAATTACTAAGAAAATTAAATAAAATGTGACATTGTTTGAAGAAATTGAAACATTATTACATTATGTTCAAAGAATGTCACATTTTTTTGATTTTATTACTAATTAATTCTTGTTATTTATCATAGGTAACTAATTTTATTTCTCTTAAGTAAATACCTAAATAATTTGTCAACCAAATGGCTTAATAGTTTAAAATACATGTTTAATATATGTTTAATATAGTTTCAACTAATTATAACTGACTAAATAACAAAATACTCAAATCCATATAGTTCAAATATTAAGCTAAACTTAAAGCATTTATCAACAAATTTCTTGCGTTTCTCATCCTAAATATGATTTCAAAAAATATGATTTCTAATTCTAATTCAATTAGTTTAATAGTTAAGCATTTACATCTTTAATATGGTTTTAACAAATACATTTATAACTAATCAAAACTTAAATCATAAATTATATGTTATCTCATCCTAAATAACACTAATCAAACAAATAGTTTTATCAACTAAGCACCACCTAAAGCATTTACATCTAGAAACAAAAATCTTTAAAAAAAGAAAAAAATAACTCAACGGATTTAGAAACCAAAATCTTTATAATAGCGGCGACGGAACAAGAGCAACAGCGGCGATGGTGGTCGGCTCGTGGTTGTGGCCGGTGGAGCAGACGTGCGGTGGATGGGTCCCCGGTTGTCGTGGTTCGCGGAGGTGGGTGTGGTGGGTGGTATGCGCGGGGATGGCTGCGGTCGGAATGGTGGCAATGCGGCAGCGTGGCGTGGTGGGTGGTCTGGTCGCGGTGGTCGCGGCGTGGTGGGTGGTTTGGTCGCGGTGGTCGTGGCGTGATGGGTGGGAAGTGTGGAGGGAAAGTGAATAGAGCAGGTCAAGTCCTGCGTATATGTGAAGAGCATTAGCGGCGGTGCGTCGCCGCTAATGATATTGGTACGATTTAACCTCAGTCGTTAGATTTAATGTCTGATGAACGGCTAGATATGAGTCAGAAAATAAATGGCGGATCGCCAATGTTTAGCGGTGACGCATCGCCACTAAAAGTGTCGTCGCCATAGGTGTCGCCGCTAATAGTGTCGTCGCTAATGCTAAAGTCGCCGCTAATAGTGTCGGCGCTATTTCTTGGGTTTCTTGTAGTGAAAACACGATTTTAATTTATAGCTCCAGCAAAGCTATTTTAATTCTTGGTGATGTTGCAGTTAAAAACAAGTCAAAATTACTTGTATTAGTTTAATTTTACAACGACAGGGTATTTCTCACAATAGCATTATGATTTTCTAACGGTCTTTTGCAGCTCCAGGAGAGTGATGAGATAAGGATGGGGAAAGAGTTGCATGACAAGAATCGCGAGCTAAGGTTCTCTATGTAGTTATATATATTAATTTGTAAGTAATTTATATCAAGTGAAACATTAATTGTCACTAAATGTATGATTTGGTCACTAAAAACAGTCAATTACGCGGTGATGATCTTCATGGACTAACTCTGGATGAACTTCAACGGTTGGAGACTTTGCTTGAAGGAGGGCTCAACCGTGTGCTCCGAACTAAGGTTTTTTCATATTCTTTCACCTATTTAATTAGTTAAAATAAATTGTTCACAGTTATATAGATATAAATGTTCTCATTCATAGGATTAAAAAGGTACGTTCTATAACATCTAATTCCGTCGAGTTACTTTCTTGAGCATATTACCGGAACGTACTCAGTACAAAGCTTAGGTAATATATACACATTGGCAAAGTCAAATCAAAATACATAGGGTACACGTTAAACATGGTATATATTATTACCAAACGTATCATCTAACGATACCCACGTCACCGAACTTATATTCAAACCCAGCCTAAAAATATTGTGAAAATGATCATTGTCTAAGTGATATTGTCTGTAGCACGTGATATATATATATATTAATCATAATCCTAGAATTCGTGTTCTCCAAGTTGTGTATTCTATGCCCAGCGGCATCTTGGTGGTGGGATAAGACTTAGGGTCTATTAGGTCATGGGTTCGAATCTCACAAAGGGGTGGTTTTCTCATAATTATGAGTTTCCTCCTGAATTGATACTTGGTGGTGGAATATGATCGCGTGGTAACACTGGTGGCACGATGATACTCCAGTGATCCGTGAGTGATTCCAATTTAATCGTTCAAAAAAAAAGATAAGCACATTATACCTAATGAATGCAAAGTCAAAATACGGAAAAAGGTTATAACTTACATAAAAATTAAAAGACCAGAGAAATTAAAAACACATTTATCATTAAAATAGAAAATTTTGCGTAATTTAGTTTTAGTAATAATACTTGTAGAAAGTGTAATAATTAAACATTAATGGAATACTTAAACTATCTGACTATCAATGGCCGATCTAGAATGAAAGTCCAGGGCTAACGTAAAATATAAAAATTTAGCGTAAATTTATGTTAAGAAAGGGGTCCGAAGGAATTGAATATTCATTCAAATCAAATCCATTGGGGATCGAAGAAATTGAACCCGAAGAACTCGAATAAGTTATTGACCCAGTATCATCATTATCATTAAAACCAAATCCTATTTATCATTAAAACCAAATCCTATTCTTGAATTTTTTTAAAAAACAATTACCAATAAGAACTTGTTTTTTTATATTTCAAATCTCTAATTTTATAACCAATAACATAATAAGGTTACAAATTGCACTTACAAATAACACAATTTAAATACCTAATTTCAATATCAAATCTCTAATTTATCTTTCAAATCCCTATTTTACATACCTAATTTCATAAACTCTAAATATTAAAAATTGAACCAAATAACCGTTAATTTTAATAACAAATAACACTTAAATAACTCTTAAATATTAGAAATTAAACAACATAAACCCTAAATCTTTGATTTCATAGTGTAATAGATAAAAAAACTAAAAATGTTACATTGAAGTGGGTGGTAAATTGGTGAAAGATCACATGTGGGGTGGTGACAAGGGCCGCCACAGCAGGCAGCTGTTCGACGGTAGTCGGTCGAACGGCCGGCAGTGATAGGGACGTGGGGTGATCGTCAATGTGGGTGGATGGTGGCTGACTAGCTTTGGCCTATGGGAAGGGATGAAGGCTCGATGGGGGCATGGGGGGATGGATGGTGTTTTTTTATTTTAAGTTTTATGCTTAATTGGGTTATGTGTATTGAGGCTAATTAGTTAGGTTCTTTAAGTTGTCTAATCTTTTTTGGGCTTATTTTTATTTTGGGCTTGTTAAATATTGCATTGGATTACTGGATATTTTGGGCTTATTAGTTATTTATGTTTTTATAAAATGTAATTTTTTTTAATAAAATGTAAGATTATATTTTATAATATTTAAAGCTTTTTATGAAGTGTTGAGTATAAAAAACTAGGGGTAACGTATAACCGTAAATTCTTTTTTCTTTTTTTACATAAAACTGAAAATAAATTTTTTCTCACTAGCCGTAAAAAGTTGAGTGTCGCCAATGTAAGTTCGCCCTTGCTGACTATCATTCATGATTATCAGCAAGCCATAGACATTTTCTAACGGTTTCTTATTCTTGTGTTTACTTTAGGATGAACGGATAGCAAACGAGATAGCTAGTCTTCAGCAAAAGGTTATAACCTTTTATATCTAACCATCGCAACACCTAGAGTCGACTATTGACTATTAAAAGTAATACGAGTATTTAATTTTAATACCAGCAACATGATTCTTACATATTTTGGTTATATAAACTCTCTTTTTCTAATGACAGCTAAAAAAATCATGCAGGTTTTAAGGTACAATGCATCTAGTTCTAGAAATCAAAGATATATAAAATTTATTGAAAATTTGACTCTATAAAGTCAAAGGTTGACTCTATAAAGTCAAAGGTTGACTCTAATTGTTGGAAAATGCAGGGTTTTCAGTTGATGGAAGAGAACAAGCAATTGAAACAACAAGCAAGGCCCCTAAACTAATAAAATAATAATAATATATTACATGACAATGTTTTTATTTCATGATTAACTAAATACATTTTGTTTGCATGCATGTACATTAACATCTAGATGATGACTTTAATTTCAAATGGCAAGAGGCCACGGACAACGACTGCTGAGGTGGATAATATGGTGACTAACCCTGATGATCAAGGGCAGTCGTCAGATTCTGTCACTACTAACGTATGCAGCTGCAACAGTGGACCTCCTCCTGAAGATGATTGTTCTGATACTGCTCTTAAACTAGCGTAAGCTCATCACTTCATACTATTGTTTTTTGTTTTATAAGAACGAATTGTGACAAAATCTATACCTACCTTTCAGGTGAGGTAAGTACCGTAAGCTGTACCACTATAATCACAAGATCTTCTTGTAGTTTTTAATAAACTCAGATTCTATCATTAAAATATCCAATGAATTCTAATGGCAGACGGTCAACAAAACCTTTTGCCCTACAATATATAAAAGATCTACAACAGCATTTTGATGTTGTAGATGGTAAAAGACATCACCTAACATAGAATGTGAATTTGTTTGTGGCGTCATGCACATGTATATATGGTGCCTATATATATCACTTATTTATTTATTTATGAAATGACAAACTTATATATTAGTCATCCTTGTCTTCATTAACACTTGAAACTAAAACCATTTAGTTGAGCAAGAGTTTCATGTACACTTACATTGAAACTGTATTGCTATCTCTTCTATGTATCAGGTTACCCTTTAACTAAAAAGGCAAATCCTCATGGAAAATGATGAGGTTGATGGAGAGCAGTGGACGGTGGCGGTAAGGTTTGAACGGAATAAGTGTTGTTGCGGTTTAAGTGTTTATGTGTAATTTCTCTTTTTTTATTGTGTAAAACAAAACAATGACTTTGTAACGTGTGTTATAAAACATGTTATCTAATTGCAATTTTACATTAGAAGAAAGATCAACGTGTAGAAATTTTGTTTCTTGAAAATAATTTAAGAAAGATTATTTAAATGTGTAGATAATGGATTAGTTTAAAAAAAAAGAATAAAATGTCATTTTCGTCCCTGATGTTTTGTTGAATTTATCATTTCAATTCAAAAACTTTTTTTTATCGTTTCAGTTATTGTAGTTTACCAAATGTTGTCATTTTCATCCACTCCACTAACTCAGTTAAGATCTCCGTTAAATATAAGGGTATTTTAGTATTTTTCAACACTCTAACTATCCAATTAAAACAAATTAATCAATTATTATTCAATTAAAACATATGAAGTAATTAGTGAGACCTGACGATTCGATTTAACATCTTCGATTAACTCTAACTCATGTTGTTCGATTTAGGTCTGCTTTGAGATTTCAATTAATCTTCATATTTTTGTTCTAGCTTGTACATTTATTCGATTGAGGTTTACTGTGGGATTGAAGTATGTTGTTGTCAAGCTTTGTTTGATTGAGGTCTGCTATTGCCAAGTTACATGACAACAACAGACCTCAATCAAATAAAATGTGACAACAGTAGATCTCAATTAAACAATGGTGTATTTTCAAACAAAACATGAAAATCAATTGAAATCTCACAACAGACCTCAATTGAACAACATGAGTTAGACTTAATCGAAACTTTTAAATCGATGCGTCCGGTCTTATTATTCGCTTCATATGTTTTTTAGTTTTAATTAAAAAGTAATTGATTATGTTGTTTTAATTGGATAATTAATGTGTTGAAAAAGATTAAATAACCATCATATTTAATGGAAATCTTAACGGAGTTAGTGGAGTGGATGTAAATGACAATATTTGGTAAAGTACAGTGACTGAATTAACAAAAAAAATTTGAATTGAAATGATAAATTCAATAAAACGTCAAAGATGAAAATAATATTTTACTCTAAAAAATTGTCATAGGCTTAGTGAAATGACCTATATATGTAACTAGATATTAATACCGCACTTTGCTGCGACTAAACATTTGGCTTCATGGTTGTCGTTGCATTAGACCATGGTTGTTGTTGCGTTAGACCTGAAGTGCGGGTGATTTTATATTACACGCAAGCGACTTGCTACAACAGTCTATTACAATTTAAGTATCATACTTGTTTTGTCTATTTCAAAATTACAACATATACATGATTTTCAAAGACGTTGGAAGCTGTTGTTTTTTCCTCCGGTTGCATAATGAGCACTTCCTTGCTAAACAACAATAAACAACATCTAATAACATGAACCAAAATCAAATGGGAAGCAAACATTAATAGGAACGTGTCAACTAAATAACACTTAACTAAGCAAACTGAAAAGCATTCACACGATATACGCAAACCAATACAAACATACCATAACTTCAAACAGATACACTGATATATTAGTTTAGGCTCAGAAATACGTTATCGTTGCGGCTGCAAATAACAATTGCCACGCCAAACCAATGAACATGTAATATTTTTTTGCGTCATCATAGCCTCTAATCCAATAAAAAAACGCTATAACCATCAACAACTCAATCCAAACTGCAAATGATATACCCAAGCCAAGTACCATCGTTACATCATCATCATCAACATCCAGAGATGTAATTCTCTCAGATGAGTCAGGCTTCATCATCATTGAAGTTTAGGCTCAGAAATATGTTGTCGTTGCAGCTGCAAATAACGATTGCCACGCCAAAACAACGAACATGTAATATTTTTTTTCATCATCATAGCCTCTAATCTCACAACAACCATCTAACAATTCAACACAAATTGATTTTCAGTTTGTCTCAAACGATAAATCTCTCAGATGAGGTAATCTCATCATCATCGAGCCAAATAGCAGTGTTACATCATCATCATCAACATCCAGAGATCTATTTCTCTCAAATGAGCCAGTGCCTCATCATCATTGAGTCAAGCTACAACCCAAAAACCCCAAATCTGAAAGCTCCAACATAAAAACCCTAAATCTGAAAGCTCTAAAATATGAAATGGGGGTTTAGGGTTTGTAACAAACACTGAACAAAGTTAAAGAAACCAAACAACAGTAAACATGATCATCATCAACATCCAGAGATCTAATTCTCTCAAATGAGCCAGTGCCTCATCATCATTGAGCCAAGCTACAACCCAAAAACCCCAAATCTAAAAGCTCCAACATAAAAACCCCAAATCTTAAAGCTCTAAAATATGAAATAGGGGTTTAGGGTTTGTAACAAACACTGAACAAAGTTAGAGAAACCAAACAACAGTAAAAGAGGTCATCGGAGAGCAAGCTACATCCCACAAACCCCAAATCTGAAAGCTCCAAAATATGAAATGGGGGATTAGGATTTATAACAAACATTGAACAAAGTTAAAGAAACCAGACAACAGTAAAAGAGGTCATCGGAGAGCAAGAGAGAGACGCCATGGACGCCGGCTACGGTCAAAAATGACCACCGGTCAGGATCCTCTCTCTCTCTCTTCCCCTATCTCTCTGTGAGGTTATCCAAGAGAAACAGAGAACCTGCGAACAACGACCATCTAGCAGAAGCACAACAACAACGATGTCCGACAACGACAACCAAGCTGGCATCGCCGGAAACGGCAAGCTAAACGATCATCGTAGGCGAGACCCCAAAATGGGAACACAACCGGCCATCGCCTGCCCTAACCGAGAAACAGCAAACCAAGCACAAGCGAGACATCAACCCGCCTTCGCCGGAAACGGGCCACAACCGGCCTTCGCCGGAACCGGGACACCCTCTTTGGGGGTAAGAGATGAGCAACCGAAGAAGGGAAAAGCCATCGAAGCATAAGAAGGGAAAAGCCATCGAATGTGGCTTTAAACACACACACACGTGAAAGTCACGTGCCAAAACATCAATACGCACCGACCAATGTCTTTAATAAGAATAGTAATTTGTTTCTTCTCATATTAGAATTTATATGTATTTTATATTATAATCCTATAACTTGTATTTATCCTTTTTCATATTTAACCCTATATTTGTTAGACAACTACTTGTATTTATATCAGTTTAAAGGATATTGATCATTGATTATTTTATGGAATCAGAGACCAAGGGATCTCTATGATTTTGAGAAATCCCTAGTCTTCGTTTTCTCTTCTAGGCTTGTGATCCTTCGTAGTAGTCATAATTATTTTTTTATTATCTTTTCTTTGATCTTGAAAGCCCTGTTATTAAGAATTGTCGCGTTTTTTGCAATTTGTTTGGGGGCTACATCTTGAGTCTGACACCTTAGCCTCTTACGTAAATAAAAGTTTACCTAACCGTGATACAACTTGCAGTATGTTTTAATTGGAGCAACACCAAGTCACCGACAATCAACCTATGAACCACAACTTAGTGCGCTAATGTCACTTGTGTCCAGCTATAACAACCCAGGCTTGCTGAAGAAACTAAGGCCCAACAGCCTATTGCGGCTTACGATAGCACCACAATTAGCCTGGTTACAACGCCCACAAGCCCACTAATGGACAACAACCAAACTAGTCTATTACACCATTGAATCAGCTCAGAAGCAATGCTAGATCATAGTGGATTGGTTCTCCTTGGGCCACTAACAATGCCCACTTTTTTGACATCTTTAGTAAGCAAAATACCCATGCCCATATCCAACCCGGTTAGGCTACCCCATAAAACCAATCACAATTGATCCCTTATTTCGTCCTATAGTACCTTCACAAACAACACCACATGCTAACTTTACAGATGTCACACCCTCAAGTTTCATAAACAAGGTATTACCGTTAGGCACGTAACATACCAGGATCTCAGCCACTAGTTACACCAAACGACTCGTCATTTATAAAAACATAATTACTCATTAATAATAAAACTTTCCAAATCAAATTTAATTAAGAAAACACAATGCTAAATGCGAAAGCGTATTAATTTGTAACTCAAATAGCGCAACACGCGTAAAACCAAGTAAATATATTACATATTATGAATTTTGCAACTTCATGAACAGTAACTAAGGGGCTTTCTCGGTATTTCACTTTGCCTCGGTGACTGTGCTTTGTTCTTTAAAGGTGCACGGGTGTGAGGCGGTGGAGGTCTCTTCCATGCTTGCCCCTTTGCGGCCGGTCGCCGCTCCCTCACCCTGTGAGGCTGATGTTTCGTCCGTCGCTTCCTCCTTCGTCTCCGCCGTTGCATGCGGACGGCTAATGCTGTGGGGTTCTGGGCAGCTGGTGCGACCGACCATCTTCCACGTTGTTGTCTGCTCCTGGATCTGGTGGTGTAGAGCAGTATTGTTTGGTTTTTAGTGGTTTGACCACAATGGTTTGAGGGGTTTTCATTTTGACCTCTTCCACAAATAACAATTCCTTTATCTTCTCTACAACTTACTTTAGTGGTCTCAGCTCTCCTATTGATCTGAGTGGATGACGAGTCGGATGCCACCGGTGGTCCCAGTGGACCGCCTTTGGTGGCGTCTGCCACCTCCTCATGAGAGGGGTTTTGGGTTGTTGTGGAGGAAGAGGTGAGCCCCTGCCGCCTCCGCCGCCGCCGACCGTCGCAGGGGACGTCGGTGTGCCAACAGGCCTCCGTTTGGTCTCTGTCGGTAATGATTGAAAGGATTGCATGGCTGGTGTTGCCTTCACGACGAAAGTCAGTTTCTCCATCAGTTCGGTATTCAGAGACGACAAAGAGGCATTTTTTGGCCTCAGATCGGAAGGTGTATGTTAGTTTCCGGGATTGCGACGGCTAAGGTAAACTTATAAACCCTAATCGAGTTATGTAATACCTAATTGGGGTTGAAGCTCATACTAGGAAGATGAGCATCAGGGTGGTTCGACTTCCTTGCACCTAAATGATTATCACTGTGGTTGGGTTTTTTTAATTACATAGAATTACTTTCTGGTTTTCTTCCATGAATGAGAGAAAAAATTTAAAGATTGCACCAGGAGAAAGTTTTGTACTTTCAATCTTTCAAACCAATAGAAGTTTGCTTTGCCTGGTTTTTTAACTCACCCAGGTTCCATTAACGTGTACAAAGACCTTGGGGCTGATTTCTTTTATTAGTGGACTCCATTTTGTTTGATTTTTATGGTTCTTGGAGTTCAAGTTTGTACTTTTTTTTCCTGATGAATATGGGCTTCTGGACTGTTCTTTGCTAACTAATATTGACCTAAAAAGGTACATTTGGTTTCCTTCTGATCTTTGGTTGCTAAATCTCTTTGATATGCACAGTATTTACATGGTCGGAGAAGCAGTGGCAGGTAGGCTGAACCTTCTTCCATCCACATCAATAATACAACATGTCTTGGTGTTTATCAGTCGATGATGATGGCAACCCATCATCTGAGACCCGTGTACCTCTGTTACTTTTACCTGATTGTTCGAAATTGTTGAGGCCTTATTTTCGTATGCTTCTGGTTTATTGGTAATTGCTATGATGACTGTGGCTGAGTGGTTGATTGGCGTGGCATCCTCGGTGACGGCAAGTGTGGTATTCTGCACGTGCAACCCGTATTGCAGCCATGGTAACCGAAAACCCAGATCTGAGCCAAAAAGTTTATTTTTTAGAAAACCAAACAATAACTTGAGATCAATAATCATATTCACTTATGTCTGTTGTTTAGACCAAACTCAGCTTCGCTTAAGAAAAGGCTATGATGGTAGAAACGATATGTGTTTATCTGAGCCTTGGTTCAATTTTCTTCGTTTAAAAGACGCGCAACGCGCGTCGGGGTATAGTGCCTAGTTATATAGAAAATGCAAAAGTTTTAAGTTGATCCAGACAACAATGAATGCATATGAGGTGATCCTATCATGCACGCCTTACGGACCTGAAAGAAGCATGCTAAGTGTCAATATGTAACGCCCCGAAATTTCCCGAAGCAAGCCATTTAATAATAATGGGCTTTTAAGGGTTAATTTAAGAAAGAAAGGTAAATTAGTGGGCTATGGACTATATTAACCTTAATGGGCTATGTTTTGATGGGTTTAAGGGCCCTTAATCAGCCCTTAAACATGCATGAGCAGCCTCCATTCCAGCATTTGCAACCCTAGCCCCCAAAATTCATAGAGAGAGAAAGTAGAGAGAGAAAGTGAAGAAAACTCAAGATTTGGAGCTTCAAAGGTTAAAAGATTGAAGATCTGGGTGTTGGAGCATCAAAACATAAGAAAGGAGCAACAAATCCAGGTAAGAATCGACCTCAAAACCCTTTTGTAGATCAAACCCGGATTCTAGGGTTTTGGGTTTTGAAGAGTTTCAAAGAAACACATAAAGGTCAAATTTTTACATATGAAAACATGTAAAAAGGTTAGAAATGGGTTCATGGAAGGTAAACCAAGGATTTGGACGTAAAAAGTTAAGATTTTGGGTTAAAAACGGACTGTTTCTTCATTTTTGTTCATCCAGCGAAACTGTGCCCCCGATCTAGCGAAATTGTGCACTCATCCAGCGAAACTAAGAGAATTCCAGCGATACTACAGTTTCGCTTGTGCGAAACTACAGTTTCGTTAGTAATTTCGCTAGTGCCCAGGTTGACCTATAGACTTAGCGAATCTAGGAAATTCCAACGAAAGTTGGGCGCTCATGGCAGCGAATCTGTCCAGCGAAACTGGCAGAAGTGCTGCCCAGCGAAACTGGTAGCGAAACTGCCAGCGAAACTGGCAGCGAAACTGCCAGCGAAACTGTCAGCGAAATTATGAAGAAAATGACGTTTTTGTGTATTAACTTCCGTGTAGCTCGTGTAATTGGACTATAGCTTAAGTGACTTAGAATTGAAGCTATTTTGCTAAGTTCAGGTGAAATATAGATCCCCTATTTTACACATGTTTTAAATGTTTCGGGGTGATATTCATTCTAAATGATGAGTTCTTTTAAAGCAAAGTTTTATACACTATCTTATATGGTAAATGGGGTTTTTCTAATGAATTGATATCGTGTTTTCTTATTGTGATATGACCTTTGTAGCGATGACATGTCTTGTAATATGTTGTGTTATATTATGTATAACCTAAACATGAAAGTGAAACTTAAAGAAAGGTTATTGGGCCCATAACATGTACCTTGAGAAAGTAAAGCCTTGCAAGCAATTGACAAAGGAAGGTTGCATTCGTTGTGCCCTCACCCTGATAAAGTAAATGCTTGAATAGGCAGGTCAGTAAGGCCATGAATTGGCATGACAATAATGGCCTGATTGGGTACGATAGTAAGGCCTATATTGGCGTGTCGATAAAGTCCTGTGTTTATCATAGGCACCGATAGTGACAGGGAATTGACGGATAAAGAAGAGTAATAATTAACAAGTAATGGTAAAGTACCTATAAAGTGATAGCCCGTGTGTATTAATGTTCTGATAGATGATGATTATTTTCAATTGTTAAAGCTAAAACCTCTTACAAAAGTTATTTAACAAAGTAAACCTAGAAGTCACTCAGCGAAGCTGACTTTTGTATGCATATCAGTTAACAGGTGAGCGTTAGGGCTTAAGGGATGGGAGCATGGATCTGAAGCTTCTTGGCATTCAAAGACTGGCATCCCTGATGGAGAAGAATTTAATAGGACTTTAAATAGTTTTTGATAGTTAAAGACAATGTTTATATTTTAATTTAACTGCGTTGTAATGAATTGCAATTACTACATCTTTCCGCTGCAATATATAAATATATGCATATATAAGTAAATGAATGTTTTAAATCTATGTTTTTGCTGTGAATGACCAACTGTGAGGTTTCCTGGGATCAGGGCCTTACAAGTTGGTATCAGAGCCAATGTTTAAGAGATTTAGGGAAAACATTTTATAAACCTAAACTGACAATGGGACCAAGTGTCAAGGATGCCAGTCTAAGAAGCTCCATGCCAAGAGGTAACAAAATATGTTGTAAGTATATTTCTGATGGGTAGTGCTTTCCTATTTAAGTTAGAATCGAGGGTAGGGTATGATAATATTATTTGTGGTGCCTATCTGAAATTATGTGACCTATACGTGCATAGAATAGGTATAGTAGGTTCTAGTGTTAGTGTGGTTCAGGATAGGAAAGTTTAGGACATGAGAAGTTCTGTAAGCAGTTAATCACAACTGGCCACTGTTATTAAAAATTTACAAAACCTGTCGTGATCTGAACTTGCCTTGAAAGACCATATTGACATTCTGAATCTTATAGGAAGTAGAAAGAATAGCACCAAAGAAAGCAGTTCCAACTATGGTCACCCGGAGAAGCACTAGGGGAAGGCCCCCTACTAAGGCCAAAGAAACTGCAAGTAAAACTGCGAAACCGATAAAAAGGTCAACCAGAAAGCCGGTTGAGGAACCGGTTAAGGAGGAGGTTGAGTTAGAAACAGGAGCCGAGGGGCCTACCACTGACCATGCAAAGCTGAAGGAAACAGTAAAGGAAGCCATTGCCCAAGAGGTGCACCAGATCCTATTTAGAGTGATGCCCGCTCTACTTGCGGAGGTTGTGGAGCAGGTTAAGGGTGACGGTAAAAAGAGTACGGCTTCAAAGAAGGTTGATAAGAAGGAAGCGGTCAAGACTGAGGAAATGAGCGATGAGGAAGATCGTCTGGATAACAATGACGATTCTGAGGAGGAAGAGGTGGCAAAGGGGTGCAGCTACGGGGCTTTTCAGAGGTGTAAACCCCTAACACTTGATGGCACTAGTAATTTGCTGCTACTGCTCAGCGTTGGATAAGGGAAATGGAATTCGTGCTGAGGATCAGCGAGTGCCGGGAAAACCAAAAGGTGAAGTTTGCTTCCCATTCCCTTTTGGATCCAGCACTGTGTTGGTGGGATAATGTCGTTGAGTCTTACGGGGAGGCGGCTATTAAGAGGATGAAGTGGCCGGAAATGAAGAGGTTGGTGATAGAGGAGTACAGTCCAGAAAGAGATCTTGACAAGATTGAACAAGAGTTTGTGAGCTTGGAGGCAGGAAACATGACACATCAGGAGTACACTACAAAATTTAATGAAATGGCACGTCTGGTGCCTGACTTGGTGAATCCTGAATCCAAGAGGATCAAGAGGTACATACAAGGGTTGCCTCTGAACATTCGTAGAGACATGGTCACTGCCCGACCTAGTACTCTTAGGTCAGCGGTGGACCTCAGTGGAAGGTTGTACGATCATCGCAGGCCAGTGACAGTGGGTGAAATTAAGAAGGTTTGGAATAATAAAGGGAAGAGGTATGGAAATGGTAACTACCAACCGGGAAACAAGAAATCAAGGGTGGATGCAAAACAAGTGATTGTGAAGGGGATCGAGGAAATTAAGGAATGTGGAAAGTGTGGGAGGAGGCATCCCGGAGAGTGCCGAGTGGGTAGCTATGGGTGCTACCGGTGTGGATAAACTGGTCACATGGCTAGAGAATGCCCGGAAATGAACAAGTGCTTCAACTGCCATGAGTCGGGGCACCACAGCAGGGATTGCAAGAAAGCTAAGCCGGGAAACTCGGGAACAAGCGGGAATAATGACAAGGGGGATGATGGAAAACCCAAGGTCAGGGTAAGGTCTTTCACTATGAACAAGAAGGAGGCAAGGAAAGACCCGGACGTGGTGCCAGGTATGTTCCTTGTCAATGGTGTTTGTGCCTCCATATTATTTGATAGTGGTGCCAGTAAGAGTTTTGTATCTGTATCCTTCTGTGCTACTCTGGATATCCAAACTAAGGAAATAGATGATGCTTTCGAGGTAGAAACGGCCGATGGTAAGTCAATTAGAATAGTCAAAATGTTAGAGGTGTGCCACATTAAACTGGGAGGTCATTACTTTCCCGCACAATTGTTTGCCATGCCCTTAGGAGGTTTCGATGTCGTACTAGGGATGGATTGGTTAGCTGCCCATGATGCTAACATAGTATGCCACTAAAAGATGATCCGATTAATGGCTCCAGATGGTAGTCCGGTTACGATCTACTGTGATAACGATTGCAAGGTTCCAAGGATCATTTCCATGATCAAGGCGGAGAAATATATGAGGCGAGGGTGCGGAGCTTATCTAGCATATGTCAAAGACGTTAAAGATAAAGCGAAAGAGTTGTCAGATGTACCAGTGGTGCGGAACTTTCCTGATGTATTCCCGGAGGATTAGCCCGGGGTACCACCGGATAGGGAGATAGAGTTTCAGATTGATTTACTGTCAGGAGCCTAGCCCATTGCCAAAGCACCCTACCGCCTAGCCCCGTCCGAGATGAAGGAGCTCATGTCACAACTGCAAGAACTTCTTGACAAAGGTTTTATTAGGCCCAGCATTTCTCCATGGGGTGCTCCAGTGTTGTTTGTGAAGAAGAAGGATGGCAGCATGAGGATATGTATAGATTACAGGGAATTAAATAAGCTGACCGTGAAGAATTAATACCCTCTACCCAGGATAGACGGTCTGTTTGATCAGTTGCAAGGGGCAAGCTGGTTCTCCCGAATAGATCTCCGATCCGGATATCATCAACTGAAGGTAAGGGATCAAGATATCCCAAAGACGGCTTTCCGAACGCGCTATGGCCACTATGAGTTTTTGGTTATGTCTTTCGGGCTAACCAATGCTCCTGCGGCATTTATGGACTTAATGAATCGCGTGTGTCGCCCGATGTTGGACAGATCAGTAATAGTCTTCATTGACAATATCTTGATATACTCAAAGAACGAAGGAGACCACGCTTGTCATATCAAGGAGGTGTTAGAAACATTACGAAAGGAGAAACTGTATGCGAAGTTCTCTAAATGTGCATTCTGGCTACGGGAGGTGCAGTTTTTAGGGCACGTTATAAATTCCAAGGGAGTTATGGTTGATCCAGCAAAAGTTGAAGCAGTTACGCAATGGAATTCCCCAAGGACGCCATCCGAAATCCGTAGCTTCTTGGGATTGGCTGGCTATTATAGAAGGTTCATCAAAGATTTCTCAAATATAGCTTCCCCATTAACAAGGTTAACGAGGAAGAACGTGGTGTTTGACTGGGGAAAAGAACAGGAAGATGCGTTTCAGAAATTGAAGGATAAACTAACCCAAGCTTCTGCACTAACCCTTCCGGAGGGAAATGAAGACCTAACGGCATACTCCGATGCCTCTTGTTGCGGGTTAGGCTGTGTGTTAATGCAAAGAGGAAAGGTTATAGCTTACGCATCCAGACAACTAAAGGACACAGAGGTTAATTACCCGGTTCACGATTTGGAACTTGCCGCAGTAGTGTTCGCATTGAAGATATGGAGACATTATTTGTATGGAACTAAGTGCACCATATTTACCGACCACAAAAGTCTGAAATATTTCTTGAGCAGAAAGACCTAAATATGAGACAGAGGAGGTGGTTGGAGCTGATAAAGGATTACGACTGTGAAATCCATTATCACCCGGGTAAGGCAAATGTGGTAGCCGATGCCCTGAGCCGAAAGGAAGGATATGAACCAATCCGGGTGAAGGCGTGCCAACTAGTAGTGACCCCAGATGTTATGAGGTTGATAAGCGAAGCTCAAATGGACGCTTTAAAAGAGCAACAAACCAAGAAGGAAAGGATGGTGGGAAAAGTAGATGAATTGGTAGAGAACACCTTGGGTGTTAAGACCTTCCACGGCAGGATATGGGTTTCGAGGCATGGCGACTTGCGAGAAAAGATTATGGATGAAGCGCACAAGACCCGCTACTCAATACACCCAGGAGCAAATAAGATGTACCACGACTTGAAGAAAGATTATTGGTGGCCTGGGATGAAGAGAGATGTGGTTGCATATGTAAATAAATGTCTAACGTGCCTACAAGTGAAGGTTGAGCACCAAAGACCTTACGGTTATGTTCAGCCATTAGAAGTACCAGAATGGAAGTGGGAACATGTTACTATGGACTTTATCACCAAATTACCACGCACGACAAAAGGCCATGGCGCGATATGGGTGATAGTTGATAGACTGACTAAGAGTGCGCATTTCCTGCCAATCAAGGAAGCAATTAGTTCAGAAAAGCTTGCTGAACTGTTTATCCGAGAAATTCTGGCGCGGCATGGTATGCCCGTATCGATAGTTTCAGATAGAGATACGCGGTTCACCTTAAACTTTTGGAAAAAGTTCAATGAAGAGATGGGCACGAGGTTGCACATTAGTACCGCATACCACCCGCAGACCGATGGGCAATCGGAAAGAACAACCCAGACACTGAAAGATATGCTTCGGGCATGCATTATCGAATTCGGCGGTAACTGGGATGATCATTTTCCACTAGCAGAGTTCTCTTATAACAATAGCTACCATGCCAGTATTAAGATGCCCCCATATGAGTTATTATATGGTCGACGGTGCAGAACTCCTATTTGTTGGGGTGATGTCGGTCAGAAAGAGCTAGGGAGTTTGGAGGTGGTGGAAGCCACGACAGAGAAATTAGAAACAATCAGAGCATGCATGAAGGCGGCAAAGGACAGACAAAAGTCATATGCCGATAAGAGAACGAAACCAATAGAGTTCAGAGTTATGGATAGAGTAATGTTGAAGGTTTCGCCATGGAAAGGGATTATTCGATTTAGAAAGAGGGGGAAGTTAAGTCCAAGATTTATCGGGCCATTCAAGATAGTGGCTCGGGTTGGGAGTGTAGCTTATAATTTGGACCTCCCCAATGAGTTAAGTGGGATTCATCCCACCTTTCATGTATCGTATTTAAGGAAATGTTTAGCACCAGATGAGGTAGTTGTGCCTCTAGACAACATCGAAGTGGATGAGAAACTGAATTATGTAGAGCAACCAGTGGCTATATTGGACCGGAAGGAGAAATAATTGAGAAACAAAGTAGTCAAGCAAGTCAAAGTGCAATGGAAACACCGAAAGGGGTCAGATGCCACCTGGGAATCCGAGGAGGAAATGAGACGACAATACCCCGATCTGTTTAACGACGCGGCAGGTTTCGAGGACGAAACCTAAATAAGGGGGAGACTTGTAACGCCCTGAAATTTCCCAAAGCAAGCCATTTAATAATAATGGGCTTTTAAGGGTTAATTTACGAAAGAAAGGTAAATTAGTGGGCTATGGACTATATTAACCTTAATGGGCTATGTTTGATGGGTTTAAGGGCCCTTAATCAGCCCTTAAACATGAATGAGCAGCCTCCATTCCAGCATTTGCAACCCTAGCCCCTAAAATTTATAGAGAGAGAAAGTAGAGAGAGAAAGTGAAGAAAACTCAAGATTTGGAGCTTCAAAGGTTAAAAGATTGAAGATCTGGGTATTGGAGCATCAAAACATAAGAAAGGAGCAACAAATCCAGGTAAGAATCGACCACTAAACCCTTCTGTAGATCAAACCCGGATTCTAGGGTTTTGTGTTTTGAAAAGTTTCAAAAAAACACATAAAGGTCAAATTTTTATGTATGAAAACGTGTAAAAAGGTTAGAAATGGTTTCATGGAAGGTAAACCAAGCATTTGGACGTAAAAAGTTAAGATTTTGGGTTAAAAAAGGACTGTTTCTTCATTTTTGTTCATCCAGCGAAACTGTGCCCCCGATCCAGCGAAACTGTGCACTCATCCAGCGAAACTAAGAGAATTCCAGCGAAACTACAGTTTCGCTTGTGCGAAACTACAGTTTCGTTAGTAATTTCGCTAGTGCCCAGGTTGACCTATAGACTTAGCGAATCTAGGAAATTCCAACGAAAGTTGGGCGCTCATGGCAGCGAATCTGTCCAGTGAAACTGGCAGAAGTGCTGCCTAGCGAAACTGGTAGCAAAACTGGCAACGAAACTGGCAGCGAAACTGCCAGCGAAACTGTCAGCGAAACTATCAGAGAAATTGTGAAGAAAATGACGTTTTTGTGTATTAACTTCCGTGCAGCTCGTGTAATTGGACTATAGCTTAAGTGACTTAGAATTAAAGCTATTTTGCTAAGTTCAGGTGAGTTCTAGATCCCCTATTTTACACATGTTTTAAATGTTTTGGGGTGATATGCATTCTAAATGACGAGTTCTTTTAAAGCAAAGTTTTATACACTATCTTATATGGTAAATGGGGTTTTTCTAATGAATTGATATCGTGCTTTCTTATTGTGATATGACCTTTGTAGCGATGACATGTCTTGTAATATGTTGTGTTATATTATGTATAACCTAAACATGAAAGTGAAACTTAAAGAAAGGTTATTAGGCCCATAACGTGTACATTGAGAAAGTAAAGCCTTGCAAGCAATTGATAAATGAGGGTTGCATTCGTTGTGCCCTCACCCTGATAAAGTAAATGCTCGAACAGGCAGGTCAATAAGGCCTTGAATTGGCATGACAATAATGGCCTGATTGGGTACGACAGTAAGGCCTATATTGGCGTGTCGGTAAAGTCCTGTGTTTATCATAGGCACCGATAGTGACAGGGAATTGACGGATAAAGAAGA
Source organism: Flaveria linearis (assembly GCA_024085815.1). Lineage (NCBI taxonomy): Eukaryota > Viridiplantae > Streptophyta > Magnoliopsida > Asterales > Asteraceae > Flaveria > Flaveria linearis. The sequence continues at coordinate 79,903,741 of CM044011.1, read as the reverse complement.
GTAATTATTAACAAGTAATGGTAAAGTACCGATAAAGTGATAGCCCGTGTGTATTAATATTCTGATAGATGATGATTATTTTCAATTATTAAAGCTAAAACCACTTACAAAAGTTATTTAACAAAGTAAACCTAGAATTCACTCAACGAAGCTGGCTTTTGTATGCATATCAGTTGACAGGTGAGCGTTAGGGCTTAAGGGATGGGAGCATGGATCTGAAGCTTCTTGGCATTCAAAGACTGGCATCCCTGATGGAGAAGAATTTAATAGGACTTTAAATAGTTTTTGATAGTTAAAGACAATGTTTATATTTTAATTTAACTGCGCTGTAATGAATTGCAATTACTACATCTTTCCGCTGCGATATATAAATATATGCATATATAAGTAAATGAATGTTTTAAATCTATGTTTTTGCTGTGAATAACCAACTGTGAGGTTTCTTGGGATCAGGGCCTTACACAATATAAGGTTGGTGAGTTCATAGGTTTTGATAAACAGAACATAAAGTAAACAGATACAGTAAACAAAGTAATATCAATAGATAGCTAGTCTACTTAACAAGTTACTAAGTGTATGAAGTTCGCAACCGAAGCTGCCAATGTAAATGAACGCCTCGGCTGTGAATACCAGGTCACAGCAACAAAAATTAGGTCATTGAAACACCCGTTTGACGTACGTTGTGCCAGCGCGACTAGCCCGGGTGGGGTTTGTCAAACCCAGTAGATCTAGTTAGAATTACCTCGTTATAATACGTACATTAGCAATTTGAGTATGAGGACTTAAGTGGTATAACACTAGTAAACAAGTGATATTACAATAATACTAATCAATGAAAATGAGTTTGAACACACGTTTCTTTCACCCTAATAAAGTAAGTAAAGCAGGGCTGAAACTCACTTCGAATGCAAAACAACAAGTAAAAGCAAGAAGTAATGATTAGGGTTCTGATTAACCTGGATTTCATTTAATAACTAATTAACATTAATCATTAAATATTTAAAGTAAGAATTGTATGGGTTCACATTCCACGGCTCGGTTACGATGTTGGTTATCGGTTACTTCATTTGCATGTAAACACACACGAGTTCTAATCACTTCGAATGCATAAAGACCCAATCATCACTTATAGAAGTATTATATTCCTAACTATTACAACTATTATTATTATTACGTTAGACATTACCAACCCGAACCATAACAAGTACATATACATATACTAACATATAACACCATTCACAAGCAAGCACTATAAAACACGAGTCTCACATCAACAATACCTAAAGTCTAAACACACATATCATGTACTTATATAGAATACATGCTGAAGTATATAAGACAACATATGATTTCTACATGATAAATTTCATTTATATATAGATATATACGTATATATACATATATATACATATATATATATATATATACATATATATGCATATATATACATATATATACATATATATACATATATATATACATATATACATAATATATACATATATATATATATATATGATCTATCTAGCATAGCCACACGTTACACACTCTACATGTTACATCATCAACCAAAAATTGACAAAACCCACCTCTTTGAAGCAACAACAATAATCATGAACTCACACCTAACCCACACCCTGTATGAATATAAACATATATTACTGCACATACCTTCTTCAATTCCACATTCAGGAGCACACATACATGAACAAAGGATACATACATACATATACATATACATATACATATACATACACATACACATACACATACACATACGCATACGCATACGCATACGCATACGCATACGCATACGCATACGCATACGCCTACGCATACGCATACGCATACGCCTACGCATACGCATACGCATACGCATACGCATACGCATACGCATACGCATACGCATACGCAGACGCATCCGCATACGCATCCGCATCCGCATCCGCATCCGCATCCGCATCCGCATCCGCATCCGCATCCGCATCCGCATCCGCATCCGCATCCGCATGCGCATCCGCATGCGCATCCGCATGCGCATCCGCATGCGCATCCGCATGCGCATCCGCATGCGCATCCGCATGCGCCTGCGCATGCGCCTGCGCCTGCGCCTGCGCCTGCGCCTGCGCCTGCGCCTGCGCCTGCGCCTGCGCCTGCGCGTCCGCGTGCGCGTCCGCGTGCGCGTCCGCGTCCGCGTCCGCGTCCGCGTCCGCGTACACGTCCCCGTACACGTACACGTACACGTACACGTACACGTACACGTATAAGTACAGGTATAAGTATAGGTATAAGTATAGGTATAAGTATACATATACATAAACATATACATACACATATACATACACATATACATACGCATATACATACGCATATACATACGCATATACATACGCATATACATACGCATAGACATGCGCATAGACATGCGCATAGACATGCGCATAGACATGCGCATAGACATGCGCATCCGCGTGCGCATCCGCGTGCGCATCCGCGTGCGCATCCGCGTGCGCATCCGCGTGCGCATCCGCGTGCGCATCCGCGTGCGCATCCGCGTGCGCATCCGCGTGCGCATCCGCGTGCGCATCCGCGTGCGCATCCGCGTGCGCATCCCCGTGCGCATACACGTGCGCATACACGTGCGCATACACGTGCGCATACACATAGTCATACGCATGCGCATACACATGCGCATACACATGCGCATACACATGCGCATACACATGCGCATACACATATCCATACACATGCGCATACACATATCCATACACATATCCATACACATATCCATACACATATACATACACATATACATACACATATACATACACATATACATACACATATACATACACATATACATACACATATACATACACATATACATACACATATACATACACATATACATACACATATACATACACATATACATACACATATACATACACATATACATACACATATACATACACATATACATACACATATACATACACATATACATACACATATACATACACATATACATACACATATACATACACATATACATACACATATACATACACATATACATACACATATACATACACATATACATACACATATACATATACATATATATACATACATTTATATATATATATATATATATATATATCCACAGCACATACAATTGATTATATATATATACATACTCACAACACTACACACACTGTTGCACAAAAACAAAACACATACATACATAAGTCTTCTATCCCTAAACACCCTCCTATTGCTACTTGATAACGACCAAAATCACAATATACTCTCACCATGCACACACACACCCCCCTTGAACCGTTCAACTCACGGTTCAATTAAGGACACCCATTACCGAAAATTGAACAATTATACACAAGAAGCCTAATCGATCACCTAATATGTACAACACACTTACACAAACTATATATATACATATATATATAATCACCCGCATACATATTACACACACACATGAACATCCATGAAACAAACACATATGATGAACACCACCATCGCAAGACCATCCCCCGACTCACGCATTTAACCAAACATATACACACATATATAAACACAACACAACCATAGATGTACACAATGCAGAAATACACACACTCATATGGCAAAAACACACTCACGCACGCACACGGCAGAAACACGTACATGTAGATCGGATATATATACACATATACTCACAATGCATAGAAATAGATAGGGAACTGTAACGCACCGCAATGAATATCGAAAGGAGAAAGGTACTGTACGGTTGGATCACATGGTTGCCGGGGAAGAGGACAGCTGCACACCTTCCGCCGCGAAGCAGAGGGTCGCCAGAGCGATTGTCATGAGAATTACCATCGAGAGTGTGTTGCTAGGGTTACGATATCGGTTTTGAAGAAGAGGCCGAGAGGGTTACGATTTTTCTATAAGGAGGTTGCCAAAGATGTTGCATTTTGGTCCCCCTAGTTATCATAATTGCACTTTGGGTTTGTTAAGTTTAATTACTAGAAGTTAATTGTTATTAATAATTATAAGAGTAAATTGCCATTTTCGTCCCTGTGGTTTGGTGAAAATTGCCACTTTAATCCAATAGTTTGTTTTTTCGCATCTGGGTCCCTGTAGTTTACAAATCTTGTCATATTCATCCAGTCCGTTAACTCCATCCAAAATTTCCGTTAAATGAGGGGTATATTGGTCATTTTACATATATGTTTTTATTTTTCTTTTTTTTAAACCTAATTTAATATATACTCTTTCAATACATTGCTATTTTAGTCCCTGTGGTTTGAGCGTATTTGCCAATTTAGTCCAAAAATAACCACCACACCACTACCCGTCACAAGAACCACCGAACCACCACCACCGCCCCATAACAAAGCCACCAACACCACACCAGAGCGCCCACCACCACCATGCACATTGGATCGTCGCTACCATGTAAACCCTAAAAATCGACAATCAATATTGGACTTGTAACATACTACTTCGAAAATGCATATCAAACCCTACTAATACCTCTACAATACTCATTTTCAAGGGTTCCATATATGTTTTCGAAGTGGTTTGTTTTAAGTTCGAGATTAACGGTTTGTTTCTAGGGTCTACATGGCGGTGGTGATCTAGTGTGTGATGGCGGAGATCTAATGTGTGGTGGTGGAGATCTAATGTGTGGTGGTGGTGCCCGTCTGGAGTGGTGTTGGTGGTTTTATGATAGGGTGGTGGTGACGATTTGGTGGTTCTGATGGAGTGGTAGTGGTTTTGCGATAGCGTGGTGGTGTGGTGTGTAAATACGAGGTCTAACTCTAGATGGTTCCGGTCTTGTTGAACTTTGATTTACCGATGCTCTTTGAAGCTTCACACCTACGCACAATGAAAACAACACCAGTTAAGGCGTTCCAAGGGGGAAATATCCCTGAACGACCCTCTGGCGTAAGAGTAATTATTGGTTGAATGGAAATATGTGATAGGGATAATTAAGGGGGAGCTTTTGTATGTATTCTTTTGTGAGGATCTCGATCCTCCTTACCTGGTATTTATAGTGTTTGCCTGCTGCAATCGTGTGCTGATTTACAGGGATTATTCCCTGACAAATCCATTACCTTTTATATTCCCCGACCGTTACTGAATTATCGGTTATGATTGGGGTGATTCCGATGTAATTAAATGTGGGGCACATGTCCTGCTGGCTTACCCGTTCCGCCCACATGGGTCGGGCTTTCGGGTTCGGGTACCCGATCTTGTGTGGGTTATTTGTACCCTACATCTACATGGTGGTTCCATCACGGGTGGTGGTGATATGGTGTTTTATGCCAAGGTGGTGGGATTTTTGGACTGAATTGGCAAACATGTCCAAACCATAGGGACTAAATTAGCAATTTATTTAAAGGGGATATATTAAATGGGGTTTAAAAAATAGAAAAATAAAACAGAAAAATAAAACATATATGTAAAATGACCAATATACCCTTCATTTAACGGAGAATGTTGGATGGAGTTAATGAACTGGATGATTATGACAAGATTTGTAAACCACAGGGACCCAGATGCGAAAAAATAAACTATTGGATGAAAGTGGCAATTTTCACCAAACCACAGGGACGAAAATGGCAATTTGCTCTAACTATAATAATAATCATAGTCATTAAATAATAAAATTATTAATTAATTATAAAAATGATAGAGAGGGGTTAGGTTACGGAACGGTGTTAAATTGAAAACACGGGGCGTCACATCATCCCCTTGTTGAAAGAAATTTTCGTCCCTAAAATTAGAACATTAGTGTTAACGAACGATTAGTGACCAAGCTGGTCAGTTATCTAGAACATGGGTAAGATAGGGTTTCTGAGGATTTCTAAACAAACCGAAAACAAAAGAACGTAAGGTTTTGTGGGAGTTGCAACATCATCCCTTGTTGAAGGGAATTTCGTCTTGAAATTTTTAAGAAAAAAATTTCTTAAGCACGATACCTTAAGGAGTAGATGTCTGATCTTTGAACAACTACAGGTACTTCTTCATTTGATCCTCGCGTTCCCAAGTAAATTCTGGTCCACGCTTTGAATTCCACCTAATGCACACAATAGGAATCTTGATACGCTTTAGGGTTTTGAATTCTCAATCCATAATCTCAACTGGTTCTTTGAGAAACGAAGCTGTTCATCAATCTCCAATTCCTCTAATGGAACGACAAGTGATTTATCGGCTAAACACTTCTTTAGGTTTGAAACATGGAACACGTTACGAACGTCATCGAGTTTTGCAGGTAAATCTAGCTGATAAGAAACTAGAACGATCATCTTGACAATTTCAAACGATACAACATATCTAGGATTTAGCTTTCCACGCTTTCCAAAGCTTATTACACCCTTCCAAGGTGAAACCTTTAACAACACCTTGTCACTGACTTGAAATTCCAAAGGCTTTCTCCTTTGATCTGCGTAGCTTTTCTAACGATCACGAGCTGCCGCCATATGGTTACGAATCTGAACGATCTTCTCTGTGGTTTCGTGAATGAGCTCAGGAACAGTTAATTGACTATCACCAACTTCAATCCAACGGAGAGGTGATCTACACTTTCTGCCATAAAGTGCTTCATACGGTGCGGCTTTGATACTCGTGTGGTAACTGTTGTTGCAAGAGAACTCAACCAAAGGCAGATGGGTTTCCCAACTATTCCCAAAGTCAATGACGCACGCCCTAAGCATATCTTCTAGGGTTTGGATCGTGCGTTCAGTCTGACCATCTTTCTGTGGATGATAAGTCGTGCTCATGCCCAAACGAATGCCTAATGACTTCTGTAGTGACTGCCAGAAATGCAAAGTGAACCACGTGTCGCGCTCAGAGATGATCAAAAGTGGCATGCCATGTCGTGACACAATTTCCTTCAAGTAGATCTGTGCCAGTTTATCCATTTTGTAAGTCTCACGAATGGCCAAGAAATGTGCAGATTTGGTCAAACGATCCACTATCACCCAGATAGTATCGTTTCCATTCTGTGAACGAGGTAATTTTATGACAAAATCAATGGAAATATTCTCCCATTTCCACACTGGAATATCTGGTTGTTGAAGCAAACCTGACGGTTTCTAGTACTCCGCTTTGACCGTAGAGCAAGTCAAACACTTTGACACTTAAGTGGCAAGTTCAGCTTTCATGTTAGGCCACCGGTAAATAACCTTTAGATCTTGGTACATCTTGTCAGATCCAGGATGTACTGAGTAACGAGACTTGTGAGCTTCATCCTCACCAATTCCCTGAGATTCCCGAACAATGGAATCCATACCCGGTCTTCATAGAAACGAAGACCATCTGACTTCTCCTAAAATAATTTCTCAGCTCCTCTGAGAGATTCTGACTTGATGTTTAGTTCCTATAATGCCTCAACCTAGGCATTCTTAATCTGTGATGGTAGATCAGAAGGCATGGTTAACTGTAACGCATGGACACGATAAGACTTTAGGGTTTCCTTACGACTAAGCCCATCGGCTACCACATTAGCCTTTCCCGAATGATACTTGATGGCATAGTCGTAATCATTCAGTAGTTCCAACCATCTTCGTTATCTCATGTTTAGTTCCTTCTGTTTGTAGATGTGCTGAAGGCTTTTATGATTAGTGAAGATCGTGCACTTAGTTCCATAAAGGTAATGGCTCCAGACCTTGAGTGCAAACAACACAGATCCCAACTCTAAGTCGTGAGTTGTATGGTTCTTCTCATGCTCCTTAAGCTGTCTTGATGCATAAGCTATTACTTTCTCGTGTTGCATCAACAACGCAACCTAAACCCTGGATTGACGCGTCACAATACACCATGAAATCGTCTACTCCTTCTGGCAACGCCAAGATCGGTGCACGACACAGCCTGTCTTTAAGCGCTTGGAAAGCCGCTTCTTCCTTATTACCCCACCTGTAGACAAAACCCTTATGAGTTAGGGCTGTCTAAGGCTGTGCAAGTTTAAAGAATCCTTCGATGAAACGCCGACAATAACCCGCTAAGGCACACCTCAGTAGGCGTCGTTGGTGCAGGACAATTCTTGATTGCCTCAATCTTAGACGGGACAACATGTATGCCATTCTTATTATCTACATGCCCTAGAAATTGTACTTCTCTCATCCAGAAGTCACATTTAGAAAACTTGGCATATAGTTGTTCTGTTTTTAGAAGTTTTAGAATAAGTCTTAAATGTTCCTCATGTTCCTCCCTATTCTTGGAATAAATAAGTATATCATCAATGAAGACAATGACAAACTTGTCTAAATAGGGTTTGCAAACACAGTTCATAAGATCCATAAAGACTGAAGGAGCGTTCATCAAACTAAATGGCATGATTGCGAACTCAAAGTCCCCATATCGAGTTCTGAAAGCTGTTTTGGATATGTCTTCTTCTCGAACCCTAAGTTGATGATATTCAGACCTCAAATCAATTTTTGAGTAGTAACTCGACCCTACAGTTGGTCAAACAGGTCGTCAATATGCGGAAGAGGGTATTGATTCTTTATGGTAACCTTTTTCAATTCCTGATAGTCAATGCATATGCGAAAGGTTCCATCTTTCTTTTTCACGCATAACACAGGTGCTCCCCAAGGCGAAGAACTTGGACATATGAACCCTTTGTCTAACAGTTCCTGCAACTGTTTTGACAATTCCTGAAGTTCGTTCGGGGACAAACGATACGGCGCCCGAGTGATAGGGGAAGCTCCTGGTGTCAACTCTATCTGAAACTCTACAATCCTGTGTGAAGAAAGGCTAGGTAAGTACTCTGGAAAGTCTCTAACAACTGGTGTCTTAAATGCGCTTCTCATCCACCTTCTTTTCTATAACTAATGCCAAGATGGTGAAATGTCCCTTTCGAAGACATTTCTGTGCTTTCAAGTACGAGATAATGCCGACCATAGTACCAACCTTGTCACCTTCTGTAGTCAGAACCTTATCACCTGCCATAGGTAATTTAATCAGTTCCTCTTTGCAGATAATCTCAGCTTTGTTCTTGGATAGGTAAGCCATTCTGACAACGATGTTAAACTACCGAGAGTTATAAGAATGAGATCAATATCGAACCGATATCCAAATAAGTCTAGTTTTACAACTTCTAAGCACAGGAGAAGCTTCTATGATTCTACAATTAGCTATTTCTATGGTAGATTTGGAACTTAAGCTTATAAGCACAGTCTCTCGCAGTTCTTTAAACTTATTAAGAACGAAACTCCTATCAGCACCCAAATTAAAGAGCGCTAAAGCAAAACTACTATTTCCGGAGTTTTCATTCTTTTGTACCTTGGACGGTCTCCTTTAGGATGCCCAGGTTGTCCGCACTCATAACATACTTTCTATGATCCTTGCGGTTGATAAGACTTGGCCGGGATGTTCACGCGGCAGCTCTTGATGGCATGGCCAATTTTTCCACAGATCTCTCTCAGATGTCCTCATTGCACAACCTATGGAGATGATAGTTGCACTTGTTTCTTGTAGCGGAAACACAGAGATGTAAGAGCATTGTCGTAAGGCACTTTGTTAACTAATCTTAGGCCAAACAAAGTCAACTAGGAAATTCCAATTTGAATCCCACCATCGGGGGACAAGCAAAAGTAACTTACTCTCAACATGATAAATACTAAATGAAACGAATATTGGAACGTTTAAACAGCCAAGACTCTAAGTCTTAAGATTAACCCAATGAACAAAGAATACATGAGCATAAAGTATCACTACTCTGATGTAACTTTATGAAGATTATGCACATATCAAATAAATAGTATTGCATGATAACCAAAATGCTAGAAATAGCATCGTCTCATAGAGACTAGGGTTAACGCCATAATATGAATCCCATTAAGGCTCAAGGTAGATGTCAACTTTCATATAAGTAGAGATGAAGGATTATTTTCCATACCATTAGTGATGTTTTATAAGGATTGAGACTCTCCTATCCCAAAGTATAGAAATGAAAATTTGTACTGACTATGACTGTAATCATGCGACAGGGCTCGCAAGACTTCTCATATACGACAAATTACAATTACGTGTGCACCCGTGATGGTAATTTGATTTGCATGGTCACCCCTGATTCCTCCCATCCGAACTAGCATACCTTGTCAAGTACAAAGTGTTATCAATGAAAGAGGTATCAGTGATATTGTTATTAAACTAAGGGTCGATTAAACAAGGTTGTACGAAAGAATCGATTGAGGAAATATTCACTTGGGCAAGAAACTGTCGATGTGCGCAGGTCGGATGGGTAAATAACATTATCGTAAGTAAGCTTTGATAAGTTGTCTCTTAATATCTATGGTATCCGCCAGTACATCTACTGCCTGCTCCACAAGGCAGAGAAGTGGCAAGGTAGGTAAAGAAAGCTTGCAGACGCAACTCTCGTCGGTAAAATGCGTTCAACAGGAGGCAGAACATGCTCCCATGAACCATCCAAGTTATCTACCAATGGTACTATATCTAATTCTGAGAGGTATGATATAAAAGGTAAGGTAAACGGTAAATTGTAATTAACCTTCTCGTGACTCATAGTAATTCGAAGCCACTTGTACGGAGAAACAGGAGGTAACGGTAGGGAATCAGGACGAACTGGCCTTTTTCCCATAAACATAGAATGAAGAGATGAATACAACATTCCTGTAGCCGAACGCTCACAGGAATATACCACAGTAATCAAATCCCAAGCAAGTATAACTTAATAATCTATGTGTGTGTAAGTAAGGTATCAGGCTATAGTCTAAATGCAATGCAATGAGATGCAAATTTATTTTAGTTTGCTATAACCATGGGTTCTTATACCAATCTGTCACACCTTCAATTTCCATAAATGGGGTATTACTTTTAGGCGCATGACATACCAGGATCTCAGCCACTAGTTACACCAAATGACACGTCAATTATAAAAATATAATTACTCATTAATAATATAACTTTCCAAATCAGAGTTAATTAAGAAAACACAATAGTAAACACAGAAGCGTATTAATTTGTAACGCAAACAGCACAACACGTGCAAAACCAAATAAGTATATTATATAGAAAGTGCAAATGTTTTCAGTTGATCCAGACAACGATGAATGCATGTGAGGTGATCCTTTTGTGCACGCCTTACGGACCTGAAAGAAACATGCTAAGTGTCAACACAAGGTTGGTGAGTTTATAGGTTTTGATAAACAGAATATAAAGTAAACAAATATAGTAAACAAAGTAATAACAGTAGATAGCTAGTCTACTTAACCAGTTACTAAGTGTATGAAGTTCGCAACTGAAGCTGACAATGTAAATGAACGTCTCGGCTATGAATACCAGGTCACAACAACAAAAATTAGGTCAATTAAACACCCGTTTGATGTAAGTTATGCTAGCGCGACTAGCCCGGGTGGGCTTTGTCAAACCCAGTAGATCTAGTCAGAATTACCTCGCTATAATAAGTACATTAACGGTTCGAGTATGAGGACTTAAGTGGTATAACACTAGCAAACAAGTGATATTATAGTAATACTGATCAATGAAAATGAGTTTGAACACACGTTTCTTTCACCCCAAGAAAGTAAGTAAGGCGGGGTTGAGAACTCACCTCGAATGCACAACAACAAGTAAAAGCAAGAAGTAATGATTAGGGTTCCGATTAACCTGGATTTCATTTAATAACTAATTAACATGAATCATTAAATATTTAAAGTAAGAATTGTATGGGTTCGCATTCCACGGCTCTGTTACGATGTTGGTTATCGGTTACTTCATTTGCATGTAAACACACACGAGTTCTAATCACTTCGAATGCATAAAGACCCAATCATCACTTATAAAGGTATTATATTCCCAACTATTACTATTATTATTATTATTGCGTCATACATTTACCAACCCGAACCATACCAATTATATATACATATGCTAACACATAACACCATTCACAAGCAAGCACTACAAAACACGAGTCTCACATCAACAATACCTAAAGTCTAAACACATGTATCATGTACTTATATAGAATATATGTTGAAGTATATAAGATGTAAGGCCCCGGATCCCAGGAAACCTCACAGTTGGTCATTCACAGCAAAAGCCTAGATTTAAGCCAATCATTTACTTATATACGTATATATATTGCAGCGGAAAAATACAGAAATTTCAATTCATTACAACGTAGTTAAATTAAAATATAAACATTGTCTTTAAACATAAAAAACTCTTTAAAGTCTTCTTAAATTCCTCTTCATCAGGGATGCCAGTCTTTAGATGCCAAGAAGCTTCAGATCCATGCTCCCATCCCTTAAGCCCTAACGCTCACCTGTCAACTGATATGCATATAAAATTCAGCTTCGCTGAGTGAATTCTAGGTTTACTTTGTTAAATAACTTTTGTAAAAGGTATTAGCTTTAACAGTTGAAAATAATTACCATCTATCAGAACATCAATACACACGAGCTATCACTTTATCGATACTTTATCATTTCTTGTTAATTATTACTTTTCTTTATCCGTCAATTCTATGTCACTATCGGTGCCTATGATAAACACAGGACTTTACCGACATGCCCATCCAGGCCTTACTGTCGTACCCAAACAGGCCATTATTGTCATGCCAAACCAGGCCTTACTGACCTGCCTGTTCGAGGATTTACTTTAGCAGGGTGAGGGCACAACAAATGCAACCCTCCTTTATCAATTGCTTGCAAGGCTTTACTTTATCAAGGTACACGTTATGGGCCCAATAACCTTTCTTTACGTTTCACTTTCATGTTTAAGTTATACATAATATAACACAACATATTACAAGACAATTCATCGCTACAAAGGTCATATCACAATAAGGAAAGCACGTTAATAATTCATTAGAAAACCCCATTTCCCATATAAGATAGTGTATAAAACTTTACTTTAAACGAACTGATCATAAAAGTATGTATTTTAGTATGCATATCGCCCCAAAACATTTAAAACATGTATAAAATAGGGGATCTAGAACTCACCTAAACTTAGCCAAATAGCTTAAATTCTAAGTCACTTAGCTATAGTCCGAATACACAAGCTGCACGGAAGTTAATACACAAAAACGTCATTTTCTTCACAATTTCGCTGCCAGTTTCGCTGGCAGTTTTGCTGCCAGTTTCGCTGGTAGTTTCGCTGGCAGTTTCGCTGCCAGTTTCGCTGCCAGTTTCGTTGCCAGTTTCGCTGCCAGTTTCGCTGCCAGTTTCGCTGGGCAGCACTTCTGCCAGTTTCGCTGGACAGATTTGCTGTCATGAGCGCCCAACTTTCGTTGGAATTTCCTAGTTTCGCTAAGTCTATAGGTCAACCTAAGCACTAGCGAACTTACCAACGAACCTGTAATTTCGCACCAGCGAAACTGTAGTTTCGCTAGAAATATCCTAGTTTCGCTGGATGCACGCACAGTTTCGCTAGATGAATACTCAGTTTCGCTGGATGAATACTCAGTTTCGCTGGATCGAGGCCCAGTTTCGCTGGACGAACGAAAACTAAGAACCAGCCCATTTTTAACCCAAAATCTTAACTTTTTACGTCCAAATCCTTGGTTTACCATCCATGAAGCCATATCTAACCTTTTTACACGTTTTCATATGTAAAAATTTGACCTTTATGTGTTTCTTTGAAACTTTTTCAAAACCCAAAACCCTAGAATCCGGGTTTGATCTACAGAAGGGTTTAGAGGTCGATTCTTACCTGGATTTGTTCCTCTTTTCTTAGGGTTTGATGCTCCAACACCCAAATCTTCAATCCTTCAACCTTTGAAGCTCCAAATCTTGGGTTTTCTTCACTTTCTCTCTCTACTTTCTCTCTCTACGAATTTGGGGGCTAGGGTTGCAAATGCTGGAATGGAGCTGATCATGCATGTTTAAGGGCTGATTAAGGGCCCTTAAACCCACCTAAACATAGCTTATTAAGGTTGATTTAATCCATAGCCCACTAATTTACCTTTCTTTCTTAAATTTACCCTTAAAAGCCCATTATTATTAAATGGCTTGCTTCTGGAAATTTCAGGGCGTTACAAGTCTCCCCCTTATTTAGGTTTCGTCCTCGAAACCTGCCTCGTCGTTAAACAGATCGGGGTATTGTCGTCTTATTTCCTCCTCGGATTCCCAGGTGGCATCTGACCCCTTGCGGTGTTTCCATTGCACTTTGACTTGCTTGACTACTTTGTTTCTCAATTGTTTCTCCTTCCAGTCCAATATAGCCACTGGTTGCTCTACATAATTCAGCTTTTCGTCCACTTCGATGTCGTCTAGAGGCACAACTGCCTCATCCGGTGCTAAACATTTTCTTAAATGTGATACATGAAAGGTGGGATGAATCTCACTTAACTCGTTGGGGAGGTCCAACTTATAAGCTACACTCCCAACCCGAGCCACTATCTTGAATGGCCCGATAAATCTTGGACTTAACTTCCCCCTCTTTCTAAATCGAATAATCCCTTTCCATGGCGAAACCTTCAACATTTTTATCCCCAAATATGAATTCTATTGGTTTCCTTCTCTTATCGGCATATGACTTTTGTCTGTCCTTTGCCGCCTTCATGCATGCTCTGATTGTTTCCAATTTCTCTGTCATGGCTTCCACCACCTCCAAACTCCCTATCTCTTTCTGACCGACATCACCCCAACAAATAGGAGTTATGCACCGTCGACCATACAATAACTCATATGGGGGCATCTTAATACTGGCGTGGTAGTTGTTGTTATAAGAGAACTCTGCTAGTGGCAAATGATCATCCCAGTTACCGCCGAATTCGATAACGCATGCTCGAAGCATATCTTCCAGCGTCTGGATCGTCCTTTCCGATTGCCCATCGGTCTGCGGGTGGTATGCGGTACTAACATGCAATCTCGTGCCCATTTCTTCATTTAACTTTTTCCAAAACTTTGAGGTGAACCGCGTATCTCTATCTGAAACAATCGATACGGGCGTACCATGCCGCGCCACAATTTCTCGGATAAACAGTTCAGCAAGCTTTTCTGAACTAATTGCTTCCTTGATTGGCAGGAAATGCGCACTCTTAGTCAGTCTATCAACTATCACCCATATCGCGTCGTGGCCTTTTGTCGTGCGGGGTAATTTGGTGATAAAGTCCATGGTAACGTGTTCCCACTTCCATTCTGGTACCTCTAATAGCTGAACATAACCATAAGGTCTTTGGTGTTCAGCCTTCACTTGTAGGCACGTTAGATATTTATTTACATATGCAACCACATCCCTCTTCATCCCAGGCCACCAATAATCTTTCCTTAAGTCGTGGTACATCTTATTTGCTCCTGGGTGTATTGAGTAACGGGTCCTGTGCGCTTCGTCCATAATCTTTTCTCGCAAGTTGCCATGCCTCGGAACCCATATCCTGCTGTGGAAGGTCTTAACACCCAAGGTGTTCCCTACCAATTCATCTACTTTTTCCACCATCCTTTCCTTCTTGATTTGTTGCTCCTTTAAAGCGTCCATTTGCGCTTCGCTTATCAACCTCATAACATCTGGGGTCACTACTAGTTGGCACGCCTTCACCCGGATTGGTTCATATCCTTCCTTTTGGCTCAGGGCATCGGCTACCACATTTGCCTTACCCGGGTGATAATGGATTTCACAGTCGTAATCCTTTATCAGATCCAACCACCTCCTCTGTCTCATATTTAGGTCTTTCTGCTCAAAGAAATATTTCAGACTTTTGTGGTCGGTAAATATGGTACACTTAGTTCCATACAAATAATGTCTCCATATCTTCAATGCGAACACTACTGCGGCAAGTTCCAAATCGTGAACCGGGTAATTAACCTCCGTGTCCTTTAGTTGTCTGGACGCGTAAGCTATAACCTTTCCTCTTTGCATTAACACACAGCCTAACCCGCAGTAAGAGGCATCGGAGTATACCGTTAGGTCTTCATCTCCCTTCGTAGGGTTAGTACAAGAGCTTTTGTTAATCTATCCTTCAATTCCTCAAACGCATCTTCCTGTTCTTTCCCCCAGTCGAACACCACGTTCTTCCTCGTTAACCTTGTTGATGGGGAAGCTATCTTTGAGAGATCTTTAATGAACCTTCTATAATAGCCAGCCAATCCCAAGAAACTACGGATTTCGGATGGCGTCCTTGGGGAATTCCATTGCGTAACCGCTTCAACTTTTGCTGGATCAACCATAACTCCCTGGGAATTTATAACGTGCCCTAAAAACTGCACCTCTCGTAGCCAGAATGCACATTTAGAGAACTTCGCATACAGTTTCTCCTTTCGTAATGTTTCTAACACCTCCTTGATATGACAAGCGTGGTCTCCTTCGTTCTTTGAGTATATCAATATATTGTCAATGAAGACTATTACTGATCTGTCCAACATCGGGCGACACACGCGATTCATTAAGTCCATAAATGCCGCAGGAGCATTGGTTAGCCCGAAAGACATAACCAGAAACTCCTAGTGTCCATAGCGCGTTCGGAAAGCCGTCTTTGGGATATCTTGCTCCCTTACCTTCAGTTGATGATATCCGGATCGGAGATCTATTCGGGAGAACCAGCTTGCCCCTTGCAACTAATCAAACAGATCGTCTATCCTGGGTAGAGGGTATCGATTTTTCACGGTCAGCTTATTCAATTCCATGTAATCTATACACATCCTCATGCTGCCATCCTTCTTCTTCACAAACAACACTGGAGCACCCCATGGAGAAATGCTGGGCCTAATGAATCCTTTGTCAAGAAGTTCTTGCAGTTGTGACATGAGCTCCTTCATCTCGGACGGGGCTAGGCGGTAGGGTGCTTTAGCAATGGGCTGGGCTCCTGACAGTAAATCAATCAGAAACTCTATCTCCCTATCCGGTGGTACCCCGGGCAGATCCTCCGGGAAAACGTCAGGAAAGTCCCGCACCACTGGTACATCTGACTACTCTTTCGCTTTATCTTTAACATCCTTGACATATGCTAGATAAGCTCCACATCCTCGCCTCATACATTTCTCCACCTTGATCATGGAAATGATCCTTGGAACCTTGCAATCGTTATCACCGTAGATCGTAACCGGACTACCATCTGGAGCCGTTAATCGGATCATCTTTTGCTGGCATACTATGTTAGCATCATGGGCAGCTAACCAATCCATCCCTAGTACGACATCGAAACCTCCTAAGGGCATGGCAAACAATTGTGCGGGAAAGTAATGACCTCCTAGTTTAATGTGGCAATCCTCTAACACTCTGACTATTCTAATTGACTTACCATCGGTCATTTCTACTTCAAAAGCATAATCTATTTCCTTAGTTTGGATATCTAGAGTAGCGCAGAAGGATACAGATACAAAACTCTTACTGGCAACACTATCAAATAATATGGAAGCACAAACACCATTGACAAGGAACATACCTGACACCACGTCCGGGTCTTTCCTTGCCTCCTTCTTGTTCATAGTGAAAGCCCTTGCCCTGACTTTGGGCTTTCCATCATCCCCCTTGTCATTATTCCCACTTGTTCCCGAGTTTCCCGGCTTAGCTTTCTTGCAATCCCTGCTGTAGTGCCCCGACTCATGGCAGTTGAAGCACTTGTTCACTTCCGGGCATTCTCTAGCTATGTGACCAGTTTTCCCACACCGGTAGCACCCATAGCTACCCACTCGGCACTCTCCGGGATGCCTCCTCCCATACTTCCCACATTCCTTAACTTCCTCGACCCCCTTCACAATCACTTGTTTTGCATCCACTCTTGCTTTCTTGTTTCCCGGTTGGTAGTTACCATTTCCATACCTCTTCCTGTTATTATTCCAAACCTTCTTCGTCTCACCCACTGTCACTGGCCTGCGACGATCGTACAACCTTCCACTGAGGTCCACTGCTGACCTAAAAGTACTTGGTCGGGCAGTGACCATGTCCCTACGAATGTCCAGAGGCAACCCTTGTATGTACCTTTTAATCCTCTTGGATTCAGGAGTCACCAAGTCAGGCACCAGACGTGCCATTTCATTAAATTTTGTATTGTACTCCTGATGTGTCATGTTTCCAACCTCCAAGCTCACAAACTCTTGTTCAATCTTGTCAAGCTCTCTTTCCGGACAGTACTCCTCTATCACCAACCTCTTCATTTCCGGCCACTTCATCCTCTTAATAGCCTCTTCCCCGTAAGACTCAACGACGTTATCCCACCAACATAGTGTTGGATCCAAAAGGGAATGGGAGGCAAACTTCACCTTCTGGTTTTCCCGGTACTCGCTGATCCTCAGCACGGCTTCCATTTCCCTGATCCAACGCTGAGCAGTAGCAGCGTTACCAGTGCCGTCAAATGTTGGGGGCTTACACCTCTGAAAAGCCCCGTAGCTGCACCCCTTTGCCACCTCTTCAACCTCAGAATCGTCATTGTTATCCAGACGATCTTCCTCATCGCTCATCTCCTCAGTCTTGACCGTTCCCTTCTTATCATCCTTCCTTGAAGCCGTACTCTTTTACCGTCGCCCTTAACCTGCTCCACAACCTCTGCAAGCAGAGCGGGCATCACTCCAGATAGGATCTGGTGTACCTCTTGGGCAATAGCTTCCTTTACTGTTTCCTTCAGTTTTGCATGGTCAGTGGTAGGCTCCTCGGCTCCTGTTTCCAACCCAACCTTCTCCTTAACCGGTTCCTCAACCGGCTTTCTGGTTGACCATTTTGTCGGTTTCGTAGTTTTACTTGCAGTTTCTTTGGCCTTAGTAGGGGGCCTTCCCTTAGTGCTTCTCCGGGTGACCATAGCTGGAACTGCTTTCTTTGATGCCATTCTTTCTACTTCCTATAAGATTCAGAATGTTAATATGGTCTTTCAAGGCAAGTTCAGATCATGACAAGTTTTGTAAGTTTTTAATTACAGTGGCCAGTTGTGATTAACTACTTACAGAACTTCTCATGTCCTAAACTCTCCTATCCTGAACCACACTAACACTAGAACCTACTATACCTATTCTATGTACGTATAGGTCACATAAATTCAGATAGGCACCACGGATAATATTATCATACCCTACCCTCGATTCTAACTTAAATAGGAAAGCACTACCCATCAGAATATACTTACAACATATTTTCTTACCTCTTGGCATTGAGCTTCTTGGACTGGCATCCTTGACACTTTGTCCCATTGTCTGTTTAAGTTTAGGTTTATAAAATAGTTTTCCCAAATCTCTTAAACATTGGCTCTCATACCAATTTGTAAGGCCCCGAATCCCAGGAAACCTCACAGTTGGTCATTCACAGCAAAAGCCTAGATTTAAGGCAATCATTTACTTATATACGTATATATATATATATTGCAGCGGAAAAATACAGAAATTTCAATTCATTACAACGTAGTTAAATTAAAATATAAACATTGTCTTTAAACATAAAAAACTCTTTAAAGTCTTCTTAAATTCCTCTTCATCAGGGATGCCAGTCTTTAGATGCCAAGAAGCTTCAGATCCATGCTCCCATCCCTTAAGCCCTAACGCTCACCTGTCAACTGATATGCATATAAAATTCAGCTTCGCTGAGTGAATTCTAGGTTTACTTTGTTAAATAACTTTTGTAAAATGTATTAGCTTTAACAGTTGAAAATAATTACCATCTCTCAGAACATCAATATATACGGGCTATCACTTTATCGATACTTTATCATTTCTTGTTAATTATTACTCTTCTTTATCCTTCAATTCTCTGTCACTATCGGTGCCTATGATAAACACAGGACATTACCGACACGCCCATCCAGGCCTTACTGTCGTACCCAAACAGGCCATTATTGTCATGCCAAACCAGGCCTTACTGACCTGCCTGTTTGAGCATTTACTTTATCATGGTGAGGGCACAACGAATGCAACCCTCCTTTATCAATTGCTTGCAAGGCTTTACTTTATCAAGGTACACGTTATGGGCCCAATAACCTTTCTTTACGTTTCACTTTCATGTTTAAGTTATACATAATATAACACAACACATTACAAGACAATTCATCGCTACAAAGGTCATATCACAATAAGGAAAGCACGTCATCAATTCATTAGAAAACCCCATTTCCCATATAAGATAGTGTATAAAACTTTACTTTAAACGAACTGATCATAAAAGTATGTATTTTAGTATGCATATCGCCCCAAAACATTTAAAACATGTATAAAATAGGGGATCTAGAACTCACCTGAACTTAGCCAAATAGCTTAAATTCTAAGTCACTTAGCTATAGTCCGAATACACGAGCTGCACGGAAGTTAATACACAAAAATGTCATTTTCTTCACAATTTCGCTGCCAGTTTCGCTGGCAGTTTCACTGTCAGTTTCGCTGCCAGTTTCGCTGCCAGTTTCGCTGGCAGTTTCGCTACCAATTTCGCAACCAATTTCGCTACCAGTTTCGCTGGGCAGCACTTCTGCCAGTTTCGCTGGACAGATTCGCTGTCATGAGCGCTCAACTTTCGTTGGAATTTCCTAGTTTCGCTAAGTCTATAGGTCAACCTAAGCACTAGCGAACTTACCAACAAACCTGTAATTTCGCACCAGCGAAACTGTAGTTTCGCTAGAAATCTCTTAGTTTCGCTGGATGCACGCACAGTTTCGCTGGATGAATACTCAGTTTCGCTAGATCGAGGCACAGTTTCGCTGGACGAACGAAAACTAAGAACCAGCCCGTTTTTAACCTAAAATCTTAACTTTTTACGTCCAAATCCTTGGTTTACCATCCATGAAGTCATATCTAACCTTTTTACACGTTTTCATATGTAAAAATTTGACCTTTATGTGTTTTTTGAAACTTTTTCAAAACCCAAAACCCTAGAATCCGGGTTTGATCTACAGAAGAGTTTAGAGGTCGATTCTTACCTGGATTTGTTCCTCTTTTCTTAGGGTTTGATGCTCCAACACCCAGATCTTCAATCCTTCAACCTTTGAAGCTCCAAATCTTGGGTTTTCTTCACTTTCTCTCTCTACTTTCTCTCTCTACGAATTTGGGGGCTAGGGTTGCAAATGCTGGAATTGAGCTGATCATGCATGTTTAAGGGCTGATTAAGGGCCCTTAAACCCACCAAAACATAGACCATTAAGGTTGATTTAATCCATAGCCCACTAATTTACCTTTCTTTCTTAAATTACCCTTAAAAGCCCGTTATTATTAAATTGCTTGCTTCGAGAAATTTCGGGGCGTTATATATATATATATATATATATATATATATATATATATATATATATATATATGTGTGTGTGTGTGTGTGTGTGTGTGTGTGTGTGTGTGTGTGTGTGTGTGTGTGTGTGTGTGTGTGTGTGTGTGTGTGTGTGTGTGTGTGTGTGTGTGAAAAGGTTCAAGCGAGAACACTCTTTATTGCGAGAACTTGCGAAAACCCATCAAGATCAATAAATATTATTATTATTATTTTGCTTATATAACATTATTACACATATAGAAGATTATGATCTTTTATGTATATGTGTAAATTCGTAAGTGTAAAAGTGTTTACATTGGTGTAAGTTTTCCACAAAACACATATATTTAAATTTGTAAGTAAAACTTACACTAATGTAAACTTTTTTACATTTACAAATTCACACACATATATATATAATATCATAATCTTGTATATGTGTAATATTGTTATTGCAACAAAAAAATTATGATTTCTATTAACGTTGACGGGTTCTCGCATGTTCTCGCAATAACACAGGGTTCTCATTTGAACCTTACCATATATATATATGATCTATCTAGCACACCCACACGTTACACACTCTGCATGTTACATCATCAACCACGAATTGACAAAACTCACCTCTTTAAAGCAACAACAATATTCATGAACTCACACCTAACCCACCCACTGTATGAACATAAATATATATTAGTGCACATGCCTTCTTCAATTCCACATTCATGAGCACACATACATGAACAAAGGATACATATATATATCCACAGCACATATTGTCGATTATATATACATACTCACAACACCACACACACTGATGTATAAAAACAAAACACATACATACATAAGTCTTCTATCCCCAAACACCCTCCTGTTGCTACTTGATAACTACCAAAACCATAATGTACTCTCACCATGCACACACACCCTTGAACCCTCAACTCACGATTTAATTAAGGACACCCATTACCGAACCCGAACATCAATTGAACAATTATACACACGAAGCCTAATCGATCACCTAAGATGTACAACACACTTACACAAACTATATATACTATATATATAAAAATATATATATACATATATATACATATATATAAATATATATACATATATATATATAAAATCACCCGCATACATATGATACACACACGGAACATCCATGAAATAAACACATATGATGAACACCACCATCGCAAGACCATCCCCCCGACTCAGGCATTTAACCGAACATATACACACATATAAACACAAAACAACCACACACGTACTCAATGTAGAAATACACACACTCACATGACAGAAACACACACTCACATGACAGAAACACACACGCACGCATACGGTAGAGACACGTACATGTAGATCGCATATATACACACATATACTCATAATGCATAGATACATACAATGAGCAAACGAAGCACACACAACAAGAACATCAAACCTGGAACCCAACCGAAACCCATCGTCAAGATTAGAAACTGAGAGGGAACCGCAACGCACCACAATGAATATCAAAAGGAGAAAGGTACCGTACGGTTGGATCACGCGGTTGCCGGGGAAGAGGACAGCCGCACGCCTACCGCCGCGAAGGAGAGGATCGCCGGAGTGATTGTCGCGAGAATTGCCGTCGAGAGTGTGTTGTTAGGGTTACGATATCGGTTTGGAAGAAGAGACCGAGAGGGTTACGGTTTTTTTATATGGAGGTTGCCAAAGATGTTGCATTTTGGTCCCCCTAATTATCATAATTGCACTTTGGGTTTGTTTAGTTTAATTACTAGAAGTTAATTGTTATTAATAATTATAATAATAATCATAGTCATTAGATAATAAAATTATTAATTAATTATAAAAATGATGGAGAGGGGTTAGGTTATGGAACGGTGTTAAATTGAAAACACGGGGTGTCACAACAGACATCAATCGTTTGTAACCTACTGACTTAGGGTATCCATTTACGTTGCGTTTTTTTGAGTTTAATAAACAAAGAAAAGAAGTGAAAATAAATTAACGAGAGAAAATAAATGAAGAGAAAGGGCGTTGATGAGAGAAGAAACGAAGAAGAAGAAAAGGACATTAGAATTTTGTGTTTCAGAGTTCGAATGAAATGAAAAGAAAGTAAGTATTTTTTGTGTTCTTTTTTATTTTCTTCCATTTGGGAAGGAAAATTAAAAGGGAAAATTATTAAAAATAAGTATTTATTTTCTTTTCACTTTCATCATTTAAAAAACTCCAAACAAAGCTTTTTTTTTCCTTTACATTTTCCTCTTAAAAAAACTCATGTACATATTTTTTCATTTTTATTAATTTCTTTACATTTCTCACTATAAAAAAGACTCGAAAATACAACATTAAAGAATCGAAGCCATGACTTTATAGTCAACTGATGACCAATGGTACATGTCCTTGGGCACAACCAATCACCTCACTTCTGATTTAAGTGTCGATTACTAGATATGCTAGAGTTAAGTGTCAAGATTTCTCATGCATAGAATATTAATAAGAAAAATGGGAAAATAGGACATGGGTTAGGGTTGCATAATTATATTTTTTTTATAATAGATCAATTATTTATTTAGTTTCGCAAAATTTCTTTAGACGAGTTAATTGAAAAACCAACACCTTAATCATAAGTTATCGTGAAAAAAACATGTATGCAATATAAGAAAGCAAGAATTAAACCCATATAATAAAAGCTTAAAATAATCATGTAATTATATAAACAAGAGTAAATTATTGTTTGCATCCCTGCGGTTTGGTGATTTTAACCATTTGCATCCCTATAGTTTAAAAATCCTAATATACCCCCTAACGTTTTATTTTTGTTCCCATTTGCATCCAAATGACTAACGACGTTAAATAATTCAGTTAACTTTTCATAAAATGATAAAATTACCCTCGACTTGAACAAGCGCTGAAAATCCCCAAATCATCATCTTCTTCAACCCCTCTTCACATCATTTCAATCATCTTCCCCAATTCTCTCTGTAATCCATTCAACATTCACATTCATTCACAACCTCCGATCACCATGGAAATTACAGACCTTAATCTCATCGACGATTTCGAAGCCGGCATGAAATGCTTACAAAACCCCTCTATTCTCTCAAACTCTCGTTAATCGACAAAATCCCCAAATTGTACAGCTTCTGGACCTGTGGTGCTTTAATCATCGCCGTTTTCGCCACTTTCACCGGCGTATTCATTAAAATCAAGATGTTTGTACACCAGATCCGTCGTAGATTCTTAGCTTCGTCTCTGAGGACGATTGTGACGTTAAAACACCGTCGTCGGTAGCGGAGTCTGATGATGAGGAGATGGAATCGGAGGATGATCGTGTGGTGTTTCGGGCGGAGGGTGACAGTGGTTTCTCTCTCCGGCGGTGTAATGGGTTCTCGTGGTCGGATTTTTCCGCCGGAAAAAGTGTTGTATAGTTGTGGGATAGTTTTGGTTTAGGGTTACATTTTAAAGACGATGATGAATCGGAATATTCCACCGGATGAATTGCGATTTGGGATTTGAATCACGATGTGAAGCTGAGATCCGGCAGACGGTGCCGTGTTCCGGCGGCGTCAGCGGCAGAGAACGTTGTCGTCACGGCGGAAATGATTGCAACTACACCGCCTCCACCGCCGCCCGCCACCACAACCCACACCGCCTCCACCGCCGCCCGCCACCACAACCCATACCGCCTCCACCGTCGGGCCTATCATAATCAACACCGTCTCCACCTCCGATGCCAGTGAACCCATTTCTGGCGAGATCTCTGGTGGAGAGAGTGGGGATTATGTGTGTGAAGGGAGATAGAGATAAAGTTAAAAGGGATTAGAGTCTAGGGTAATTTTATCATTTTATAAAAAGTTAACTGAATTATTTAACGTCGTTAGTCATTTGGATGCAAATGGGAACAAAAATAAAACGTTAGGAGGTATATGAGGATTTTTAAACTGTAGGGATGCAAATGGTTAAAATCACCAAACCTCAGGGATACAAACGGTAATTTACTCTATAAACAATTATAGTAGGTGATTATATCCATCATGACATCAAAATCACTTTCTGAGGTTAAAAATTTGATTATCAAAAGTTACAAAATTATCATATAACATACTATGACATCTACTTACAATTCTTTTTATTTTTAATTTTCTTTTATAAGTGTAAGGATATGATGTTTTACGTAATTGTGAATGTAGCTTCGCGGTGTGCTTGTTTTTACTATATCTCGACGTATATTTAATTCGTAATCGTTTTTGAGTGGTCGAACCGGCCGGTTCTTCCCAAACCGGTGGTCGGACCGGGAAACCGGACCGGTTTTCGGTATTTTTTTAATTTTTTTTGAGTAAAAACAGGGTGTTAAACTATAAATTAGTGTGTTAGATATACAAATATACTTAAGTTTTATATATAAGTATAAAATACATATATAAATTACTTCTATTTGATTATATATATAACTATATATATAATATACTATATATATAATTATGACGTCATCCGGTTCTTAAATTTCGGTCCGACCGGTCCGACCACCGAACCAGTAAAGCGTCCGGTTCGACGTCCGATCCAGTTCTGAAAACATTGCATTTAAGCTTTTTAAAATGTGATTATTATTGTGTAACATTGTACCTTAATAAAACTGTGGTTGTTAAAAAGATTTAAAAAGTAAAAATATATATAAAAAGAAGAAGTTTATTTTTCCCTCAAAAGAATCATTAAATAGTGGGTAACCAATCCCAATCCAAATAAACTCTAAGTGCCGTTTATTTATTCACCTCTCTCGCAGCAGGAAGACGCCCCTCGCAATTTCACTTTTCTTTTCGCCCGATCATCATCATCATCATCATCATCATCATCATCATCAGATTAATAACTCCTCCGGAACATCAACATCATATCCCATAGCCTCCATTGCCCTAAACCCTAATATCTTCCTTCCATCATCACGATTCTCCATCCCACGAAACCCTAAACTTTACGCTCTGCTCATCTCTAACAATACGACTTCCTTGAGGACCTTCGTGTATGTCTAATGTCTATATACAATTCCGGATGTGAGACTGATTGCAATTTGAACACCGAAGCTTGTGATTCTGAACAAGAGTCTGATGTTCGCGAACTTGCTCTTGGAGTTATGAGCAAGGTTGAAAACCCCAACGACGCCGTTGACCACCATACATTCTTCCAGCCTGGTGAGTTATTGCCCCCTAGATTCACATGTGATTCTGCTATTTACGTTGCTGTATTTGATTCATGGTTTATTCGTATTTGATTGCCCCCTAGATAAACACTGCAACTGTGTATTTGCTGGTGTAGAAATATGTAAATTAACACACATAATGCTTGCTGACCACCTGTGATCGTTACTGGTCACATCACTGGAGGCTCTGGGATTGATTAACTTTTGTAAAATGTTTATCTTCATGAATTCACTTCAAAGTTTCCATGCTTGCATATGCTACCATTTGATAGTTGGATGCATAGGGGGGTAATATCACCTGTTCGGCTGTTCCTAAGTTCATAATATGAAGTGCAAAAGAAAAGGCCATAAGTTGGATTCTACATGGGAAATAGGACATATTTCTCTTTTCGTGAGTTAAGCATGACTATTGTTTCAGACTTTCAGTGTTCTAAAATTACTTGGGGTTGAATGGCAACTTGTACATAACAAATTACTAAAGCAGATTGATTAGCCTTATCCTGCTCCTGCCAGTAACACCTGATGATATATGTCTACAGGGGTACTATACTCTGTTGCATCCAGTAAACTCATGGACCCCCTCTTTGTAGAAACATAGAGCATGTGATTTGTTTATTTGATTGTTATGCTGTTTCTTGTTCTAGTACAAGTGTGACTGATTGCCCTTTGTTACCCTTTGTTGGTGCGTAATTTTTGACAAGTGTTCACGTTATTTGTTGCCTGTAAAGGATTCCTTTACTTATATTTCTCTAATGTTTTCACTAAAATTTATACAAAATAGAAGCATATGGAGTCTGATAAGGGGATCTCCATGTAACTCAAAGCTACAAGAAATTAGCGATTCCACTAATGAGCAAATATTGTATTTCTTACCTGCTATCTTATAGGATCTTATAAGCGCAAATTATATCTTTTCGTATTATTAATGTCATTATCTATGACTCGGCGTTGACTTTAGGCATAGGGGCATCTAAGTTGAAATTGTAACGAAGGTATAAATTACAATTCCAATATCAGAGCAATGAATGAGAATTCCTTATAAAGACTTCACATAGATTGCTGATTTGCAGTACTCTTTCATACATACTAGATTGAATATGATTATGGACCCCTAATGTAATTAATATAAGAGCAGTAAAATTAAATATTGATATTAAATATGATTGACTTTTCTACGCTTGAAACTTTCAGTTTAAAATTCCAATGGGGTTTAGCCATTTAGGTGTACCATTTTTTATAAGTTGTCATGTCATTCTGGCTTGGCAAGCCAATAAGTTATCTGCAATAGAGATGGGTTTCATGCATTTTGAATATACTTTCTTGTTGGAGTTTAGGTATTGTCTACGTTTGGATATTGATTCAATCAACATTGGTCGTTTGTTTTTTTCTGCTTAATTGTAACCTTATCAGATGATGTTACATTTACAGAACAGTTCTCGCAATCCTTTTCAGGCAAACCTGAGCCTGAGGCAAACCCATATTCAGTTGATTTTGTTAAGGTTGTCCAGGAGGACCAGGAACTCCCTGAATCTCATGCAGAACCTAGAACTGTTTTATCTGGACCAGATGTTAATGCACCTCCCAACAGCGAGTTAAATTCATCAGAACTTGTATGTTTAACTTGATGTATGCTGAAAGTTATCTAAGAAAAACAGAAATTTTGGAGCTTGCTAACGTAACTCAGTATGGCTGTAGGATGAGGCAATTAATTTTAATCCATATGAACACGAAAGGTTGCATCAGAGATCTGCACCAACTGGTTCTGATATTGCAGAAAATGATGGTAATTGCTGCATGTTTTGTGTTGGTGTCATACTGCTTAGTGTTTTCCATTCAGAATTTGTTGTAGTCAATTTTTCATTACATAACTTAATTTCTACTTGATGAAATTTTTAAGTGCCAAAAATTTGAAGTTCCTCTATATGACAGTCTTTTTGGTCTGTGTGTTACTGGGTTTAATGGACCCTTTATATATTCATCAAAATGTTAACTTTTTTGTATCAAGGTGTCTTTTGTGGACCTTCTTCAGATCATTGCACAGACGAGTTGGAAATGGTGAGCACTCTTTTGATGTGTTTGCTTTGGTTTCTATTATAGCATTGTGTATTTGTCTTATTTTTATCTTGTATTTTTACTGTTCTTTATATTTATTTACAGGACAATGAAGATCTTACAGCAGTTGTATTCTATCCTGATCATATGCTGTACCGTGATAGTTACTGTACAAATTGTGTTTTAACCTTCACTACCAGTTGCATAAAGATAGAGGGTTCAACTTTAGATGATGATGAAACCTTGAGATATCAGTGGGGAGTCCAAGACATACTTAGTATTAAATCTCAGTTATACGAGCTGGTAAGTTCATATTAAATTATGAAAAATTAATCGTCTATAAAAGTTTATTTCTCACTGATCTTAAGGGTGTGTTTGGTGTTAGGGTTTGGGAATTAGGATTGAGGGAATGGGGATGATAAGAATAAATGTTGCTTGGATATGGGTTTGAGAAAACCCATAAATTATGGTTTCTCTGAACCTCCCCTCCTCCTCCTCCTCCTCCCTCTCTCTCTCTCTCTCTCTCTCTATATATATATATATATATATATATATATCAAAATGATTATAAAATTTTAATTTCAATTGATATCTAAATTTACAGAACAAACAGTTTTTTGAAGTATCATACCTTTTTTCCCTCGTCCTTCATCTATACCTAAGCCTAAGTGTTTATAAATTTTGTAACTTGAAATTTATGCAGGTTGGGATGGCAACAGTGACAATTCATGTAATTATGGAGGATACTATACAAGCTGAAAAAGTTGAATTCACTTCAGGTTATATTTGTTATACTTTGCGATACTGTTTTTATATTGTTTAACATGTGCACTTCAGTTTCATCTGAATTCATGACGTCCTTAGTTGCTGTAATATGTTATTATTTAACAAAGCAACCTAATTACACAAAAACGTCACTATTGTATATATATTGTTTCCCATACCATGGATTAAATAACATAGGTTTCTAATAGAGATGATATTTGGTAATTCTTTGAATGAATTTTTTTAACAGCCTTCTGCCCTATTTATAATACAAGAGAATAATCATATCTCTGTAATGATTGCTATACAATATCTATCCCAAAAATAACTATGTATAGGGCCGGCTGGCCACATTGATTTTGCACGCTAATATACCCCTGCAGTAGAAGCAGGAGGTAGTCGGATGTTGAGACTAGATCGGAAATCATCAAAGAGAATGCGCGGAAGTCCTTTGGTGAATATATCAGCAATTTGATATCTAGACGGAACATGAAGGACTCAAATCTGGCCGCGTTTCACTTTCTCCCGAACAAAGTAAATGTCCATCTCAATATGCTTTGTGTGTTGATGTTGGACTGGGTTACCGGAGAGATAGATTGCACTAACGTTGTCACAGTAGACAGTAGAGGCATGTGTTGGCATGTGATGAAGTTCCAATAATAGGTTACGAAGCCAACATATTTCAGATACAACGTTGGCGACTCCTCGGTATTCGGCTTCGGCACTCGAACGAGATAAGGTGGACTGTCGCTTTGAGGACCAAGAAAGTAAATTGTCCCCTAAGTATACACAGTATCCAGATGTGGAACGACGTGTGTCAGGGCACCAACCCCAGTCAGCGTCTGTATAAGCAATCATGGACTTCGTACCTGATTTTGTAATAGTAAGTCCGAAATCAAGTGTACACTGAATGTATCGTAGGATCCGCTTTAAAGCATGAAAGTGAGAAGTACGGGGGCTATGCCTATGCATGCAAATCTGCTGGGCTGTGTAAGAAATATTGGGACGAGTGAATGTTAGATATTGGAGGGCACCTGCCAATTGGCGGTAATTTGTTGCATTGTCTACCGGGTCCCCATCATTGGCACCCAATTTTGCGTTGGTATCAACGGGTGTGGCGACAGGATTGCACGAGGACATTCCGACTCGCTCAAGTATCTCGGTAGCATATTTCTGTTGAGATAAAAATAAGGACCGATCCCTACGTGTAACGGAGATACCGAGAAAGTAGCTAAGAGGGCCTAAATCCTTCATTGCAAACTCACTGGAAAGCAAATCCATGAGATGGTTATGTAAAGCCATAGTAGAGGTGGTGAGAATAATGTCGTCAACGTAGACTAGAATATAAGCCACATCATTACCCTTTCTGTAGATGAACAAAGAATGGTCACACTGACTGTGAGAGAAGCCAATGGATGTAACATAGTCAGCAGATCACTGGTATATTTCAAGCCGTAAAGAAAACGTTTGAGGAGACAAACGTGATCATGGTATCGGAATCTCGAAACCCCGGTGGCTGATGCATGTGCACTGTTTCATTTGATTAACCATGTAGGAAGGCATTCTTGACGTCTAGTTGGTGTATTGACCATGAATGTGAGAGTGCAATACTGAGAACCGTATGTATGGTTGAAGGCTTTACCACAGGGCTAAAGGTTTCGCCACAATCCACACCTACCTGTTGGGACCTGCTATCACAAACTAAACGAGCCTTGTATCGCTCAAGTGAACCGTAGCATTAGTTTTATGCCGAAAAATCCACATAGGATTATATTCATGGTCGGGTCTCGGGGAACTAATTTCCACGTCCTATTATCAATAAGGGCCTCAAATTCGTCGACCATGGCCTTTTTCCAATGAGGGCATTGTAAGACATGAGGTAATGTTTTTCGTATTGGGGAGATTTCAAGGTTGGTGGATAGTCCAAAGTAATTTTTGGACGACATGGCACCCGACATGGTACGGGTTGTCATGGTGCGGGAGGGAGGTTTTGGGGGGATGAGTGACGATGTAGGGTGAGGGTCTGAAACAGGAGTAGAATGAGAAGTGGGTTGAACTGGGGGCTGCCCAGCGGGCTGAAAAATGAGCTGTCCAGCGGGCTGTTCAGCAGGCTGAAAAGTGGACTGGTTGGGACTTATTTGAGGGCTGTGATTAGGCTGATTTGTGGGCTGAATTGGAGTTCCAGTAGGTGTGGCAGTTGGCAGATGTGTGGGCTGGTTGGATGGGGAGGTGGGTTGCGGGGATTTAGTGGCAGAGTTAGGAGGCTTGGTTGTTTTGGGGCGGCGGTTGGTATGTTTTGCCAAAGCGAGAGGGAGAAGTAGGATGAGGGGAAGTATTAGGTTGAGAAGGGGGGTGGGGACGGGATGTGTGCGTCTACATATATGGGTGTGGGTTGGAAGTTAGGAAATCATAGGATGGTTTGGGGTTAGATGTGTTGGAGAATGGGAAGGTGGTCTTGTCAAAGATGACATGGCGAGATAAGATTATTTTACGGGTGGACAAGTCGTAGCATTTGTACCCCCGGTGATTGGATGGTATCCAAGGAATACACATGGGCTAGAACGGGATTGTAATTTGTTTATGGAGATAGATGGGGTTAGAGGATAGCAAAGACAACCGAATACCCGAAGATGAGAGTAATCAGGTTGTCGATGGTATAGAAGGGCGGTGGGAGTTAGGTTTTTGAGGAGTTTGCTAGGTAGAATATTTAGAAGGTATGTGGAAGTGGCTAGGGCGTGATGCCACAAATGTGGAGGTACGGAAGAATGAGCGAGAAGTGTGCGGATTATATTATTTATAGAACGGATTTTTCTTTCGGGTTTTCCATTTTGAGGGGAAGTATAAGGACAAGAGAAACGAAATTGGATACCGTTATTGTTAAATAAATTGTGAAAAGAAGTATTGTTGTATTCTTTTCCGTTGTCACATTGAAAGATTTTTATATGGGCATTGAATTGAGTTTTGATGAGTATGAAAATTTTTAAATATTTCAAACACTTGAGATTTGTGAGTCATTGGATATCCATAGAAAATTAGATTTGTAATCTAAGAACAATACATAATAACGGTGTCCGTTTGAACTTGTGACGGGTGAGGTCCAAACATCACTATGAATTAAATCAAATGGCAATAAATTATTAGTAGAATCATGAAAAGGCAATTTAATATGTTTCCCAAAATACATGAAGAACAAATACTAGAACGTTTAGGTCTAACATAATTGAAAACAGAATGTAAAGAATTTAAAATAGAAGATCCCGGGTGTCCTAAACGGGAATGCCAAAGATCTTGAGTGAGTGCAGCGAAGGTGGAAGGAGTGGTGACAGAAGTGGCTGATGAGAAGGTTAGCGGGTACAAATCTCCGGTGTTGTTGCATCAAATGATAGGTGTCCGCATCTTGAAATCCTTCACTTCAAAACCAAAGGCGTCAAATTCAATAGAGATATTGTTATCTTTTGTTAATTGACGAACAGATAAGAGATTTTTGATAAGATTTAGGGCATGGAGAACATTTGAAAGTTTTAAGGGGGGAAAAGGTGGGGAAAGGTTTTGTGTACCGACGCCAACAATTGGAATTTTAGAATCATTGCCAAGGATAATATTCGAGGACAGACCATGATTAAAATAGGATGAAAAATTACCTCCCGAGTTTGTCATGTGAGATGTAGCTCCACTATCCACGTACCAATGTTGATCCAGTGGGTTCAAGGTCATGGCTTGAAAAGCTTGATCAATGTCGGTTGGCACGTAGCCAGTAGAATAGGTTGCATGGGCCGGATGTGGTCTGGAACCGAGAATGCCTGGGCCTGGTGTAGGAGAGGGTGATTGCCATGGGTGGTTTGGACCAGTAGTGGGGTAAGGACATGGAGGAGTGGTCCAAGATAATGGAGGGTAGGGGGTTGTCCACTGGTTTTGCCACTGTTGCATGTTCCACGGTTGTGGTCTGGGAGGAAAAGACCAACCCGGGGTTGTTTGGTACTGGGTTCTGCCCCTGCCCCGTCCATGACCACGGCCACGACCACGGTTGGGCTGGTTGTTGTTCCGGTGAGGCTGAGATCGAGCAATACGGTCCTGATTTGTATGTGATAGTGGCTGTTGTTTAGTTTGTGAATCAGCAGTGGAGACATTGAGGGCTGTTTCGCTAGAAGGAGATGGGGTCTGGTTTGCTTTTCTTGTTTCTTCCAGTATAAGTTTCGATCTTGCTTCATAAAAATCTGGAAGAGGATCAGATTGTTGTATCATCATTGCTACACCATCATATAGGTTGTTTAGACCACTGAGTAGTTGGAGAACAAGTCTGTGATTTGTCACGGGTGAACCAACATTAGCGAGTTGGTCAGAGATCATCTTCAAGAACTGACAATAGGCTGAAACGTTTGGAATATTGTCAAGTTTGAGAGAAGAAAACTTGTTTTGAAGATAAATAGCCCGAGAATTCCGGTTATCCTGGAATATATTCTCAAGGGCTTTCCAAGCAGAAGCGGCAGTAGAATCTGGTTTGAGTATGGTATGAAGTAGGTCATTCGAGATTGTGCCATAGATCCATTGTAGGACAATGGCAATCGACTTGATTCCATGTTTCCAGATTAGAGTTAGAAGGAGAAGGTTTGTCTTTATCGGTGGTGGCAGCAGGTTTAGAGGTAGTAGAAGTGAGATGATCAGAGCACTCGAATGCTCTGCCGTGGATTTTGAATAGTTCGGCCCAGGATACGTACTACCCACTCTCCATCTCCAAGGTGAAGGGGATGAAGTTGCGAATGTTGGTAATTGTAATGGCAGGATGAAGTTTATCCGTCATGGTGCTGTTGGAGTTTGAAGAGAGGCTGAAAATCGGTGAAGGGTTAGTGGCGGGTAGAGGGGAGGAAGAGAGTTGACGGCAGCAAGAGGGCAGAAGGGTTTAGGTTATCAGATGGTGCTCTGATACCATAATAGAGATGATATTTGGTAATTCTCTGAATATATTTTATTTAACAGCCTTCTGCCCTATTTATAATACAAGTGAATAATCCTATTTCTGTTATGATTGCTATACAAAATCTATCCCAGAAATAACTATGTCTAGGGCCGGCTGGCCACATTGATTTTACACGCTAATAGTTTCATCTGAATTCATGTTATGTTATGTTGATTCCTCAACTATCTACTCTTTTTCAGGTAATGAGCTAAAGTTTGTGATTATCGGCACTAACTGGTATGGGAGACAGGAAGCAATCTCTGCTTTGAATGTCAAATACAAAACTTTATGGAGGAGTACGTATGAGTCAGAGTGAGTTCTTTAGCATGCTGCTATTTTTAGTTTTTGTTTAAAAGTTGTAAGTGATTGGCCCAAAATTGGAACTATAGTTATGTTAGCCAACGGCATCATCCCAGGTTGTATTGTATGATATCATTTTTATATGATAGCCTGATAGGTCTTTTGTTAGTTTCAACTATTTCTCTCACCTGCAACTCTTTTAGATCCTAGTGTCTACATTCTAAAATTTGCAGTTTGAATGTTGGTTTTTGTGATTCAGTCCGTTATTATACTTAGAGTGGTTGTGCGGTTATAGGTTTAGGTTATGGTTAATTAACTAGCTAATTTTTCATGTGACCATGATATATGTTTGCTGCAGGGACCCTGTCAATGGGGATGCCCAAGCATCTTTTACAAAGTATTTTCCCAAGTAAGTGAAAGAAATATTCCCTTTTTACTACTTTTAGGAAATTTATTTTGGGAAAATTTCTTGGTGATGTGATATTCTAAAATTGATCTATTAAGAAAAACTAATATTGCAAGTTGATTAATGGGTTTTGCATTGCTTTGGGTGCTTGTAGCTTTGATCAGCCTTTTGAAGAAGTTATTTATCCAAAAGGGGACGTTGATGCTGTTTCTATTAGTAAAAGAGACGTTGATTTGCTCCTACCTGACACATTTGTCAATGATACTGTCATTGACTTTTATATCAAGTATGTTTGTCATCACCTTCTTTACTGATGCTTTGGCTCTCTTTTTTTTAATAGGAAAAAAAAAACTTATGTCAATCTACATAAAAAATAAAAAAACACAATTATCACGATAGAAGTCATTAGATAGGATAACCCTATTCTATGTTTTCTTTTATAGGCATGGTGAGCATGGGTCTGTTTCTGGTTAAAACTGAACCTACACTGACAATTTCATGTTTTGGTTTCTTCAAATTGACTGGCTTCTGTTTTTCGAATTTGACCGGGTTATTTTGTTTGAATTTGATTTGTGAAAAAGAAAAAAACCCAAAAACCAAAATTGATTGGTGTAACTCTGTTTGGTTTTTGATTTTCCGGTTTTTTGGGCTTGCGCCATTTCAGCCCAACAAGCAACACATAATATATAGGCCTTGTGCAAGTATACTATAACCGTACTCGGTACGTCCCATCCATAGCAAAGCTACTGACAGGGTCTTGAAGGTTGGGATGTAGGCAAACCAACCTCTATCCTAGGGGTTAGAAAGGCTGCTTCCGGTGAGACCCTCCGGCTCAAGGCGTTGTGCAATTATTATATCAATAACTAAAGGAATAAGAACAGGATCTAACATCTTCTATTGTTTAAATTTTTGAAAGAAAATAGCTATAAAATTTGCAAACTTATAAAAGAAAAAGAAAAAAATATATAGTTTGGGTCGGCCGGTTGGGTCACTTTTCTAACTGGCAGTTTGTTTTTGTTTCTTAAAATGTAAAGTGGACAGTTGCATTTTCAAGCTTTGGACCTGTTCTTTGATTTTTATTCTCGGTTCCAACCCTGTCATAATGTACTTAATCCTTTCGATGTTGTCGTTTATTTGATCATTAAGGTGGAACTTCACGTCTTTACCATGGTTTGTATTTCTCCTCACTAGTTTTAAAACTGGCAACTTATGACAGATACTTGAAGGACAAAATTAAGCCCGAGGAGAAACACAGGTTTCATTTTTTCAATAGTTTTTTCTTCCGCAAGCTAGCTGACCCAGAAAAAGGTCCCCTTGAGGCCTCTGAAGGGAAGGCAGCTTTTCAACGTGTTAAAAAGTGGACAAGAAAAGTCAACCTTTTTGAGAAGGATTATGTCTTTATTCCTGTAAATTACAAGTAAGTTGAAAACTTCTAAATCTTTGTTCTAGTGGGAAACTCATTTTATAAAGGAAAATGAGTTTTTTTTTTTTTTTTTTTTTTTTTTTTTTTGCAGCTATCATTGGAGCCTTATTGTAATGTGTCATCTTGGGGAGGTGGCCACATATAAAGGTCAGTTTTTCATCTGTTCTAGATCTTTTTAATGTATATTGGTTACTAATGTTTAATTTTTAATGTTATGTTTTGGTTCAGATGAAGATGTAACCAAGTTGATCAAAGTGCCATGTGTTCTGCATATGGATTCTATCAGAGGCAGTCATACTGGCCTGAAAGGCCTTATGCAAAGGTAACATAACATTTTTATACTCATAAATCTAAGTTAAAAAAGAAGCATGAAAATTTTGAAGAGCATGACAGTCATTAAACATCTATGATTATTTTATTTTTGTTATTCTAAATATGTGTAATTGAACAGTTGTAGTTTACGCTTGGATATTTTTGATGCAGTTACCTTAAAGAAGAGTGGAAAGGGAGGCTACAAGAGGCTTCTGAAGATATTTCCTCGAGATTCGATAATATACGCTTCATTTCACTTGAGGTATCATGTGTGGGCTTTTTACTTTTAAAGTATATTTGTTTTTTATATCCTTTTAAAACAGAGGGCTTACACCAGTACACTTTTTTTAAATTAAGAATAGTATTTATGCCAATTTTGGTTTTCCGTAAGCATGAATGCTTGCTAAAGATTGGTTTTTTCGACTAACATTTGTAACAGAAAAATGGAAAATAGAAACATAAGTATAGCCAGATGAGACCTTGTAACACATGCATATTTTACTAAATGTTTTGCCTTTTATTAGTATGGATGTCGAATTCTGAAAGTTTGTTGTTTGTGCAGTTACCACAGCAGCCAAATTCATTTGACTGTGGTTTATTCTTGCTCCATTATGTAGAGCTTTTCTTGGATCAAGCTCCAGTTTATTTCAATCCTTTTCATCTAACGAAGAGTGTCAATTTTGTAAGTAACCTACCTCTTTATTTTCTCTCTCAAGATTTTTGCAGTTTAATGCTTAACTAATTTTCCTAATGGTTTATCCGTTTAAATTGTCGTGTGACTTCAAACCACACATGTTCGTTAGGAGGCTCTTATATTTTTTATTTTGTACTTTTTAGTTCTCTTTATTGGTAGAAAAAATGTGGGAAAATCTTTAGTTTAAGAAGTTTTAAAATAATACTTAAATTTGGTGTCATTTAACGCACTCAAGAATTGTCATTGTGCTCCATCACACGATGCTTATCTTTTTCTATTTTAATTTTCTTTGATGAGTGTTTAAAATTCTATATTTTAATGAAAAAAATGATATGTTTACTAGTGCATGATGGAAGAAAGATACGTATATAGTTTCTAAATGCTTTTCTTTTGTAAAAGTATAAAGTTGTAATAACTGACAACATCTTCGAGAATTAGAAAACTTCAATTGACGATTTGACAGTCTGAACACAGAGATACCCCCGGCGCTAAAACGATTAATAGGAATAATGAGAAACTGAAAAATCCTTTAACATTACATCAAGATATTCAAGTAGATAAAGATGCCGACTATAATTGATCCTCGGTCCTTACAAAGTAATTTTATAATTTATAGCACCTATAATGAACTGGATCTATCATTTTTCAGTATCATGTTATAATACTAATTTTCTGGATGATTATTGAAGTATTTTTATAAGATACGTGTTTGTCAGCTAAATGTAGATTGGTTTCCACCTGCTGAAGCATCCCTCAAAAGGACGGTTATCCAGAGATTAGTCTATGATCTTCTAGAACAACCTGCTCTGGAAGCTTCTCCATCCATGGCTGCCAATGATGATGATAATATCCATACAAAAACTGCTGTAAATTTCTTTCCAGAAACGTGCAATACTTCAATGGTTTGTCAAAGTTCTCAAGATGATCAAGGAATTGAAGTCTCTCTATTACCGTCATTATCTTTGACAAATGAACCATGTCCCGTGGGTCCTACCGAATCTTTTAAAGTGGTATCTGAACCAGGATCATTTCTGGGCATGCAATTCCCATCATTCAATGAGACCATATTTGCTGGGTACAAGAGTACTCTTATCCCACCAATTCAGGTATCTTTGTAATTCCATTTCCATGTAGCTTTTAGTTGCCGAGCGGGTTGGGTAACAGGCCAAAATGAGTGGTTTTTAGGTACGGGTTGGTTCGGTTGGCTTGTAATTCTGCCCATGTATTTAGTCGATAGTTAGCATGGTGACTTTCGACCAGTTTTTTTAGGTAACTTTATTATGGTTTTCGTTTCATTTTCATGTCTCAAATTTCAATTCTTTACAAGTGTTAAATACGACTACGAAAAGTTTGGTTTTTAGTAAATACATAAATATATTTTGAACAAAATGATATTGGGAGGTTTCATGCTTCAAAAGTACAATTTGGTTGACTTTTTTGAAGTTTAACTTGTTTCCGTTTGAAGCTTCTTCTTTTTTCCTTATTTTACCTGTTGGTTACTTGAAACAGGAAGAGGTAGAAACTGGGGAACAATATATTTATTCTTCAACAGAAATTGATCTCCAGCAAGATAATGGATTATCAGGTGAAATCTCATATTCATCCCTAGATTTTAAAAGCAGGGAGTCCTGGCATCAGAACAGCAATTTTGAAACATCACCACGAACATCAGTTTCAGGGTGTGAAGATTCATTGCAAATCGTGAATGGAACCAACCAAAGTGATCAACCAAGATCAACATTTGTGGAGCCTATTGATGATAACAGTAATCAAACGGATCAAGCAAGATCACCGTTTATGGAGCCTATCGGGATGCTTGATGATAATGGTAATGGTAGTAATGACGGTCTCACACTATCTTCTAACTTTCTGGAAATGCAAGCCAACGAGCTGACGGGTTCTGATGGGTCAT
This sequence comes from Flaveria linearis, assembly GCA_024085815.1. NCBI lineage: Eukaryota > Viridiplantae > Streptophyta > Magnoliopsida > Asterales > Asteraceae > Flaveria > Flaveria linearis. Next base: position 79,864,591 of record CM044011.1, on the reverse strand, counting down.
CTGGGTTGGAATCAGATGTGCTGCATCCTATGAAAAGGATGCGAATGACTGAATCACTTCTTGAAGGTGGGCCAACTTGTAGTTAAATATAGTGTTATAACTGATTTATGATGAAAGATGTGTAGTAGTTTGAACGAGCAATCCAACACATTTTTTAGTATTGACATTTTAGATTTTTAATTCTAGTGCTCAGTTATGCAGGGATTTTATTAAGAATAAAATTATTTAATCCTTTTAATGATCTCATGTTGCTTTTAAGTTTAGGAGGTTCAATCTTATCATTGGAATTTAGATGGTGTTTGGTTTGCTATATTTTGTATCCAAACTTTGAACTGTTTCATGTGCTCTTTAAGCTAAGACACCATATTGATGTTCTATTTGTTAATGGATATATAATAGTTTTATATATGTCTTAAAGCATGCATGCTGTTATTTTCTCCCCTACTTCCAAACAAAGGGATGTTTACGGATCCACATGTTACTTGGGTTGAGAATGTTAGAAGTAAATTCTAATTGTGGTCATATGTGGAAGTTTAGGGGGGAGAATCGTCAAGAGTCTAAAGATAGGTTTGTTTTATTTAGTAAGTTTTAATTAACTTTATTTAAGCTATTTAGTATTTATTTAGTATCAGAGAGTGAAACCACAAGAAGACCAACCTGAAGACACTCAAGGCAAGTTACTACTCACTCGTGATGATGAACAAGTTAAAGGAAGATGTGGCAAATTGTGAGTGTTGCAAACAAAGCCGTGGGAGAGGCCGAGATCGAGGAAGAGGTCGTGAAGGACAACCTAGTAACAATCTGCAGGAACACAGTGGAAGACGAGACAAATCACGAGTTAAGTGCTATAGGTGTGAAGGCTTTGGTCACTTTGCATATGAATGTCCAAAGTCAAACCAAAGCACGAGGAGGCCAACTTGGTTTGTGAAGATGATGAGCCAACTCTACTTTAAAGAAGGAAGACCACATTAGGATTAAGGGGGTGATTGTTAGAAGTAAATCCTAATTGTGGTCATATGTGGAAGTTTAGGGGGGAGAATCGTCAAGAGTCTAAAGATAGGTTTGTTTTATTTAGTAAGTTTTAATTAACTTTATTTAAGGTATTTAGTATTTATGTTTTGGCTGTGAATGGGCTGTCATTCCAGCTGTGTTTGAGTGGAGTTTTCATTAGTAATTAAGGTTAGAATTAGTATAAAATAGGGTCCTTGTCTAAGAGTTTAGTGTGTGGTTTTTATTCAATAAAGAAAAGAGTCGTGGGGGTGTTTTCCCACAAAAATCACTGCTGTCTTTGTGTTTCTGTGACCAATTAGCTAACAATTGGTATCAGAGCAATAAAGATCAAGGGCTGTTGAAGACAAAACCGACCACCATCAAACCAAGAATGAACCTGTGATTGGTTCAAATATTGGTAAAGAGCTGCTAATCGAATATGAAGGCTGCTGCAAGGTTCTAATAAAAGGGCTGCTTGGGTAGCAAATAACCAGCAGAGTGCAGACCAAATTTGTGAAGTTTCTGCTCTATTTCTGTTGAAGGATCAAAGGGCTGTGAGAGCCGGTTGCGAGAAGCAATCAGAACAGGGTGAAGATAAGTGATTGATCTGTGACAGATCGGTGGAAGACAGGTTGTGTGATTCAACTACAGTAGAAGATGACCTGTGTGATACAGGTTACAAAGGTGTGACACCGGTGTGGAGAAGAAGTTGTTTAATCCGTGAAAGATTGAACCAACTTTGCTGTGAAAGCAGATTCGAGAAGAACTGATCCGTGATTGATTGGTGTGGGAAAGCGGGTGATCCGTGTGAAGAAGTGAGGAACTGATCTGTGTGAATCAGATTGTTTTCTGTGTATCTGTGAGAAACAGATTGATTTTTTTTTGCTGAAGTTTGAGTGAAAAAAAAGGAAGGAGGATTTTGCTACATCTGTAGGAACTGTTTGTGTTTGAGCTGTAAGGTTTCTTTTTGTGCAGAAAAAAGTGTTAATCAAGTAGTTCAACAATGGCAAATCCAGCAGGGGCGATGGTACCTACCCGTGATTCAAGCAACGTGTCTCTACAATGCCCGAAGCTAACATCTACTAACTACACTGCATGGTCTATTATGATGGAGACCATCCTAGCTGCACATGATTTGCAAGAAGCCATTGATCCTGCGACAGGTGGTGCAATAGAAGAAAGAAAGAAGAACATGGCAAAGGCGATGATATTTCAGTCGATTCCCGAAGACGTTTTGCTTCAAGTTGCAAAGCACCGAGATGCCAAAGATGTGTGGGATGCACTTCGTGTTCGTTACTTGGGAGCCGAGAGGGTTCAAAAGGCTAGGCTGCAAACACTTAGAAGTGAGTTGGAGATAATGAGGATGAAAGAAACTGAAAGCATAGAAGAGTTTGCGGGTAAACTAAGTGGAGTGCAATCAAGGTATAAAAGTCTTGGGTCGTCACTTGGAGATGAAGTACTTGTGAGGAAATTTTTAAACTCAATGCCTAGAAAATACCTACCTATCGTGGCATCAATTGAACAATACTCAGAAATTGAATCAATGTCTTTTGAAGAAGTGGTGGGTCGGCTAAAGGCGTATGAGTAGAGAGTGAAACCACAAGAAGACCAACCTGAAGACACTCAAGGCAAGTTACTACTCACTCGTGATGATGAACAAGTTAAAGGAAGATGTGGCAAATTGTGAGTGTTGCAAACAAAGCCGTGGGAGAGGCCGAGATCGAGGAAGAGGTCGTGAAGGACAACCTAGTAACAATCTGCAGGAACACAGTGGAAGACGAGACAAATCACGAGTTAAGTGCTATAGGTGTGAAGGCTTTGGTCACTTTGCATATGAATGTCCAAAGTCAAAACCAAAGCACGAGGAGGCCAACTTGGTTTGTGAAGATGATGAGCCAACTCTACTTTAAAGAAGGAAGACCACATTAGGATTAAGGGGGTGATTGTTAGAAGTAAATCCTAATTGTGGTCATATGTGGAAGTTTAGGGGGGAGAATCGTCAAGAGTCTAAAGATAGGTTTGTTTTATTTAGTAAGTTTTAATTAACTTTATTTAAGGTATTTAGTATTTATGTTTTGGCTGTGAATGGGCTGTCATTCCAGCTGTGTTTGAGTGGAGTTTTCATTAGTAATTAAGGTTAGAATTAGTATAAAATAGGGTCCTTGTCTAAGAGTTTAGTGTGTGGTTTTTATTCAATAAAGAAAAGAGTCGTGGGGGTGTTTTCCCACAAAAATCACTGCTGTCTTTGTGTTTCTGTGACCAATTAGCTAACAATTGGTATCAGAGCAATAAAGATCAAGGGCTGTTGAAGACAAAACCGACCACCATCAAACCAAGAATGAACCTGTGATTGGTTCAAATATTGGTAAAGAGCTGCTAATCGAATATGAAGGCTGCTGCAAGGTTCTAATAAAAGGGCTGCTTGGGTAGCAAATAACCAGCAGAGTGCAGACCAAATTTGTGAAGTTTCTGCTCTATTTCTGTTGAAGGATCAAAGGGCTGTGAGAGCCGGTTGCGAGAAGCAATCAGAACAGGGTGAAGATAAGTGATTGATCTGTGACAGATCGGTGGAAGACAGGTTGTGTGATTCAACTACAGTAGAAGATGACCTGTGTGATACAGGTTACAAAGGTGTGACACCGGTGTGGAGAAGAAGTTGTTTAATCCGTGAAAGATTGAACCAACTTTGCTGTGAAAGCAGATTCGAGAAGAACTGATCCGTGATTGATTGGTGTGGGAAAGCGGGTGATCCGTGTGAAGAAGTGAGGAACTGATCTGTGTGAATCAGATTGTTTTCTGTGTATCTGTGAGAAACAGATTGATTTTTTTTTGCTGAAGTTTGAGTGAAAAAAAAGGAAGGAGGATTTTGCTACATCTGTAGGAACTGTTGTGTTTGAGCTGTAAGGTTTCTTTTTGTGCAGAAAAAAGTGTTAATCAAGTAGTTCAACAATGGCAAATCCAGCAGGGGCGATGGTACCTACCCGTGATTCAAGCAACGTGTCTCTACAATGCCCGAAGCTAACATCTACTAACTACACTGCATGGTCTATTATGATGGAGACCATCCTAGCTGCACATGATTTGCAAGAAGCCATTGATCCTGCGACAGGTGGTGCAATAGAAGAAAGAAAGAAGAACATGGCAAAGGCGATGATATTTCAGTCGATTCCCGAAGACGTTTTGCTTCAAGTTGCAAAGCACCGAGATGCCAAAGATGTGTGGGATGCACTTCGTGTTCGTTACTTGGGAGCCGAGAGGGTTCAAAAGGCTAGGCTGCAAACACTTAGAAGTGAGTTGGAGATAATGAGGATGAAAGAAACTGAAAGCATAGAAGAGTTTGCGGGTAAACTAAGTGGAGTGCAATCAAGGTATAAAAGTCTTGGGTCGTCACTTGGAGATGAAGTACTTGTGAGGAAATTTTTAAGCTCAATGCCTAGAAAATACCTACCTATCGTGGCATCAATTGAACAATACTCAGAAATTGAATCAATGTCTTTTGAAGAAGTGGTGGGTCGGCTAAAGGCGTATGAGGAGAGAGTGAAACCACAAGAAGACCAACCTGAAGACACTCAAGGCAAGTTACTACTCACTCGTGATGATGAACAAGTTAAAGGAAGATGTGGCAAATTGTAAGTGTTGCAAACAAAGCCGTGGGAGAGGCCGAGATCGAGGAAGAGGTCGTGAAGGACAACCTAGTAACAATCTGCAGGAACACAGTGGAAGACGAGACAAATCACGAGTTAAGTGCTATAGGTGTGAAGGCTTTGGTCACTTTGCATATGAATGTCCAAAGTCAAAACCAAAGCACGAGGAGGCCAACTTGGTTTGTGAAGATGATGAGCCAACTCTACTTTAAAGAAGGAAGACCACATTAGGATTAAGGGGGTGATTGTTAGAAGTAAATCCTAATTGTGGTCATATGTGAAGTTTAGGGGGGAGAATCGTCAAGAGTCTAAAGATAGGTTTGTTTTATTTAGTAAGTTTTAATTAACTTTATTTAAGGTATTTAGTATTATGTTTTGGCTGTGAATGGGCTGTCATTCCAGCTGTGTTTGAGTGGAGTTTTCATTAGTAATTAAGGTTAGAATTAGTATAAAATAGGGTCCTTGTCTAAGAGTTTAGTGTGTGGTTTTTATTCAATAAAGAAAAGAGTCGTGGGGGTGTTTTCCCACAAAAATCACTGCTGTCTTTGTGTTTCTGTGACCAATTAGCTAACAAACGTTAGGGTTACAAATTCAGCGTTTAACTTATATGAGAGTTGAAGCGTAAGGAAAAACAAAAGAAGAAGCGTATGATAACCATCTTGTAAATTACATATGTTGAACTGGATAGTTGCGTAATTTGAATTGTTTTGATTGTGTATTTTATATTCTGGTTTAATATATATTATTTTGTAATATTTTGAAATAACACTAAACATGGTGATTTTGCTATGGGGTCGTATAATTCATGTTCACTTTTTTGGGGTGCCTGTGATCTAGGGTTATACTTGTGATGAAAAATTGTTTTTGCAAGGCATTAAATGAAGATGATTGAAAGTGATTTGTAGTATGTTACTCTTCAGACAGATTAAAGTAACAAAATTAAAAGATTTAGGTTAGAAGCTACATAAATTATTCAAAAATAGAACCTTAAAAGCTCATTATAATATAATATTTATATATCAACACTAGTTATGTAAAAGGTTATATTAAAAGTTGGATAAATTTAATCCACATTATAAAATTAGTATTTAAACCAACATGTTCAATTGTTCGTCTTTCAGATACAGTTTGAACTACGCATAATGTGATTTATACGTGTACTCAAGAACAAGAAAAGATGAACATGCAACAAAATGGAAGATTCAAAAACCAAGATGTTCTAATATTAAATTAGTATTTTGTCTTTAAGCCTGTATAATTTAGCTAAATTCTTATACATAATACATTTTCACTTTAGGTAAAAAGTACTTACTCTTCATTGATTAATTTCTTTTTGGTTTATAAATATTTATTAGGGTGTTTTTCCTGGTTGCTAATTTGGTTTGTGTTACAGATCAAACGGAAGAATCAAGCCAAAAGACTAGTCTGGTGAGTGAGGGAATTCATTTGGCCTATAAATCTCATATCAATTGCCCAATAACCGATGTGGAACTAATTTTTTAGGTTGAGTTCTTTCGTTTGATCTGTAAAGGTGGTATCAGAGCCAACCTCGAAGTGGTGGCCCACAGAGTGGTGGCCTGGAGAGAGCCAGCCGTGACCAACGTGGCCATGACCAACGAGGACATTGGTCCTTAAGGAGGGGCGAATGTTACAGACAGAAACCATTGCAAGGTATAGGACTTGTCCCACATCGGTTGTATGAACAATTGATGTGGGATTTATAGGCCAAATGCATTCTCACACCCATTAAACTAGTCTTTTGGGTTGAGTTATTTCGTTTGATCTGTAATTGTTGGTAGTATATATATATAAGGTATACAAAAGGTAGTATAGCACGTAATCTTTATATATTGTATAATTTCATATTTATTCTCTTTGACATATGAGAATAAAATACTAATAGAATGATTTATTTTATTAAGAGGGTTGATTAAAATGTATAGCTTTTTTCATTAGTGTTGCGCTAATGATATCGTGTAATTTCGAACCAAAATACCAACAACGTTTTTCCTTTCCCACACGTTTATTAGAATGATTGTATTTATTTGTGTGGCCAATTTCCGCGAGTCGGTGAGTGAAACAGGATTAAAAAAAAAATGAACATAGTGCGCACGTTAGCTGACGCCACCCTCTTCCCCCCCTCCGCCACGTCAGCAAAGATATTTATCCGAACGAGACGATTCTTCGTTTCCTCAACGGCGCAAGTAATCTCCGGAGAAGCTTCTGATATTCCTTGAGATGTATCTAGTAGTGGTTAAATATTTTGTTCACTTTCATGCATTGGTTCATTAAGCATTTGTTAGATATAATTTTGGGATGCATCGGTTCTAGCTTTTGAGACGATCTTTGCAGCTGAAAAGTAGTAGTAGTGGGTGTGGGTGTAGGTGTAGGTACCAGTGTTTTATTAGTTTCACAGGTTTAGGCGTTTAATTAGCCAATCGTCAGTTTGGTATATAGAAACTCAGTTGTGGTTTTTCCCGTAGCTTTTTGATGGATTATTAGACAAGGAGATCCAATCCATGGGATTTGGGATTGCATCAACATTCTCCAAATTGGTCACAGTTGGTTGATGCTCCACCAATAGTCAAACACTTACCTCAAACTACTTGTTTGTTCAACATCACATGGCATTTGTTTTGGGATGGAAACCATCAATGACGTCTTAATTGGACCTCAATTGGTCACTGTTGGCTGATGCTCCACCAAGTTTAGTACAGCAAGTCTTGCCTATCAAGCACCTGGAGAAAAGAGATGACCACTATATACATATTAAAAACTTAAAGCCTTGTAACCATTACAAAAGATAACTATTAAAGTCTGTCAACTAGGTATATTTTTAATGTAGCTTAAGATGTAAAAATACTTGAAAAAATCAACAAACTAATTATTGAATGTTAATGTTTTTACAACTTGTCTAAATGTACTTAGTCCTCAATGCGTTTTCTAATATTAACTCGTTAGCTCTTAAAATGATTGAAGTTTGATGATATACTCTTTTGTAAACGAATTTTGTACCGTTCTAAAAAAATTCAAATACGAGTTTAGAGACTTTAATATAAGGTTAATCAGTTTAGTGACTTTTTCTCTTTTTAACAAAGTAACTTGAGTATTCCAAATTTAGGTCGAGAAACATTTATTTAAAAGTAGAAAAAACATTTTCTTTTTCTATTTTTATGGTATTAATTTGAAATTTGAACAATACCACTAACATCATTGTGGCTTACCCCTAAATATTTATTATTGAGCCACAAATAAAAAAGAAATGTGGTTATTTTTCCAATGCTCGTGCTTTAGATGGCCATTGTGATTAGTCAATGTTGTATTTTCTGAGGGGATCAATGCTATTGCCGTCTTTTTCCAAAATATGATTCTAAGACTACAACTTATTGATAAAAAATATCATAACAAGGGAACATGCCCTCAAAGAAGCCAGCCTAATGTTTTGTGTAAAACTACTTCATTGCAACAACCTCGAATTATTCAACTATTTGATAATTACATAAATTACCCTTCAACATATAGAAAATAGCGATCTAATGAAACCAAAAGCAGATACTTTAAACAAATAAAAATAGAAATTTGATTTCAAAATCGTAAACCAAAACCAAAGTATTATCATTCCGGTAGAAACCTAAAAGAGAGATTGATGCATCTATTTGGTATTAGCTTGTGCATGCTATTGTTGTATCACCCTCAATAAGAAGCACCACAAGCCTACAGTTCAATATCTATAAGTTTCCACTCTTCATATACACTAACAAAAGTTGCAATAAAAATAGCATGTCAAGCATCTACTTATGAAGATTAGCGCCGTTGACACATGCAATCCGGGATAGGATATGTATATATGGATTGTGTTTCTTTTCTTAACCTGATTTGGCCTTGTCTATTTTTATGCCCGTTTTCTACAGCCTGCTGAAACTCCTGCCATTCCATGGTTTCATTAAGAAAAAGCTGACTCAAGAGCACCATGTTTGGTCTAATAGTCTTCAGGTTTCGGTATGCTCGATATCCTAGCTGGAAAACAAGCACAAATGATGGCTTTTTAATGAAAAAAAAGACAATCGTCAAATTTAAAGCAAACATCATTCTTGTGAAATGCAAGAGAGAAAAAAGACAGAATTTCACAAATAAGTGATCCCATATAAAGAAATTGTCAAGTGTGAGGATTGGTTTTTGCATTTATAATTTCTCATGATTTATCTAAACTACTTACATGTGTACAGTTTCTCTTTGCATTTTGGAAAGATGTGACGATTCAGGTAAAACATACATACCATTGCATTGTGCATATTGCCTGGGGAAGCAGAAATGAAGATGTCTGTGTGCATACTAACATAATAATCAACAGCAGCTAACAAAGATGCTTTTTTTTCAACTTGAGCTCGTTCTTTGTCAGATGTAAGGCTTCTTTTATCCTCCATAAGAGGAAACATTTTGCGCAGTGTAGAGATCCTTGCTTCTCCACCATAAACCTTTAAAAAGAAAAATTCAGCAACAAAACAGGCAAATTAAGCAAAAGCTTCTTCAATAATTTTTTTTACGAGTGATTGACATGTTGAAATATATCCTTGGCTTTTCATTGCAAAGAAATGTGAGGTGGCATGATATGCAAGAAACGATACCTGAAATTTTCATCTTGCAGATTATAAATACCTTGTGGGATGCAAGATAGAGCCGGGTATCATTGTTGAAGCCCAAAGCTCTCAATAGCAGTCCGATCTCTTCAGGAGTAAGCGGACAACGCCCTTGTTGTCTCAGCTCGTCATTACTGAACTGAGTTTTCATGACCCGGCCCTGCCAAATTACTTGGCGGTATTTTGCAAGAGCCAACTTTTCCGCCTTTCCACCACCAAAATCACAAGCTGAATGGGCAGCCATATCCTGTGCAATAATATAAATGTTGTAAGAAACATACTTATCTGTGATTTATGCATGGGATATAGATGTTCCGAAAGGTCCAACAGTTCGAGCAGTGGATCGTGTAATGGGTCAAATGGATCCTTTTTGATACAGGTAAGGCTAGTTGAGCACTTTAACCGAGACAGATTTTGTCCAAAATTATTCAAGAGAAAGTATCTATAATTGATCATTAAAGAATACACTTTGGGTGACGTTCAAACTGATCATTAAGTTTCACCGTTTACCTAATTTCCTGATTTTACCTTTTGACTCATCATACTTAAAGCCTAACCCGAATTGACATGTAGGCTCAAAACTGCAACCTCTAAATTGGGAGAAAAGCAGCCCAAGTTTACATCCTAAAAGACAATTGTAAAGCAATAAAATAAAATTATAAAAGAAAACAAAAACGTACTTTGTCAAAGCGAAGATGTAATACGATAAACTTTCCATTTCCCCTTCATCCTTTGTTCCTTTGTTTGTACTAGGAGAGCTCCTAAGGCGTTGGATCAGATTGTCACCTAGTATCCTGATGTGAGGAACAAAAGCTAATGCTTGGAAGTTAACCTTACATCTTAGTAGCTGGATCTCTTTAGGCAAGTTATCAAAGGCTAAACGGTGTGAGAATGGAGCAATAGCAGCAATTCCATGACTGAAATAGTGAAATCAAAATAACCAAAATGTGAAAAAGAATAGCAAAACACTGCTTGCACATAGTACATAAAACGAGCATCAATGCAGGCATGATTATATGTGTTACCCACCTTGTATTATCTTATAAATTCAATTTGGGCATATATTTTCCAACTTAACTCTAAGATGAAATGATGAATATGCAGAAACCTATGTTCACACCAGTCGATACTATAATCACGTCTAAAAGACAATGTCTTGTATGCCTTTGCATGAATCAAGCTGTTAGATATAGTAGTTTACTTTGTTTCAAATGTGCCATGGACCTTTGTGATGTGCTACATAAATTTCAGGATACCCCCCCCCCTCACCACAATTAGAAACAATGTAGTGATGTACCATAATGTTTCAGTCTAAAGGGATAAACTTATAGCTTTTTTGCTCTGAGATAACCAGTTGTATTGCAATTGGTATAGAACTGTGTATTTAATCCTTGAATATTCAGATAAGCATGATCTAGTAATACTAACATCAAAAACTAATTATTGCGACTTGAAGTCACGATATTATCAGATTATCAATTTTAAGACACAAATCCAAACACCTTTAATATACTGTGAGTTGTGACAAACAAAATTAACCACAAACCTATCTAGCATAGGCAGCACATTTTCCAGATACCAATTAGCAGAAGCATGAGCAGGTGCCGTTTTGATTCGAGTAGGTCGTATGCCTGTGGCATAGTACTCCCTTGTGCTCCAAGAATACATACTGGGAAGCTCTTTAACTATGGAGATTTCATCGTGCAACACCTCAATAAAATGATCGACATCAAATATATTGGTAAAAGAACTGCAAAGTAAATTTTAGCTTTTCACCAGTAGTTGGCATTTTAAGAGATAAAAATCAGAACAAAGAAAGATCCATGACAGTGGCCTCGTAAATACCTTGCATCTTGCCAGACAGGATTTACTTCAAGGTGTGGGATTACTAGGGTTGCATTTAAGATCTTAGCAACAGCAACTGCATCACAAATCTACACAGGAAAGGATTTTAAGGGGTAAAAAAGCAAATAAAAAGCTAACAGATAAAAAAAGAACAAAAAATTGTGTGTTCGAGATAATAAATAGCATGTACCCCCATTCTCTGCTGGTTCAATCCTCCGTCTAGAAACACCTGAATATATCCCCGAGATTTCTCTGGATTGACTTTAAAAAATAAAAGTATGATTTAATATAAATTCAATTACATTGAACATATGAATATATAGTGTAAGGAACTCACATGGAATGCTAGCAGAGTCAAGGCAAGGTTTCCATCCTTGGTAAACCAATGGAGACCAAATATGCGACTGTTGTTTCTCAGACTGGGCACAAAAAAGGTATCAGATTACATATATAATAAAGGTTTTTTGGCACAAAATACCAACTAACTTTCTCTTTTTATCCCGTTTTAGTCATTCTACTTGTCTTTAACATATGAGTCATTAAAATATGGTTATTATCCCGTTTGGGTCATTATAGGGTATCCTAATGATAAGACAAAGAGACAAAAACTTCTGCATCTAGTCACTTTTAATGACTCAAATATACAATAAGTACAATGACAGTAGATAAGTAAAGGTACATTAATTTTTAAGGCAAAAAGCACAATAATAAATGTCAAGATGAGTTTCATATGAAATTCATTACATTACGAAATGACAAAGTTAGCACCTACTCACAGTTTCTTGATGCAACGCACCCTCTAATAGACGGATGTGCTTAGCACCAGGAGCATTCCATTCCTGCAATAAGAAAGTACTAGCATAATACACTTGCAAACTTGACTTCACATGAAAGTTACATAAAGATCTTCTAAGCAGTTGAAAATTCTGTAGACCTTGCATTGATCTGGATGATGAAGAAAGAATAGAATACCTTTATGTATATGAACATGAAGTTCAAATATGAGGTGCTACATACACTTTTCAACGAGCAAGTAAAGCCCATTCTATTATTGTTATAATTAAATGTTTTTTTTGGAAAAAACAACATGCCGTATGAAGCTGCCCATAAAAGTGAAGCGAGGCTTCTTGTGAGGCTTGTATCCTTTGTTCTTTTATCTCCTCTGTTTTCTTCAGTGAGCATAGCATTGTCACTCACAATAGGGAAACTTGCAATAGTTATCAGCATACTTTCACTTCTATACTATCATGGTCATTGGACTTCAAATTTGTTACTCAAAACAGTACAGCTCTAAACGACTGACTATTGTTGATGATTCCAGCCAAAAAAAATATGTAATATGCTGACAAATTTGAACGGTTTTTATAACACTTTTCAAAAACTGGATTGCTTCTAGCGATGATGAGGAAAGTCAGGTGACCAGATTGGATATGAAGTGAAAATGTGTTGTTATTTGTTGCAATTTGACCATCAAAAATGACCCAAGCTCTTGTGAATGTAATCGTCCTTTGTTGATGTTTGTTGATAAAAACTTAGATGATTGGGCACTAAAGCTTACATTCTTAAACTTATTCTTCACAAGAATCATACCCAAGAATCCAAGATCCATATTTTCCAACTGAGAGCCAATTGGTTCTTCAAAATAAAAGATATAAAAGTTATTTCTAATTGGTTTCCTAGATTTTTAGTCACATACGAGTCTTCAAACTATGTACAATGACTATGATAACTATCAAAAGAAATTCAATGAATCCAATTTAAAGCTGAAATAACAAAATGAACATAGTTCCCATGAAGCATTTTCCCGTAATGATCAAGTAATAACACAAATTAAGCAAAAGACATGTGTGTGTATAACATGGGATTGATGGAGATAGGCATCTTACCGAAAACATTGAAGGATAAGCACGGGTCAAAGGATCAAAGAGATTAGGCAAGAAATTGGGTAGAAGGATGAGGAAAGTTCCGGCGAAGGCCACTCTCTGTGATTGGGTTTGTAAGTAGTGGAGCTTCATCTTCTTCGGAATCTGTAATGCGCATATGTGAATCAATCGATGTCGAAGATCTAGCAGATTTCAGTGATTAGTTCGACTGTGAGAGAGATTACTATTGGATCAAAATCTACACTACGGTTTACGGTGGTAGCGACTGTAAATAATAGCGACGGAAAAAACAAACGAGTCCAGTCCAGAACTCAATCACCCAACATCAAACGAGCACCACAAGGCCCAATCTATTTTGAACTTGCGAAAAACCCAAGGTTTTGTGTTTTCTATAATTGGTGATAGCTTTTAAAGAAAATTTTATTTCTGGACATCTAAAGACAAGAAGTGAATCATGTATCATTTTCCTTTTAATTTTATTCTCCCGAGCAATCTTGTATGGATCCATTCCTGAAAACACAAAGCATAAATCGATGGATCTTGTACCAATAACTAACATAATTTCATACATAGTTAGCAACAATGCATTTCAGAAAATGTTATGTTCACACGTCAAACTCTACACATTTTGCAAAGGGTTGAATCAATTTGGATGTTTCTCTTTGAGAAGCTAGAAAGGTAAGAATTTGGTTCATTTTCGCTTTCAAGTTTGAAAATATTGATCTTCTTGGGATTCTTGTTCCATGGAATTTGTGATAATATTCCAGAGAGTCATAATTACGGCATAACTATTTCACGTGTTAATGTGTTATCATCCCCTCATTTGCGACCATCATCAATCAAAGATACCATGTCAGAGGTGAGAATATGAAAAATCCACAAGACATCTTAGATCATCAGTTCAAAGCAGACAATTTCCTTTTCAACACCTAAACCAAGAAAACTAGGTTATTAACATGCTGATAACAATCTTCAACAATGCATTTTTGTTTTAAGTCAAGAGCAAACAGGGCTAGGGAAACGATGAGCTAACAGAGTCTCTCCCATCCACCTATCCATCTAGAAGTGAATATTGTAACATCGCGCATTTTAAAAAAAAATACCTAATTTTGTGAACAATTAAATTTAATATGTTGATATTAATTCCCTATAATTACAACAACAACAACAATATAATAATAATAATAATAATAATATAATAATAATAATAATAATATATAATAATAATAATAATAATAATAATATTAATAATATTAGTAATAATAATAATAGGTTGTAAAATTTAAAGTTCAACTTATATAAAACTCAAAGTTAAGGGGGGCTATATGTCATTTTTGAAACTTAAAACTAAGTTTTAAACATAAAATAATAAAACATAAAACCACAGGGACCTTTGTGTAATTATCGAATTTTCAAAATAAACCCCCGCCCCCTCGTTTTTCCGGCCGAAGATTCCGGCCACCGCCGGCAAGCTCCGGCGAGCCCCGAAACCACCAAATTACTTGAAATTCAAACACGAAACCGGCTCTAATCAATTCGTGGGCCCGATTCGAACTGGAAAGCATCTTTAAAGGGTGTGTAATCACCCAAATACAGCTCACAATCCCACTTAATTTTCGAATTCGATCACCGCTCAAAAACCCGCTCAAATGTTAATAATAATCAAATTAAAGTTACCTACACGATCCTATACATATACCCAATCGAACTTAGTCTCAAATTGCACCTAAAACAAACCCGAACACTTCGTTTGATTTCTTCCAAAGCCGCGACCTGCAACTCAAGTAAAAACCAATCTCCATTCGATTTTAATTAAAATTGATAAGGGGCATTTGATCTCGATCAACATATGAAGCTTCATGTCAATTTAATTCGAATATCATCAACATTTACCCAGTATTCGATTGGAGGCAACAACCGCGACTGTTCTTCATCAGGTTTATACTCAAATCGATACCATACATGAAATTAAACACACACACACACTCGATTAATCATGGGGAACAAAAGCCCCATGATATCAGACACAATAGATATCGAATTGAACTTCAATTTTGTTCGGATTCGAACTAGGGTTCGAAGGAATTGGGGGTATGCTGGGGTTTGTGCTTAAAAGGAATTGAAATGGGGTTTTACAGCGGCTGAGGCCCTTAGCCCACCGGTTAAGCGTGTGTGTGTTGAAACAGGAGGTCCCGGGTTCGACCCCGGGCACCCCCTTTATTTTTTTAATTAGGCTTTTAAACCTCTAAAAATACAGAAAAAAATCTTAAAAATTATAAAAATAGGTTTATAAACTTTAAATAATTTTCTTTACAACAAACCAATTCGAAAATTTATTTCTTATAATATCTTAATATTTTATTTTATTTATTAAAACAAATAATAAAATTAGTTAAATAGTTTATAAAATAGACTTCAAAAAGTTGTTTATCTTAACAAAACATTACAATTGGATTATTTTCCTATTTTAGTACTAATTATTATTTGTTTCAAATAATAAATAATTATTTGTCTCAAATATAAATAATCAAAGTTTATCAGGATAATTGTAGAAATTGTATATTTTATAATTTCACAAATTATTCTAAAATATTATTCTCTTATAAAATATACTAACTAAAGGATAGATTAATAAATTGTTATTAATCAAAATGTTATTCCAATTAATTTTAAATAATTATAAGGTTTTATATATATGTTAAACCTTATAAATTTTTATATTTGAATTCATTCCTAAGATACTTAAACTCACATATAAAATTCTTTTAATGAATCAAAATGCAAATAATTACTTTATAAATTTATTTACTCGACAAAACCCACAATTCCAACCGAAACCCTAGTTCACGTCTAATTATTAATCTTATTATCGAACTTTAATCTTACAATACGTTTAGGTGCCTTGTAAAAGAATTCGTTGGAACGTCGTTAAATCCTTATTATCACCTTACACCCCTATACGTCAAGTGAGTATTTCTATACCCCTTTTTTCTATTTTCACACTTTGGGGTGAAACATGTTACTTATTAATCATTGCACTTGTAAATGTTTGGATTCTTGTAAACTTATGGCAATTTGCTTGTGTGTTGTGATTAGTTGAATCTTGTAGCTACCATGTAATGTCGAATATATGTACAATCATTAACTATTGCTAGCCTGGCGACGTCATAGATCTATGGGCCTGACAAGCCTGCTTGGTTGATCCAAGTACACTTAGCTAATCGTATATACTTTTAACGTTAATAGAATATTAACGTCGTTTGATACTTGTAAAACATTGTCAAGGTTTGATTGTGCATTCTGTCTTACATCCCTAGTTACCTTGTTCTCTAATTTACAACATGAATTGCCATCTTTATATACTTATGTATGAAAAACTATAGAATGCTCACCAACAATATGTTGACCTTTTATTTTTAACATGTTTCAGGCAATAGCGTTATGTGGCTGTGAACAATCGTAACTCTCACGCCTCGACGATTCCGCCGTCAAGGTTGGGGTGTGACAGATTGGTATCAGAGCCCATAACTATAGGGATTTAGGTTATTAGAAATGGTGACCTAGACTATAGTTGCATGAATCTCATAGAAAGATCCTTATACTTTTATGCTTACATATTGTTTAAATGCTACATAATGCTATGCCTTTTGTGCAACTTGATGCCTTAGCATAGGAATGCCTTATGTATGCTTAAAACTTAGTTACTTGACTCCTTAAACTTAACTTTGACTTTTGACTCTCCCCGACAAATGAACTTCCTAAACCTACTCTCAACGACATGTGGAATCTACACTTATCATCGTGGGTTTAATTCCTTAGACTCTATGTCTAATCTGTGAAAATCTCATCAAGGTTTGATTTCATAAACCAAAGAAATTTGTGTGGCACATAGACACCTGTATTCTGGATTTCCTGGCAAAAGGCCTTTGGGCTAAGGCAAGCATATCGCATAAATCTCATTGTGAGACCTGTTATGCTTACCTGGGGATTTCTGGGATGAGTGATAAACTATGGTCAAAATACACAAATCTCTAAGGCAAATGAGTCAATTTACCTTGACGTGTCAACGATTCCAAATGGTAATGCATTACCAAATGGAACCATCCTTTCGTATCTTAAAAATTCTTGAATCCTTGAACTGGTTTATCATACTTTCTCGTTCTTAACCTAAATAATATTCCTGTTAATATTAAACCCATCCTACAATTTAACTTTTACGTTTGAACGCTCAACGTGTAACGTGTAACAGTATTGAACTCAGCATTTCATGTAACCAATTCTATACCTTGACCAACGAGAACATGGATTTCAATATACCCAAAGATATTGAGAATCTAAACCGTATGGTCTTTAAAACTTTAAACCGTTACTTATGATTCCAAAATCCTCTTAAGGATGTGTCCCATAACTAAGAACATGCAATGCTGTGAGTGGAATTTCTACATCTCGGGATACTTTGTCTAAACAAAGTGTAAATGGTGATTTGATTCGATCATTGAATCCATTTACTTGACTCGAAACCCTTAAGATGAGTCATCACTTATAAGTACGCGTGTCTGCAATACGGTTATGACTGACCTCATGTCTTGAGAAGTCCATGTATTCCCTTCGATTGTGAATCGAATGTTCACATCTTATTGTGGTGTTGAATAATTTCTGTCCTTGATTCGTTTTTCCGATTTAAACCATCCAAGATTAGAACACCATAACAAATTCTGTTATCTCGAACCTTGAATCTTAAGCTTGTAAGAATGATTTTCTCTTTTGTTACATTGATGTAACTTGAAATTTTCTGAATTTCTAATTGATATTCTTTTCTTTTCGGTGTGATGTCAAACTTCGTACCATTTGTATCGTGGGAGATGCAAGAGTTTGTAAGTCAACCTATGACTAAAACATTCGTATCTCCTAAATGATTCTAACTCATCAAAACAGGGGTGATTCCCTTACTTTGATGGTTCTCTATTCGTTTCGATAAATGGTTTCCAATCGTGTGTTTTATGAAATTTCATCCTTTGGATTAGGGTGATTTCCTTATCTTGAGGATTGACTTCAATTATTTTCTTTGAAATGGGATTTCCCAAATGACATGATATCACCAAAATAGGATTGAAACCCGTACTTTGGTGACAATTGTCAATTTCTGATTGTTTTCTTGTTATGAAATTCAATCATCAAGATAGGCGTGAATTCCATACCTCGATGATAATTTCATTTTTATGAATTATGTTTTCTCAAATGAAACGACCTCGTCAAAGTAGGAGTAAATTCTGGATTTTGATGAAGAAGTTCATTATGGCCTTTGCTATCGAGCCGGGGGTCTCTTTGGAAGCGGTCTCTCTACCTAACAAGATAGAGGAAAGACTCGCCTACACCTACCCTCCCCAGACCCTGCTCTTGAGTGGGATATACTGGGTTTGTTTGTTTGTTTGTTTGTTTAAGTTCATTTTGTTATATTTTATTTTTGTAAGAACTTCACTGTTAAGATAGGAGTGATTTTCCTTACCTTAATGGTGAGTTACCACATCTTATTTATGTGAATCCTCAACAATTGGTTGGGATCAAACTGGTTGATTGGTAAGTTGGTGGACATACCTTGGGAATACAACATCAAGTTAGGAGTGAAAACCACACCTTAATGACTATTCTCATTTCTTGATCTTCAACTTACTAGGGTTATAATCAAGTGACGAGAAACATGTAGTAACTTGAAGGGTGAATCAATGTTGGTGATTCGACCTATCAAGCCAAAGCATGATCTCTGAACTTGAAAGAAGACTCGATCGTTTTAGGTTGATTTTAATTCCAAGCTTGAAGCATTTAAATTCTTAAATCGATTTCTTTATCTTCATGTTTTGACTCGATCTAGCTACATCGAACCATTTATTCCTTACTTATCAACTTTCATTTTGAGATATCATCAACACCTAAATACGTGATGGTAGTCTTCCTAAACAATCTTTTTTCAAATAAAGATATTATCAACTTGTGATTATGTCTCTCTAGTCATACGAATGTTCTCGACTGTACTTACGAGATTGATGAATTACGTATGCAATCTGCATTTGAAAATTTGTTACCTTGTAAAACATGGTTACAAATACCTTTCTTAATTGTTTGCGTCATTTCTTGAATCGTTTTGAATCTTTAACCTTGAAATTTATTGAAATTCTAACTTGGTTTTGAACAACAAGACTCGTTATTATCCTTACTGCGATGTGGATATAATGGTTCATAAACCTTCGTAACTTGTAATCATGGGTTTGGCATCAAAGAAAAGACGTAACTTGGTATGTGTCCAAGTGTTTCACCTCCATTTATGACAAAACCTAATCTCCGTGTTCCTGTAAATCTTCTGTTTAACTTCATCCACTAGGTGCCTCTTATTTTAAAATGTCATGATGACAATTGGTGCATTACAGACCGATTGGCTAAAAATTCAATTCGACTCATTATCTCACAACGTCGAGAAATTGACCTGTATCTGTTTCAACTATTCGTATACCGTGGTATGGCGTTAAAACAACGATCGTTATTTTGAATGATTGATTCATTTTCTGTTTTTAATAATATTCTTAACCATCGTTGTGAACTTATTTCAAGATCTTCGCATAGTGTATGATTCTTAGACCGATGGTTGGTCAAAGGAGAAATACATATTCACAAGATATGCGTTAAGGTCGTTTCATATGATGACGTTTGGGATTCTTAAAATTCCGACGGTTAACATTTCTTACCATTGTTGGTCTTTTATTGATATCTAAACATCACCTTACCATGAAATCATATTCTGGAAGTTGTGATTTATAAGTATAATATACGATGGTAACTCGGCATCGTTTTCCAACATTTCATCTCAAAACGTCTCACATTTCACTGATAGGTTCAAATTGGCATGCATTATGTCAAGAATCTTGTAAGATTCCATCAAGTGAAACATTTTATCTGTAATTAAACGTCAATCACTATTAGGTTGAACACTTATCTTCATTTTAACTCTTTTGCTCATTTAAGTTCATTCTAAATTTCGAAACGAAATTCTTTAAAGTAGGGAGACGGTAACATCTTGTATTAACGTTCATTCTTAATCAACGTGAAAGCTTATAATGTTAACTAGAAGTCACATACTTTAGGCTCTCTTTTTACCTCTAATGGCTCTGCCATTACACATAAAGTAAAGACTAAAGCGGCCAGCTTAATCGATGATGAATTTCCTTCTTTTGATACCTATTCAAAACCTGAAAGTTCTTCAAAGTTTACCTCAGAAAATGAGAATCACTATGATCTATCTGAGGTTTCATGCCCATTTTCTGATTCACCTAGAAACGTAAGGACCAAATGAAAACCCAGTATCCTCATCTTTTCGTTTCGGTCTCCTCGTGATTAAAATTTCGGGACGAAATTTCCTAAAGTAGGGGAGACTGTAACATCGCGCATTTTTAAAAAAAAATACCTAATTTTGTGAACAATTAAATTTAATATGTTGATATTAATTCCCTATAATTACAACAACAACAATAATAATAATAATAATAATAATAATAATAATAATAATAATAATAATAATAATAATAATAATATTAATAATATTAGTAATAATAATAATAGGTTGTAAAATTTAAAAGTTCAACTTATATAAAACTCAAAGTTAAGGGGGGCTATATGTCATTTTTGAAACTTAAAACTAAGTTTTAAACATAAAATAATAAAACATAAAACCACAGGGACCTTTGTGTAATTATCGAATTTTCAAAATAAACCCCCGCCCCTCGTTTTTCCGGCCGAAGATTCCGGCCACCGCCGGCAAGCTCCGGCGAGCCCCGAAACCACCAAATTACTTGAAATTCAAACACGAAACCGGCTCTAATCAATTCGTGGGCCCGATTCGAACTGGAAAGCATCTTTAAAGGGTGTGTAATCACCCAAAATACAGCTCACAATCCCACTTAATTTTCGAATTCGATCACCGCTCAAAAACCCGCTCAAATGTTAATAATAATCAAATTAAAGTTACCTACACGATCCTATACATATACCCAATCGAACTTAGTCTCAAATTGCACCTAAAACAAACCCGAACACTTCGTTTGATTTCTTCCAAAGCCGCGACCTGCAACTCAAGTAAAAACCAATCTCCATTCGATTTTAATTAAAATTGATAAGGGGCATTTGATCTCGATCAACATATGAAGCTTCATGTCAATTTAATTCGAATATCATCAACATTTACCCAGTATTCGATTGGAGGCAACAACCGCGACTGTTCTTCATCAGGTTTATACTCAAATCGATACCATACATGAAATTAAACACACACACACACTCGATTAATCATGGGGAACAAAAGCCCCATGATATCAGACACAATAGATATCGAATTGAACTTCAATTTTGTTCGGATTCGAACTAGGGTTCGAAGGAATTGGGGGTATGCTGGGGTTTGTGCTTAAAAGGAATTGAAATGGGGTTTTACAGCGGCTGAGGCCCTTAGCCCACCGGTTAAGCGTGTGTGTGTTGAAACAGGAGGTCCCGGGTTCGACCCCGGGCACCCCCTTTATTTTTTTAATTAGGCTTTTAAACCTCTAAAAATACAGAAAAAAATCTTAAAAATTATAAAAATAGGTTTATAAACTTTAAATAATTTTCTTTACAACAAACCAATTTCGAAAATTTTATTTCTTATAATATCTTAATATTTTATTTTATTTTATTAAAACAAATAATAAAATTAGTTAAATAGTTTATAAATAGACTTCAAAAAGTTGTTTATCTTAACAAAACATTACAATTGGATTATTTTCCTATTTTAGTACTAATTATTATTTGTTTCAAATAATAAATAATTATTTGTCTCAAATAATAAATAATCAAAGTTTTATCAGGATAATTGTAGAAATTGTATATTTTATAATTTCACAAATTATTCTAAAATATTATTCTCTTATAAAATATACTAACTAAAGGATAGATTAATAAATTGTTATTAATCAAAATGTTATTCCAATTAATTTTAAATAATTATAAGGTTTATATATATGTTAAACCTTATAAATTTTTATATTTGAATTCATTCCTAAGATACTTAAACTCACATATAAAATTCTTTTAATGAATCAAAATGCAAATAATTACTTTATAAATTTATTTACTCGACAAAACCCACAATTCCAACCGAAACCCTAGTTCACGTCTAATTATTAATCTTATTATCGAACTTTAATCTTACAATACGTTTAGGTGCCTTGTAAAAGAATTCGTTGGAACGTCGTTAAATCCTTATTATCACCTTACACCCCTATACGTCAAGTGAGTATTTCTATACCCCTTTTTTCTATTTTCACACTTTGGGGTGAAACATGTTACTTATTAATCATTGCACTTGTAAACGTTTGGATTCTTGTAAACTTATGGCAATTTGCTTGTGTGTTGTGATTAGTTGAATCTTGTAGCTACCATGTAATGTCGAATATATGTACAATCATTAACTATTGCTAGCCTGGCGACGTCATAGATCTATGGGCCTGACAAGCCTGCTTGGTTGATCCAAGTACACTTAGCTAATCGTATATACTTTTAACGTTAATAGAATATTAACGTCGTTTGATACTTGTAAAACATTGTCAAGGTTTGATTGTGCATTCTGTCTTACATCCCTAGTTACCTTGTTCTCTAATTTACAACATGAATTGCCATCTTTTATATACTTATGTATGAAAAACTATAGAATGCTCACCAACAATATGTTGACCTTTTATTTTTAACATGTTTCAGGCAATAGCGTTATGTGGCTGTGAACAATCGTAACTCTCACGCCTCGACGATTCCGCCGTCAAGGTTGGGGTGTGACAAATATGATTTTTTTAACAGTACTTCTAATTAACACGTCATAAATCATACTCAATCTTATATATTTTGTTCAATCCACCTAAAGTCAATTTCACTTGAATGAAAGTCCAATATCTAGAGTAATGATGTAGGCCCGGTTGGTAAAATAGGTCTTATCGTATTTAACAGGTTAGAGATTACGCGCAGAACTCAAGTATCAAACATGTAAAAGACTTGTTTAATTACTTATATATTATGCCTATAATTTTTATAGGTTTTTATGAATCAAGTATGTGAAATAATCGAGTATTGCCTTCAAATTTTAATTATTTTAAAAAACATATAAAAATAAAAAATATATTTTTTATTAAATAAGTTTAATCGAGTCATAAAAAGTTCGGGAATTGCCAGCCCTGAGTCCCCATATGACATTTCCCCACAACTTGCCTTTTTTCTATTTTAAACATCCACCATCGTCGGGTCAATATCAACATCTTGATATTTATCACTTTCAAATTGCCTTGACCCAGAAACCCCAAGTTCATAAAGGGTTGTAATTCTTTGTCATCACCAATTTTATTTTGGGTTTATCATAATTTCCACCCCCTAAGATGATCCTTTGAATTTTTTTCAAGACAGTCAAACATGTAGTCAAAGACTAGTAGAGTAAGGATTCTGGATTCCTTTTATCAATGTCATGATGTCACCCTTCCACCTAATTGACTTCTTTTTTCTTTTTCTTTTATTTTTTTTTTTGGGGGGGGGGCTAATATTGTAATGGTCTTGTCTTAAAAGTCTCCATGATAAGTTTTCGATTTCTTTCTACATTCATGTTGGCTTCAATGATGAGATTGATTAATTAAAAACCTTAAACATTTTTTAAATTACTAGGGATGAGATATGTATCTTTAGTTATTGTTTGGTTCAGTGGTATCTTGGTTATGCTTATTTATCAAAACAGTTTTGATAATTATTAATCATATTAATAATATGTAACGCAGCGGAGTAATAATAAAATACCAGAATGAACCCGACAGGATCTGGGTTACAAACAATGCAAATACAGAATATGAATAACCTACTGATGAGATATAATATACCTTTGTGGTTAATAATTAACCGTTTGAGACATCTAGGGACAACGAATGAACGCTAGAATCAACGAACACTAAATTGGAACACAGTGGTTGCGGCTCTAAGAGGCGTGATCCACGGTTGCAATCAAATATATCGGTTGTTTGAAAGTTGAAAGAAAAATCAAAGAGTTCGATTCTACCATCAGAAGAACAGAGGAATCTTCATAATACCAACTTCAAGGTCTTCAAGAGAGAGGTAGAGAGAGAGAAAGAGAATATGATGAACACTCAAGACCCCAGGTAGTGCTCCATCACTTCTTCTTTTAAAAGGAACGTTCAAAATGAAAGCAATAATTGAGCCATCACAAACATAGTGCTCCAACTTGCATCTTGATCCAAACACCAGGTAGTGCTCCATCACTTTTTCTTTATTTATTTATTTAAATAAACATTAATACTAAATAATTATAACAATTATAAATTATAAAAAACCGATATAGTTCGTAAGCGCCAGTTAATCAAATTAAGTGGACTTAATATTTGTTGCCCAAGGTGTAACTCTTACGGGTCATAGCTCGGTTGGCAACGTGACGTAACCGAACCCGTACATAATCCAACAGTTATATCATACAATTATTACGTATAAAAACACAACCTAGTAATAGTCAACTTCGAGAGTGAAACGCATATACGTGTTATCTCCATACCTAATAAACTAAAATAGATAGATTGCTTCTAATAAGACTTCTACTCCAAAAATACACATATTTTACTGTACAAATATTAGTAACGACCATCATAAATATACCAATAACAATTGAGAAAGAGAATTGATAGGAGGTAAAAAAAAGTAAACAAAATCAAACTGATCACCAATCACCTATAAAACAACTAACTTAAAGGTAGGGCATGCCAAAACACGAATACTAATTAAGGCTAATCTATATGAGTCCTAAAAATTCTAACATGTGCCCGCTTTACGTAAAACTCTTATCATCGATGATATCATCATATATATGCAAGTCTAACAAACCTTGTTTAATTTGTTCATCTCGTGACAATTTGAGTTTGTATGTGCACCTCCTCTCTTGCATTGAGAGGTTATCCATACTTCATTTAGTTGTCGTCATGCATGTCATGCATAAACTGTTAACATGTCTAAACCATCTCAATCTCTCCTTTCATATCATATCCAAATATTTCACCTTTAATTTAGCCCGAAAAACTTCATTCTTTATCTAATCCGCAATTATATGTGCTCACACATCCACTTCAATATTTTCATCTCTAACACTTTCAATTTTCATGCTCGTGTCTTTTTTATAACTCATCAATTGCTCTCATATAACATAGGTAATCAAACTATGAATGCGTACAAATTTCTTTTTAATCTTATTAGGAGCTCTGGTCGTACAAATTACTTGTAGCTTCTATCAACTTGTGGTAACACGCCTGAACACAACGAACTGCATCATTGTCAACCTCCTCATCGCTCTAGACAAACAAGCATACACAATTGAATTTGGTTATGCATCATCGTCAACCTCCTCATCGCTCTAGACAAACAAGCATACACAATTGAATTTGGTTATCTTATTATTCATTTCTACTATAACCATACATCAATTTAAACACTAATAAAACTTAGAGACTTACATCAATTTAAACACCAATAAAACTTAGAGACTTCAAAGGTTTGACCTAGCATTCTATTATGAATAAATTATCTTGTTTGCCAGTGGACTTTGCCACAAAGGGAGGTCGCTTGGAATCTTAACCTAACCACCTCAAGGTGGCCTAGTGTTTAAAAACTTGGAATCTCCAAAGGATACTAGCGTTCGAACCCAAATTGGGTAACATCTTGAGGTGGCCAACCCATAATGAGGATCGGGAGTCCATACGGGGTTTGAGCTTAATTTAGTGCGGGGCCATAGATAGTAGTTGAAACCCCACATCTTGTCGTTGGGTAACCCATGAGACACATCACCTCTGTGTATCTCAGCGGCGGAGTGTCACGTGTCGATTCTAGCCATCCTTCAACTTGTTTCAACCTCTTAGGGTCACTTTCTGCCCACCTTTATGTACCGTTTTTGGTTTTTTCAAGTCTCATGCAATCGAGTAACTAACTCGGGTATGTAAAGACTTTATAAAATCTTGTACTGCTTTTGTCATCATGTGCCGACTAGCGATCAAACCTTAACATCGTGTGGCATGTGGACACATCCATTTAAATAGTTTTGTCCAATTATAGTAGCATTGTGTTTTTTTTATGTTCAAAGTATGGTAACTTTGTATCACTGTATGCATAACCTCTAGCAATTGGACCATCGATTCCGTTGATAAGCTCGGATTTGAAACACCTCGATGTTAACTTTATTGGCATGCAACTGAACTGAATCTAAATGAAATAGACTGTTTCTGATAGTCAGATCTCTTTGCACTTAATGGTTTTATCATTTGATGCACCTCCATAACTAACGCTCTTTTTAGATCAAACCACAACATTTTCTACATTTATATTAAGTTATCAAACTATGTTACTATATACATTTGTTTTTATCCATATTAATGCTTTTATTACTTGTGTAATAACAACCCGCGAGATACAACAATAGTTTTAATAATGACTTTTCTTCTCAACCGCTTTATACAAGAGCCATTACGAAACACGAAGAATCGTTCTACAATGTTCAAAGCATAATTATTAATTTTATCTCAACTCCACCTTTTATTCAAAAAAATCTAGATAGTGTTATAAATGTCAAGACACATGCTAGTGCTTAATAACTGTTCTTGAATATCAAAGAGCTTTAATGTTGCAATAAATCCATGTATGCACAAATAACAATCTTTAAAGGTGTTTTGACATGTTTTTAGCTAAGAGGTTGATGGTGTCATTTTCATATTCTTATTTGTTTCTACTATCATCAAACATTATTTTGAAGCTCTATGAGCTTATGAGACCTTAAGTGTACGGTCTAACATTCCATTGTGGGTCAAATATCTTGTTTGAGTGTGGGCTATAAAGAGAAGACATGTTGGCACCTTAATCTGTTACATCCATCCATTGAGCTTCTCAGGGGCGGATGATACGTCCGAAGTGTTAAATTTTAGTCCGTTAGTGTAAATTTTTGGTGTGGTAGTGTAAATTTTTATATAAATATCGAGTCCCCCACCCTAAAAAATTAATAGTAAATTACCATTTGCATCCCTGAGGTTTGGTGGTTTTGACCATTTTGTAAGGCCCACCTTTCTCAGGGGGACCTCACAGTTGGTCATTCACAGCAAAACATCGATTTAAAGCAATCATTTACTCATATACATATAAGATATATATATATTGCAGCGGAAAATTACTGTCATTTCAATTCATTTCAAGTAAAATATAAACATTGTCTTTAATCCACAAAACTATTTAGGGGTTCTTGTTTAACTTTTCTTCATTCGGGATGCCAGTCTTCTAGTGCCAAGAAGCTTCAGTCCCATGCCTCTATTCCGTCGCTCTAACTCTTACCTGTCAACTGATATGCATACAAAGTCAGCTTCGCTGAGTGAATTCTAGGTTTTCTTTGTAAATAACTTTTTGTAAAGGTATTAGCTTTAACAGTTGAAAATAGTTCTCGTCTATCAAGCATCAATACATACAGGCTATCACTTTATCGATACTTTATCATTACTTTTCATTTCTCATTATTTATTACTCTTCTTTATCCGTCAATTCTCTGTCACAATCGGTGCCTAGGCTCGCCTAGGACTTTACCGACACGCCAATTAAGGGCTTACAGTCGTACTCGATCGGGCCATTAATGTCATGCCAATTCAGGGCTTACAGACCTGCCTGTTCGAGTATTACTTTATCCGGGTGAGGGCACAACAAATGCAACCCTCCTTTAGCCATTGCTTGCAAGTCTTTACTTTATCCCTTGCCTGCAGGACTTTACTTGCAAGACTTTACCTTATCCAGATACACGTTATGGGCCACATAACCTTTCTTTACGTTTCACTTTCTTATTTAAGTTATATATATAATATAACACAACACATCTCGAAGGCAATCCATCACTACAAGGTTATATCTCAATAAGGAAAAACACGTTATCAATTCGTTAGAAAATCCCGTTTCCCATATAAGATAGTAAGTAAAACTTTATTCTAAAAGAACTGGTCATAAAAGTATATATATTAGTATGCATACCGCCCCAAAACATTTAAAGCATGTATAAAATAGGGGATCTAGAACTCACCTGAACTCGTCCAAGTAGCTTAAATTCTAAGTCACTTAGGCTATAGCCTGAATACTCTAGCTGCACGAAAGTTAACATGCAAAAACGTCATTTTCTTCATAGTTCGGCCCATAGTTTCGCTACAGCGAAACTGCAGTTTCGCTGACAGTTTCGCTGGGCAGCACTTCTGCTAGTTTCGCTAGGCAGATTCGCTGCCTTGAGCGCCCAACTTTCGTTGGAATTCCCTAGTCTCGCAGAGTCTATAGGTCAGTCTGGGTCTTAGCGAGACTATCGGCGAAACTGTAGTTTCGCCTGAGCGAAACTGTAGTTTCGCTGAATTTTCTCCTAGTCTCGCTGAATGAGTTCACAGTTTCGCTGGTTGAATGCTTAAATTCGCTGGATCGGGGCCCAGTTTCGCTGGATGAACAGAAACTCAGATCCAGCCCATTTTTAACCCAAAATCTTAACTTTTTACGTCCAAATCCTTGGTTTACCTTCCATGAAACCAAATCTAAGCTTTTTACACGTTTTCATACGTAAAAATTCGACCTTTATGTGTTTCTTTAAACTTTTCAAAACCCCAAAACCCTAGAATTCGGGTTTGATCTACAGAAGGCCTTAGGGGCCGATTCTTACCTCGTTTGTTGCTCTTTCCTTGTGTTTTGATGCTCCAATCCACCAGAACTTCAATCCTTCAAACCTCCAAGCTCCAAATCTTGAATTTATTCACTTTCTCTCTCTACTTTCTCTCTCTACGAATTTGGTGGCTAGGGTTTGAAATGGTGGAAGATGGAGCTGCTCATGCATGTTTAAGGGCTGATTAGGGCCCTTAAACCCATCAAGTCTAGCCCATTAAGGCTAATTTGATCCATAGCCCACTAATTTACCCCTTTATTTCTTAAATTAACCCTTAAAGCCCATTATTATCAAATGGCTCGTTTTGGGAAATTTCGGGGCGTTACAAGTCTCCCCCTTATTTAGGTTTCGTCCTTGAAACCTGTTTCGTCGTTAAACAGATCGGGGTATTGACGTCTCATTTCCTCCTCGGATTCCCAGGTGGCATCCGACCCCTTTCGATGTTTCCATTGTACCTTGACTTGCTTGACTACTTTATTTCTCAATTGTTTCTCTTTCCGGTCCAGTATAACCATTGGTTGTTCTACATAGTTCAGCTTCTCGTCCACCTCGATGTCATCTAGAGGTACGACTGCCTCATTTGGTGCTAAACATTTTCTTAAGTGCGACACATGAAAGGTAGGGTGAATCCCACTTAATTCTTCGGGAAGGTCTAGCCTGTAAGCTACATCCCCAACTCGTGCTAGTACCTCGAATGGTCCGATGAACCTGGGACTCAGTTTCCCCCTCTTCCTAAATCGGATGATTCCCTTCCATGGTGACACTTTCAGCATTACCCTGTCGCCCACGCTGAACTCTATTGGTCTCCTTCTTCTGTCGGCGTATGACTTTTGTCTATCCTTGGCAGCCTTCATATACGCCTTGATTTTCTCCAACCTTTCCGTGGTGGCTTCCACGACTTCCAAGCTCCCTAGTTCCTTCTGCCCGATATCACCCCAACAAATAGGAGTTCTGCACCGTCGACCGTACAATAACTCATATGGGGGCATCTTAATACTGGCGTGGTAGCTGTTGTTATAGGAGAACTCTGCTAGTAGCAAGTGATCATCCCAGTTACCGCCAAATTCGATAACGCATGCCCGAAGCATATCCTCCAGGGTCTGGATCGTTCTGTCCGATTGCCCATCGGTCTGCGGGTGGTATGCGGTACTAACATGCAACCTCGCACCCATCTCTTCATGGAACTTTTTCCAAAACTTTGAGGTGAACCGCGTATCCCTATCTGAAACAATCGATACGGTCATACCATGTCGCGCACAATTTCTCGGATAAATAGTTCAGCAAGCTTTTCTGAACTAGTTGCCTCCTTGATTGGCAGGAAATGCGCACGTTTAGTCAGTCTATCAACAACCACCCATATCGCGTCACGGCCTTTTGTCGTGCGGGGTAGTTTGGTGATGAAGTCCATGGTAACATGTTCCCACTTCCACTCTGGCACTTCTAATGGCTGAACATAACCATAAGGTCTTTGGTGCTCAACCTTCACCCGTAGGCACGTGAGACATTTATTTACATACGCAACCACATCTCTCTTCATCCCAGGCCACCAATAATCTTTCTTCAAATCGTGGTACATCTTATTTGCACCTGGATGTATTGAGTAGCGGGTCTTGTACGCTTCATCAATAATCTTTTCCCGCAAGTCACCATGCTTCGGAACCCATATCCTGCCATGGAAGGTCTTAACACCCAAGGTGTTCTCTACCAATTCATCCGCTTTTCCCACCATCTTTTCCTTATTGATTTGCTGCTCTTTTAAATCGTCCATTTGAGCTTTGCTTATCATCCTCATAACATCTGGGGTCACTACTAGTTGGCACGCCTTTACCCGGATCGGTTCATATCCTTCCTTTCGGCTCAGGGCATCGGCTACCACGTTTGCCTTACCCGGGTGATAATGGATTTCACAGTCGTAATCCTTTATCAGCTCCAACCACCTCCTCTGTCTCATATTGAGGTCTTTCTGCTCGAAGAAATATTTCAGACTTTTGTGGTCGGTAAATATGGCGCACTTAGTTCCATACAAATAGTGTCTCCAGATCTTCAATGCGAACACTACTGCGGCAAGTTCCAAATCATGAACCGGGTAGTTAACCTCCGTGTCCTTTAACTGTCTGGATGCGTAAGCTATAACCTTTCCTCTTTGCATCAACACACAGCCTAACCCGCAGTAAGAAGCATCGGAGTATACCGTTAGGTCTTCATCTCCCTCCGGTAGGGTTAGTGATGCGGTGTGAAAGTATATATATATTTGATAAAGAATTTTCGCACAGATTCAGTTTTAAATGGTTGTTACTATTACTAACTACACACACAAAAGGCAAGTGCACCTATCGTGAGGTAATATAGTGATGGTAAGAACCGAGTATCAATCCGTGGACACACTAAGACTACTCAACAATCCTTGTAATTGACTATCGATTTTTGTTTAAGAGAATGATGAATTGACTTGATATAAATTAGGGTTTTAAACTAACGATAAAAATAAGAAATAAAGTAAAACAAGTTGAAACTTTTGGATTTAGAATCAAGGGATAAAGGCTATCATCCTAACTTGGACTACACTTATGTAATTGTGATGAAGTGGTGGTGTGATTAAAGATATTGATTAAAGTAATTGTGTTAACGTTTATAAGATGAGCTGGCGCGATTTCTCGTCTATCCGCTCCGTAGTGACCAAGACCAACACAGGCTGAGATTTACTGCTTAGGTCAAGGCCCTAGTGATGTAGGTAAATCTTTTGTGTCCTTTTCGACATACGATTTCTGAAAACATAACTTAATGTAAGAAAAGAGTTGATCAAGTTCTATTCTAACATACCATTAATTTTAGAAAACCATAACAATTACTGTAGATTTCTCAGACTAATAAAAGGGAACCCGTAAATGATCAGAAAGTTAAGATCTTATGATTTCTAATAACCATCTCTAGTTAATTAGCCATAGTTGTTATGAATAAAAGTTGATCATACGTTTTTCAACCGTGTATGACAATCACAATTACAAACCATAAACTTATAACCCCCCGTTCAAATGTAGGTGCTACCCATCGAAAGTTTTCCCAAGACCACCATAACATTAACATAATATTTATCACACCATTAATTCATCACAAATTACATAAGTTTCATCCAAGTAGGATGATAATATGAGTTTAGCTCATGACGAGCTGTAATGTAACAAACAACATAGAAGATAGATATGGATTCATTGATAAAATAGAACAATCAAACCAATGATCCACAATGGATGGTGTTTAGACAATCCCGAGCTTCTTCCAAGTGTTGTATACACCTCCCGAGCCTCCAAATGATCTTCAAAGTGTGATTCCCGAGAGAATTCTGCAGAGTGTCACTTCCACCAAAAGCTTTTCCAAATGAAGAGCTTGGACCTCTATTTATAGGCTTCCCGGAGTGCTTAAGCACGGCCCCGTGACAAAAGGCACGGCCCCGTGCTAGTACAATGCTTACGAAAGTTGGTCGGTTCGTACGTGCAGGAGCTGTCGGGGCACGACCCCGTGACAAAATAGGCACGGCCCCGTGAAAGGGGAATCACGGCCCCGTGTCCATATGGGGCACGGCCCCGTGATCACTTTTGGGGGACAGTACTTTTGTCCTGTCAGATGTCCAAACACGGGGGTGTGTCAAATTAGCACGGGGGCGTGTTTCAGGCAAGGCATGGGGGCGTGCTTAATGAGGCATGGCCCCCTGCTTGGAGCTTTAAGCTTGGATTTCTTCAATTTCTTGTCCATTATGCTCCTTTTGTCCATCTTGCCCTTCACAACACCTGAAAACACAATTAAAAGATTTTAAGTACATAATCACCATATTTCGGGAGGAATCAAGGAATAAATGATGTGCTTTTGATAGTGTTTATATGTGTAATTTGGAGCACATCAAATATCCCCACACTTAAACTTTGTTTGTCCTCAAGCAAATCACTTAAAATGACAACTCCACCAAAAACCAAATAAAACAAAAGATAAATATGTCTTTCGGGAAATATGCAAGTAAAAATTATTTTATCCAAATGCAAACATTTTAAGCATATATAGAATGATATCCTAGCAAGCAATGGGATTGTTAGTAAAGATTATAATCATGCAAAGTCCACACTCCTCACAAAATACTCTCACGCTCGGCTGAATATATGAAATCATACATAAGATGAAGTATGACTAATACGCTCAATTGCCTAGCATGAATACGTGTGGAATCATAAGCTTGCTAAGGGATCAATTCTCCACCTACTTAGATATTTACTTGCATAAATCATTAGGTCTTTTGATGGGTTGTAACTTGGCTCGGGCTCGGGTGTGGAGTGTTTGGAAAGAGTGGCTAAATGCTAAAGACGATGGTCTTGGTTTATTTTTCTAACATAAACTACAAGGAAAGCAGTAAAGAGTTCCCTATACAATACTTCAAGCTAGAAGGGATATGCTAACTTGAGGACTCGTTAAGGTCAGATTGTCAAGACCGTATTTTGCTTTTAGAAACCTTACTTCATCCTTTACCCGAAGATACACAAAACTATCCTTTCGTAAGGATCGTTCGGCTTGAAGCCTAATAGCACCCAATCGGATCAGTTCTGTGTATTCGTATTGGGATTCAGTTTGGTTCTTTTTGCATTTTCCATCGTGTGACCAATTTCCACAATTCGGACATCTTTCGTATCTTTTTGCCCGTCTCTTTATGGCGCTTTTTGAAATTCCACAAAATGGCGGAACTTGTTCCTTTTTTCGCCATTTCTTTCTTGCGTCGTACGTGAGGTTGTAAATTTGTTCGTGGATTTCCGGGGGAAGTCCCGGTTTTGCGTGATGAAGGCAACAAAGCAAATTAAAATCAAAAGAATGCATTCCAGTTCTTTTAGGTCTGCCGGTAAAAGACCAAATTTTTCTTTTTTTTTTTTTTTTTTTCTTTTTCTTTTCTTTTCTTTCTTTTTTTTTTTTTTTTTAAATAAACCAAAATCGTGTCTTTAACGAAAAATAGGTTTTGTTGAAGGCTTTTTGGTTGAGTGACTTGGTGATTCGGGTGATAAAAAAAATAAAATGTTTAGGCTCAACGGGGCTAACTAGGGTTGACGTTCGGGAAAGGAAGATTAAAAGAAAATGGTTGTGGCTTGAATGGTTAAGGGCTTCCTAATGCCTAACTCATTTTTATGCAGAAAATACTAATTAAGGTCTTGAAATGTATACCCAAAGCAAGTTCTAATCACACGTATCATGAGGTACTCTCAATTGAATCCAGAATGAAAGTAAAATTGCAAATATTTCAAATATTTGCAAAAGCTGTTCAGGGCTCAAAAATAAACTCACAAATGGATGGAATTGGGTAAAAGTATTTCATTTTGCATGATTACATATGTTTACTTGATTATTGCTTTTAAGGATATCACAAAAAATATTTTCAATTTTTATTTGGATTTCTTTTATTTACTTATTTATTTCCCGAAAACGTATATTTATAATTTGGATTATTAAAAAAATTGTTTAAATTTTTGGCTTCGTGTCACAAAAATTGATGGTTAAGTGATTTGGTTAAAAATTTTCAATTTGGACCTAATCTTAGCAAAGTATTAAGTATGTGTCTCGATTAATCCATCCCCACACTTAAAATTCACATTGTCCCCAATGTGATAGATAAATTAAAAACAAGGTATGGAAACGAGATACTCCCCAAAATATTATGAAGTTGACTTGTATCTTTGCTTGCGAGAACCATCGGGATCACCTGAAATATCATCCATTTATTGAAAGCATTAAAATCCTAAACACACAAAATAAAAATAAAATAACATAAAGTAAAGGATAGATTGGCACAAAACGATTGTGCCCGGCCCCTGAAAGTGATGTGGATTTTCAAGGGCTTTGTGGTGGGATATCCCCCCACTCATGATACATTCGGCTTCTGATGTATGTTATATCATTGCTCATGTCGTCCACTCGAGAGTTCAGATTTTCGACGCGGTTGAAAGCTTGTTGTGCGTATTCGAATGATCTCCTTGCATGGTCACTGGTGGTCTGAATTGCTTCATAGAGGTCTAACATGGTTGGAAATTCTCCGGCGTGTGAGCTGGAGGCCCCGACGTCTTCATGATGTGCTGGCATATCAAGATCCATGATAATCTCTTCGGGGTCTGCCGGATCCCAGATTTGTCCCTTCCTATCCATGAATCTCGGTTGTCCATTTGGTAAGGTTGTAATCATGTACATGCTTGTGCAAATGCTTAAGTCCAACAATCCTGGCATTACTCCTTCGGTTCCTTCCGTGTTACACCCGTAACTCTCGTATAAATTCAAGATCCAGCTTCCTCCAAACATTGGTGTCGGGGCACCAGCAGTTGCATTCCTGGCAAACAAGTTACAAAACAAATACCCAATGTTGCAGGGCAAATGATTAGTCATACAGTATAAGATAAACAAGTCTCTCAAGCTAACAACTCCCTCGCTTTGTCCACGAGCTGTTATCGAATGGCTTAAGCAACCGATGTATGTATCGTAGCAATGGGTCCCGAATCTGACTACTCTTGGTTTTACTTGAGTTGAATGCCCCTGTTCCAATCTTCTCCCAAAATGCCTTTCTCATGGCGCCGCTTTCTGCGTCCCTACTTTCCTCATCTGGGAATGTATGATAAGCTGGCATTCCTAAGATTGCTTCCTCCTCCATTTCCTGTTCTGTATATATTCCTAGATAGACACCAAACAAAGCGATGGATGTTTTTCTCCAATGCCCTCCCAGTCTGAATGTAACTGCTTCCTCATCCCAAGGGTCGGAGTCTTTCATGCTAAATCTGAAAGATGCTAAAAATTCAAGAGTTAGTTCATAAATGGAAGGCCTGTTTTGTGAAAACAACCGCTTCCACTGAATACTCAATAAATTGTTATATCTTTCGAGCTGTCCGACTGCCACCAAGGTTTCTTCATCGGCTTGCAAATGTGACCTTTCGGCCCTTTGCAAAAGCCTTTGCAATCGATCACGACACCATCTTTCACGGTTTCCTCCAAATTGCAAGTATGGATGGTTCATGATCCTGAAATTTGGACAAATCAGTTAATATATACAAAACAGATTTTTGGAATAAACTATCTATTTTAGGGGAAAGATTGATTTTCAAAAGCCACGTCACCCCTTTTTGTCAACTTGTTTTGAAAAATAGCTGACACAGTTGCTTTTTAAGAAAAATCTGTCAAACATGGGGGTGTGCCTCTTGAAACGTGGGGGTGCGGTTAACGTTTTGAATTATGAAATTTCAACTCGAGCCAATGTGGTTTTGTTTGTAAATCCTTGATTAAGCATAAATTTGTCATTTTCTTGCTTGGAAAACCAAAGATTATACGTTAAACATTTTTATCAATTGTTAATAATTCAAGATAAAAAAATATATAATGTTTCAACATTACTTATCAATCCTTGTATCTTGAACATGATTAACAAAGAATTCACCACACATTATGAAGATAGTCTTTGTAACACTAACGGGAAACATACTAACACTAACACTAATTCTATGGAAAATGACATTTAAACACTAATTACTAACTAATCAAACTAATTGTCACTAATCAACTTTCAAAAGAACATAAACAAAGAGGCATGAAGCATTCATAATTCCATTACGTTTAAGCATAAGCTCTTACATATAACCATTAGGATTTCGGTTGCTTAGAAACCTAATCACCTAAATACATGCAAATAGCTATCATAATCATGGAAAATGACATACTAACCTTCTTGATTATCACCTTGAAATGAAGCTTGAACACAAGAAAGAAAACTTGAAAAAATGATATGAAAATGAAAGAGAAATGGAGTTGCAGGTCAAAATAATCGGGCTTTAACACTTGACATTGAAGGGGAACAAGACAAAATGCTGAAACAAGTCAGGTTTTGTCGAAAATTTGTCGTCACGGGGCCGTGGTCATATAGGCACGGGGCCGTGATTGACGTGTGCAGTCTCGGTTCAGAATTTTGTTGTTCCGTTTTTCAATTTCGCGCGTTGCGTAATTTACCCGGATAAGTTTTGACACGTCCAATTCATCAGAGAAGTTACAAATTAGTCCTAGAATTCAAATAAACAAACCAAGCGACAAATACATTTTCCTATCTCCTACTATTACATAATACGTTAATAACCGGGAATCTGAAACTGCAAAACCAGACTCCTTAACGCGCACTAGCGCACATGACCCTGCACGGAATGCTTCTAAAAGAAGCCTCCACATATTTCGTGTGGAAGGGTCGGGATAGGGTAGTGCGAAGTGCGGTTGCTGAGTTCCGCGAGCCGACGGTTGATGGAAACAAGCTCCTCGCTCATGTCCTGAACCTTCTGGATGAGTTCAGCCAAGCGTTGAGTTGCGGTGAGATTCATCTCCGTCAATTTCTTGATCAGCTCATGGAGCTTAAAGAAATACTCTTGAGTCGTTGGCTCTCTCGTTTCAGTTCGAGGCTTCGTTGCGGGATTCCAATTGGAACTTCCTTGACTGGATTCTTTCATCTTTTCTTCGTGAGATTTTTAGCAGAATTGGGTGTGATGAAAGCTTGGAACAAGTGTGGTATTTATACACAAGTCTGCAAAGTTGATCACGGGGGCGTGCTTGGGTAGGCACGGCCCCGTGCTTATCAGAAGTCGCCTTAAATTCGTCCTGCAACGTTCCAGAGTCGTCAGCGGAGATCGTGGAAAAAGTTTGTCAGAGTCACGGGGGCGTGCTTGGATAGGCACGGCCCCGTGCTTGTGCTTGGGAGTCTTACAAAAAGCTAAAATTTGAAATAAAATCTATGTACAGGTGCCGTGTTTTCGTTTCGGGTCTTCGGCGCGACCCTTCCCCACACTTAATCCTCGTCGGGGCGGAGGTGTAATTCCTCCGAGAAAATCTTGGTTGGCCCATCGTTATATGGCTTTAAACGATGTCCATTCACTTTGAAACTCAAACCGTCTTGGTTGTCAATTTCGATTGCACCATTTGGAAACACATTTTTAATCGTGTAAGGTCCAGACCAACGTGATTTTAACTTTCCGGGAAACAGACGTAAGCGAGAGTTATACAGTAAGACACGTTCCCCCACGCGAAATCGTTTAGTGCTCCTTAAACGAGAGTCGTGAAATTTCCTTGTCTTTTCCTTGTAAACCCTAGCGTTTTCGTATGCTTGTTCTCTCAGTTCCTCGAGTTCGTGGATTTGTAGAAATCGATTCTTTCCTGCAAGGCCTTGGTCTAGATTTGCTGCTTTGAGTGCCCAATAGGCTTTATGTTCCAATTCCACAGGTAGATGACACGACTTCCCATAAACGAGTTTAAACGGTGTTGTGCCAATGGGAGTCTTAAAGGCTGTTCGAAAAGCCCATAATGCGTCGTCTAGCTTAGCAGACCAGTCCTTGTGATTTTGTCCTACGGTTTTTTCCAGGATTCGTTTGATACCTCGATTAGTGACTTCCGCTTGGCCATTCGCTTGTGGATGATAAGCG
Source organism: Flaveria linearis (assembly GCA_024085815.1). Lineage (NCBI taxonomy): Eukaryota > Viridiplantae > Streptophyta > Magnoliopsida > Asterales > Asteraceae > Flaveria > Flaveria linearis. The sequence continues at coordinate 79,826,374 of CM044011.1, read as the reverse complement.
GTTGTAAACCGATGATTTACTCCATAACGGGCCATTGCTCTTTCGAGCTGGTTGTTACAAAAATGGGTCCCTCGATCACTAATCAAAGCCTTGGGGGTACCAAAACGAGAGAATAATTTCTTAAGGAATCTGACAACATTTCTTGCATCGTTGGTGGGTAGGGCTTGAGCTTCGGCCCATTTTGAGACATAATCAACTGCTACTAAGATGTAACGATTTCCAAATGATACCGGGAATGGCCCCATGAAATCAATACCCCATACATCAAATACTTCGCATACTTGAACGGGTTTCTGAGGCATCTCATCCCGTGTCGAGATGTTGGTTGCTCTTTGACATGCATCACAGGTGCGTACCATGTTGTGAGCATCTTTGAAGATCGTTGGCCAATAGAATCCAGAATCGAAGACCTTTTTGGCTGTTAGAGTTGCTCCATGGTGGCCTCCTGTGGGTCCTTCATGACAGTGCCTTAGGATTTGTTCCGCTTCACTTCCGTATACGCATCTTCGAATGAGTTGGTCTGCACCGATTCTGAATAGGTATGGATCTTCCCAATAGTAATGTTTAATATCAGTAAAGAATTTTTCTTTTGCTGATAAGTCATTCCTTTGAGAAGGATTCCGCTTGCCAAATAGTTTGCGAAGTCGGCAAACCAAGGATACTCATCGATTGAAGATTGGATGTTCAAAAGGAATTCGTGAGGGAAATTATCGTTTATTTTGAATTCCTCGGTTTGTGGATGGTTTGAATCTTCAAGACGCGAAAGATGATCAGCCGCAAGATTTTCTGCTCCTTTCTTGTCACGAATCTTAATGTCGAATTCTTGAAGCAGAAGTATCCATCGTATCAATCTCGGCTTTGCATCTTGCTTGTTGAACAGATAACGTAAGGCTGCATGATCGGTATATACGACTGATTTTGACAGGACTAGATACGAGCGGAATTTGTCAAATGCGAAAACTACTGCGAGAAGTTCTTTCTCAGTGGTTGTGTAGTTTTCTTGTGCGTCGTTTAAGGTTTTGCTCGCATAGTGAATTGGGTGGAATTGCTTGTCCTTCCTTTGTCCTAACACGGCTCCTACCGCAAAATCGCTTGCATCGCACATGAGTTCAAATGGTAACGTCCAATCTGGGGAAACCATAATTGGAGCGGTGACCAACCTATCTTTTAATAGATCAAATGCACTGATGCATTCGTTGGAAAACACGAATTTTGCATCTTTCTCAAGAAGTTGAGTCATCGGTCGTGCGATTTTTGAAAAGTCTTTAATGAAACGGCGATAGAATCCTGCGTGACCTAGGAAACTTCTAATTTCTTTCACGGTTGTGGGATATGGAAGTTTGGAATAGTGTCCACTTTAGCTTGATCAACTTCGAGGCCTGCTCGAGAGATCTTGTGTCCCAACACTATTCCTTCAGTAACCATGAAATGACACTTTTCCCAATTTAGAACAAGGTTAGAGTCCTCGCATCTAACCAGCATTTTTTCCAGATTTTCAAGACATTGTTCGAATGAGTTTCCAAAGACTGAGAAGTCATCCATGAAAACTTCCATTGAGTGTTCAATCATGTCATGAAAAATTGCTACCATGCATCTTTGAAATGTAGCAGGAGCATTACACAATCCAAACTAGGGGTGTTCATGGTTCGGTTTCAAACCGCGAAACCGTCCAAACCGGTCTTCGGTTTGATTTTACGGTTGGTTTTTTTCTAAACTTTCAGTTGGTTGGTTTCAAAATTTTCAAACCGTTGTGAACGGTTTGGTTTATGGTTTGTACCAAAAACCGGTCGTAAAAAACCGGACCGAACCGTATATCAATATACACACATATATGTGCATATATATATATGTATATTTATACATAACTATTAATTCAAGGTTAATGACTTAAACCCTCATAAATGTTTATATTTTTAGTTTGGGCTTTGAGAGTTTAGGTTGCCATATTTTTATTTGACAAATTGAAGCCCAAATAAATCTCTTGATTTTGAAAGCCTTGTCCTAAACACCAATTTGTAGTATTCATGCCCATATAGTTGGATAGTTTATTTTAATTATTTTGGACAGCGTATTAGCTGCTTATTTTAGGCAGGTTAATGGTTGCAGTTTGTACACAGGTTTGGAGCTGCGTTTTGGCATGTTTTAGGACTTATTTAAGGCCGCATTTTGGCAGGATTTTGGATCAGTTTAAGGCTGCATTTTGATAGTTTTTTGGGCTGTTTTTGACAGCTCAAAGACTTAGCTTAAATGGGCCTAAAAAAACCCAAACCGTGAAACCAAACCGGAACCAAACCGGTTGCAATGGTTCGGTTTGGTTTGGTTTTTACTTTTGATTGGTTCGGTTTTAGTTTTAAGTGATAAAAAACCGTTAGTAACGGTTCGGTTACGGTTTGATCTAAAAACCGTAAAAACCGGACCGTGAACACCCCTAATCCAAACGGCATTCGTCGATACGCAAAAGTGCCATATGGACAGGTGAATGTCGTTTTCTCTTGATCTTCGGGAGCAATGGGAATTTGAAAGTACCCTGAGAAACCGTCGAGGAAACAATAGAACATTTTTCCAGAGAGTCTCTCGAGCATTTGGTCAATGAAAGGTAAAGGAAAGTGATCCTTTCTTGTGGCGTCATTGAGTTTGCGATAATCGATGCAAACTCTCCAACCTGTAACCGTACGAGTTGGAATAAGCTCATTCTTTTCGTTAGTTACCACAGTCATTCCTCCTTTCTTTGGAACAACTTGGACGGGACTGACCCAAGGCGAATCAGAAATAGGGTAAATCAAACCGGCATCTAGCAGTTTGATTACTTCTTTCTTCACCACCTCTTGCATGCTCGGATTTAAACGTCTTTGAGGTTGAATGGCGGATTTGAAGTCCTCCTCCATCAATATTTTGTGAGTGCAAAAGGATGGATTGATTCCCTTGATGTCCATGATTTTCCATGCAATTGCTCGTTTATGTGCTTTCAGCACATTGAGCAATTTATTCTTCTCTTCTTTTGATAGGGCGGATGAGATTATGACAGGAAGCTGAGAGGTATTTTCAAGAAAAGCATATTCGAGATGAGATGGAAGTTCTTTGAGTTCTAAGGCCGGAGGGTCTTCGATAGAAGGTTTGGCTTTAGGTTCTAATTCTTGATCTATGATCTCAAATGCTTCTTGACAAGATGATGTTTCATCAACTTCGAGTTCTTGGATGATTTGGTGCTCACAGACGGGTTCAGTGGTTTGGATTTCTATTAATTGAGTATCGCAGGCTTCAATTTGACTAGTGTTCTTCAGATGACAGCTTATGATTGAGTCGCAAACATCAATGTAATAGAGTGAATCGTCATGATGTTGAGGATGTTTCATGGATTGTCCTATGTCGAATGTCACTTCCTCCTCATCCACTCGGAGTGTGAGTTTGCCGGTGCAAACATCAATGAGGGCTCGAGCGGTTGCTAAGAAAGGTCGACCTAAGATGAGAGGAACATTCTTATCCTCATCCATGTCGACGATCACAAAATCAACGGGAAATACAAACTTGTCGATTTTAACTAAGAGATTTTCAACAATGCCCCTCGGATATTTGACAGAACGGTCAGCTAATTGGATGCTCATACGAGTAGGTCTAGGCTCACCTAAGTTTAGTTTTTCAAAAACTGCATAGGGCATGAGGTTAATACTAGCACCTAAATCGGCTAACGCGTTGCTGACAGAAAGATTTCCTATTAGGCAAGGTATGGTAAAACTCCCTGGATCAGTCATTTTTTGAGGTAGTTTGTTTTGAAGAACTGCTGAGCATTCCTCATTCAAAACTACATGTGATAACTCTTCCAGTTTCTTCTTGTTTGACAATACACCTTTTAAAAACTTAGCATAATTTGGCATTTGGGCTAAGGCTTCCACCAATGGCAGATTAATATGGAGTTGCTTGAACAATCCCAGAAATTTGCCATATTGTGCCTCCATTCGTTGTTGTCTCAGACGACCGGGATATGGAGGTGGTGGAGCATAAGGTGGTGGTGGTACGTATTTCTTGGCTGGTTCTTCAACAATGACAGGTTGCTTTTGCTTGTCACTTGTATTACGTGGTGTCTCGAGTTCTATTTCTTCAAGGATGGGCTGTAATACAGGTGCATCACCTTGAGTGGTTTTGCCACTCCTTGTGGTGATGGCTTTGACTTGAGCATTAGGGTTTGTTACAGTATTGCTGGGCAAAGCACCTTGGGGTCTCACAGATAGTTGTTGTGCTATCTGTCCCACCTGGTTTTCAATGGTTTGCAATGATGCTTTGTTGCTTTTGATTTCAGCTTCGTTTCTTTGGAACCTTTCCTCGTTTCTTCGATCAGATTTCCGGATGTACTCATCTGTGGCTTGTGTGGTTAACAACAATTGCTGTAGTAAATCTTCCATTGATGATGCTCCACGGTCTTGATTACTACTGCTTGGACCTTGATATGGTGGTTTCTGTTGCTGGTAAGGTGGCCTACGGTTGAATCCAGTTGATGGTTGGCTGTTACCGGCTTCTCTGTAATTCGGATTGCTCCTCCAATTTGAGTTGTTGCTATATGCGTTGTTTGGGCCTCCTACGTAGTCGACATCTTCCATCATCATAATGCCTTGCGGGCATTCATTGGTCTTGTGTGAGCTTCCACATGTGTTGCATCGTGTTGGAGTCTTTTTAAGTTCAGCTTGCAATTGTTCGAATCGTTTGGTTAAGGATTCTAACTGGGCTGTGATCAGTGTTTCAGAATCTACTTGATGAATTCCTCTAGAGTTGATTTTGTTTCTCAAGGGATTGTAAGCAAAACTCTTCTTAGCTGCTTTCTCTAGGGCTTGGTATGCTTCTGTTGGTGTGACACTTCCGAAATCTCCTCCCGCACTTTGGTCTACGGCTTGTTTGTGTGCTCCGCTGATTGCATCATAAAAGGTTTGACACTGCAGCCACAGATCGAGTCCGTGATGTGGGCATCTCCGAAGGAGACCTTTATATCTCTCCCATGCTGCGTGTAATGATTCATCATCGTCTTGGCGAAAGCTTGTGATGCTGCTTCTCAATTTGGCAGTGCGATCGGGTGGAAAGTATTTCAACAGGAATTGTTCAGCCATTTCCGCCCATGTGGTGATGGAACCAGGCGGAAGTGAATCGAGCCAGTCGATGGCTCGGCCGCGAAGTGAAAATGGAAAAAGTCGTAGTCTAATAGCATCGTCTGAACAGTTGTTGATTTTGAAAGTTGCACAGATACGAAGGAATCGTGAGATGTGAGCGTTAGGGTCTTCGTCTTGCAATCCGTGAAACTGAACAGAGTTTTCTACGAGTTGAATAATACTAGACTTAATCTCGAAATTGTTGGCCGCTATTGCTGGTTGGACAACACTAGACTCATAACCGTCGATTGATGGTGTGGCATAGTGCGTCATCTTCATTTCCTCATCTTGATTAGCCATGTCTCCCTCGGATGGTGTATCTTCTGAGATGTCTTCTTCGATGATTGTTGCTGCTTGTTGCGGTCTTTCACGTATCCTTTGTCAGAAAAGTCGTTCAGGTTCCGAAAGAGGTGAAACAAGTTCAGGACTAGACGAGTCGGACATACACTAACCTAAGGAAGCATAAACTATCTAAGGCAAAAATGAATCAGGCAATTGTAACTAAACTAACTAAGGTAAACTAACTATAAAAATCAAAATGAATTTGAACAAAAATATTAACAAGATATAAACAGGACAGTCAAAAATTTAGATTGTCTTTCAAACTTGCCGTGTGTTCCCCGGCAACGGCGCCAAAACTTGATGCGGTGTGAAAGTATATATATATTTGATAAAGAATTTTTGCACAGATTCAGTTTTAAATGGTTGTTACTATTACTAACTACACACACAAAAGGCAAGTGCACCTATCGTGAGGTAATATAGTGATGGTAAGAACCGAGTATCAATCCGTGGACACACTAAGACTACTCAACAATCCTTGTAATTGACTATCGATTTTTGTTTAAGAGAATGATGAATTGACTTGATATAAATTAGGGTTTTAAACTAACGATAAAAATAAGAAATAAAGTAAAACAAGTTGAAACTTTTGGATTTAGAATCAAGGGATAAAGGCTATCATCCTAACTTGGACTACACTTATGTAATTGTGATGAAGTGGTGGTGTGATTAAAGATATTGATTAAAGTAATTGTGTTAACGTTTATAAAGATGAGCTGGCGCGATTTCTCGTCTATCCGCTCCGTAGTGACCAAGACCAACACAGGCTGAGATTTACTGCTTAGGTCAAGGCCCTAGTGATGTAGGTAAATCTTTTGTGTCCTTTTCGACATACGATTTCTGAAAACATAACTTAATGTAAGAAAAGAGTTGATCAAGTTCTATTCTAACATACCATTAATTTTAGAAAACCATAACAATTACTGTAGATTTCTCAGACTAATAAAAGGGAACCCGTAAATGATCAGAAAGTTAAGATCTTATGATTTTTAATAACCATCTCTAGTTAATTAGCCATAGTTGTTATGAATAAAAGTTGATCATACGTTTTTCAACCGTGTATGACAATCACAATTACAAACCATAAACTTATAACCCCCCGTTCAAATGTAGGTGCTACCCATCGAAAGTTTTCCCAAGACCACCATAACATTAACACAATATTTATCACACCATTAATTCATCACAAATTACATAAGTTTCATCCAAGTAGGATGATAATATGAGTTTAGCTCATGACGAGCTGTAATGTAACAAACAACATAGAAGATAGATATGGATTCATTGATAAAATAGAACAATCAAACCAATGATCCACAATGGATGGTGTTTAGACAATCCTGAGCTTCTTCCAAGTGTTGTATACACCTCCCGAGCCTCCAAATGATCTTCAAAGTGTGATTCCCGAGAGAATTCTGCAGAGTGTCACTTCCACCAAAAGCTTTTCCAAATGAAGAGCTTGGACCTCTATTTATAGGCTTCCCGGAGTGCTTAAGCACGGCCCCGTGACAAAAAGGCACGGCCCCGTGCTAGTACAATGCTTACGAAAGTTGGTCGGTTCGTACGTGCAGGAGCTGTCGGGGCACGACCCCGTGACAAAATAGGCACGGCCCCGTGAAAGGGGGAATCACGGCCCGTGTCCATATGGGGCACGGCCCCGTGATCACTTTTGGGGGACAGTACTTTTGTCCTGTCAGATGTCCAAACACGGGGGTGTGTCAAATTAGCACGGGGGCGTGTTTCAGGCAAGGCATGGGGGCGTGCTTAATGAGGCATGGCCCCCTGCTTGGAGCTTTAAGCTTGGATTTCTTCAATTTCTTGTCCATTATGCTCCTTTTGTCCATCTTGCCCTTCACAACACCTGAAAACACAATTAAAAGATTTTAAGTACATAATCACCATATTTCGGGAGGAATCAAGGAATAAATGATGTGCTTTTGATAGTGTTTATATGTGTAATTTGGAGCACATCAGTTAGTATAGGAGCTTTGGTTAGTCTATTCTTCAACTCCTGAAACGCATCTTTTTGTTCTTTTCCCCAATCGAACACCACATTCTTCCTTGTTAACCTTGTCAACGGGGAAGCTATCTTTGAGAAGTCTTTGATGAACCTCCTATAGTAGCCAGCCAATCCCAAGAAACTACGGATTTCAGATGGTGTCCTCGGGGAATTCCATTGCGTAACTGCCTCGACTTTTGCTGGATCAACCTTAACTCCCTCGGAATTTATAACGTGCCCTAAAAACTGCACCTCCCATAGCCAGAAGGTACATTTAGAGAACTTCATATACAGTTTCTCCTTTCGTAAGGTCTCTAACACCTCCTTAATATGACAAGTGTGGTCTCCTTCATTCTTTGAGTATATCAAAATATCGTCAATGAAGACTATCACTGATCGGTCCAACATCGGCCGACACACGCGATTCATCAAGTCCATGAATGCCGCAGGAGCATTGGTTAGCCCAAAAGACATAACCAGAAACTCATAGTGGCCATAGCGTGTTCGGAAAGGCGTCTTTGGGATATCTTGCTCCCTTACCTTCAGTTGGTGATATCCAGATCGGAGATCTATTCAGGAGAACCAGCTTGCCCCTTGCAATTGATCAAACAGATCGTCTATCCGTGGTAGAGGGTACCGATTCTTCACGGTCAGCTTATTCAACTCCCTGTAATCTATACACATCCTCATACTGCCATCCTTCTTCTTCACAAACAGCACGGGAGCGCCCCACGGAGAAATGCTGGGCCTAATGAATCCCTTGTCAAGGAGTTCCTGCAGTTGTGACATGAGCTTAAGGGTGTTCATCGGATCGGATAACGGATTATTCGGATTATTAGAATCGGATTATTCGGATTTGAAAATTTCAGGACCCAATCCGAAATCCGATCCGATCCGAATAAGGATTTTTCTATCCGATCCGAATCTATCCGAATTCAATTCGGATCGGATTCGGATATATCCGAATAATCCGAATTTATCCGAATAATCAGAATAAACCAAATAACATTTTTTCTTTTTTCTATATATTTTTTTGCTAATTTTTTATTCTTTCCATTTTATAAGTTGGAAATTATATATATATTAAAGATATAAGGTTTAGCTACAGTACTACAGTAGCTAAACCTTATACCCTCCCTTCACCTCAACCACCGACCCCCTTCCCCAAACTCCACCTCCCCCGCCGCTCCCTCCTCCTCCTCTCCGCCACCACCACCCTCTCCCTTCCCTCCCTCTCCACCGCCACACCCCCACCAGACACCACCATCACCGAACGCATCTTCATGGACTTCAGCATCTGCCTCGGTCGATGATGAAGACGATGAATAGATGATGAAGACGATGAATCGATGATGAAGACGATGAATCGATGATGAAGACGATGAATCGATGATGAAGACGATGAATCGATGAATCGATGATGAAGACGATCCAAACCGGTGCCCTCCCTCCGCGCTCCTCTTCACCGACGCCCTCCTTCCGCCACTCCTCTTCACCGGCGCTTTCCCTCACGTTTGGTCCCTGAAGAGGTCGGTGGAAGAATCGAGTGTTGTTCGAGCGGAAGGGGGAAAATCACGGTGGGACCACCGCTACCATGGCGTAAACCACCAGTGTGTGTCTTGCTACCCACCGCCGTAACCATAGTCTCGAGATGCGTTCTTCGTCGCCGCCAGGTTTGTGTGTCTTTTTTTTGTAAACCCTAGGCGGCAACGGGTAGGCGGTGGTGGTTTTGTTCCGGTGGTGGTTGTTGTGGTTGCTATTTCCGGTGTTTGTTGTGTTTTTTTGGGTGCAAATTCTTACTCCTTTCCTCTTTGAATGGGTGAAATTATTTGATGATGATGGGAATTGGGAGGCTCCTCATGTGAGGTACGTATTCAATTCGGTTGAGGTGTCTAACCTTGAATCCTCATTTACATCTTTTGTTTCCTTTTTTGAGGCTGTTTTTTGTTCTGTGATGGTGGTGCCTGTGTCGATGTTCCTAGCTAGGTTGATGGCGAAAATGATGGGTCGTTTGAAACTTTGGGTGGTCTCCACTTGATAGGCGATGACGATACCAAAAAGAGATATGTTTGTTGTTATGGCGCGGTAAGCACAATGTTTGCAGCCACAACGAACCGTCTTCTCCGAGCCTTTTATACTATTTATACATTTTTGGCAGCTTCGTTAATTAAAAACGCATTACTTCTTATGATATGATTCTACATCTTTAGCTATGTTTAGTTTCATATCTGTTACGTATGCAATTCTTTTGTCTTATGTTCACTGATATGCTCAGGTGTTAGGTTTTCAGGTTTATATATCTAGGAGGAAGTGAAGAGAAGACTGAGACCTGTAAGGAATTTATTTTCATTAACGCAATGAACTATTTGTTATTGTCTTTTGATTTAACATAGATGCTTCATACATTTCACTCTACCACATAATGCATATATGCATAATGTTACCACATTCATATATAAGTATCTGATACAGTGACGCGATGGTGGTGTCGCGATGGTGGTGTCCCGAGGGTGTGCGGTCGCGACGGCTGTGATGGTGACTGTGGTTGTCGCGATGGCGATGGTGGTGGTGGAATTCGGGGGCCGACGAGGCCTATGGCTCGCAGATCCCCTTCGGCCCTCAGATCCCCTTCAGCCGCAGATCCCCCTTCAGGTATCGATTTTTCTTTGCATACAAAAGGCCAAACAAGTGAACTCCATAAATCCTAAAACCGAGATTTCAGGATTGGTTTCTCATGTTATAATAAAGTGGTTTGTTCACACTATATGTTTTCATCATGGCCAATTATCTATATAATTATATCTTCTGCTTAAACATTCTGTGTCCATAGTCTCCTTTGAAAAGTTTGTCAAAGTCGTGTTTGAATGTGATACTTTGTATTACTTGCAATACACAGATTTGTTTTAAGTTGTTGAGAAATTAAAGTTTTAGTATATGCACAACTTGTCTGCAGATTGAGTGCTCACAGATGGCTGACATGGCTCAAGAGATTGTTAAAGCAAATGGTTTTTCAAGTGGTATTAGCATCTTTCAAATTCAACGTCTTGCATTTTCAATATATTTGGATTGAATTGTTAACTGATTCTGTCATCTTTCCATTTTAATGTTGCAGTTATCACTGTTTTGAAAGGAAAAGTTGAAGAAATTGACCTTCCAGTTCCACAAGTGGATATTATTATTTCAGAATGGATGGGGTATTTCCTATTATATGAGAATATGTTAAATACAGTTTTGTATGCTCGTGATAAGTGGCTGGTAAGTTTCACTTTGTTGTTTTTGTTGTTCTTGAAATGTGATTGTTTGTGGGTTGTGTAGAACAATATTAGAAGATTTACTTTACTGAAAGTTTTTGATTTTTGGAGTGATGTTTGATTATGTTTTTCTTTCCAAAATCAAGATTGAAGGGATCATTTGCTTGCAAAGCTTTGTTGATGAAAATTTAGTCACTAAAAGGGTTCTAATTGGGGCAAATAATTGCCAAATAGTAACTTTATTGCAAAGATTTATGCTACCCTTTTTGTTAATTTTATCTTTACAAGCATTTGTTAATCCTTAAATGGGAATTTTTAGGCGGTTGTGGCAACTTCTGTGGTTAAGATGTGATTGTTGATCTATAGATTGTAAACATCATCGATCTTGGTTCATATTTTGGGTGCAAACTGATATTTCTAATTTGTTTGTGGTGAAGTACGAAATGATATACTAAATGATCTATATATTGGTAATAGTATATGGGTTCTTCTTCATATTATCAAATTGAGAATAATAATAAAACTGATACCATAAGTACAATTTCTAGGATTTTTCTGGGTGTCCTTCGATTTCGATTAAGAATGTTGGATACAATTAGCATGAAATTAGATGCTTAATGTTCCATTTCTTGATTTTTGGGGTTGTTTTTCAGATGCCAAAATAAAAATATGATTTAATCTGTAGCAATATGAACTTAGATAGCAAATTTCTTTTTTTTTCCCGTGTAGGCGACACGCATATTGGAACTGAGAATGTCACTGATCGTGTTAATTCAACTTTGTAGCAACATGAACTTCAATACCAAAAGTTGAGCAGAGAACGAAGCTGGATACGACCCAATATGTCAAAAGCTCCTCTCCCTGCTCTCAAGGTTAATGTGAGTCACTTAAATTATTTTATCACTTTTACGAATTACGATGAAGTAGCCGTTAAGGTTATCGACGGAGTGAGAGTCGTAGTGACGGGTTTGTTTTACCTTTCTACACGCTTTAGGATTTTACATTGGAATGGTAACCGTTACATTTTGTTTGACATTTGCGTTTTGATATTTGGGATTATGACGAAAGACCCCGCGCAACGCGCGGGGCAAAAAAAACTAGTTATAATAAAATATATAAAACTAAAAAATAAAATTTGACTTGTACACAAATTCAAATTTTAGAACATAATAGGCAATTGTATAGAACCCGAATATTAGAATCTCTAATTTAGAACGACGATCGATTATTGCATAATTACTTATAATTATGACTAGAATGAGTAAAGATTCTAGTGTATTGAGTTGAAAACATAATATATAGTTGAGTAATGAGTATTGGGTTAGAAACATAGTTGAAGTCTTATTCGGATTAATCGGATATCCGAATAATCCGAATAACCCGAATAAAAAAATTATGATATCCGAAATCCGATCCGAAATCCGAATAAGGAATTCGGATTCGGATAAGATCCGATCCGAATATCCGAATAAGGATTCGGATCGATTTATTTGGATTCGGATACGGATCGGATTTCGGATATTTTCGGATATCGGATTTTTTGAACACCCCTACATGAGCTCCTTCATCTCGGACGGAGCTAGGCGGTAGGGTGCTTTGGCAATGGGTTGGGCTCCTGACAGTAAGTCAATCTGAAACTCTATCTCTCTATCTGGTGGTACTTCTGGCAGATCCTCCGGGAATACGTCAGAAAAGTCCCGCACCACTGGTACATCGGGCAACTCTTTCGCTTTATCTTTAACATCCTTGACATACGCTAGATAAGCTCCGCACCCTCGCCTCATACATTTCTCCGCCTGGATCATGGAAATGATCCTTGGAACCTTACAATCGTTATCACCGTAGATCGTAACCGAACTACCATCTGGAGCCGTTAATCGGATCATCTTCTGTTGGCATACTATGTTAGCATCGTGGGCCGCTAGCCAATCCATCCCTAGTACGACATCGAAACCTCCTAAGGGCATAACAAACAATCGTGCGGGAAAGTAATGGCCTCCTAGTTTAATATGGCAATCCTCTATCATCCTGACTATTCTAATGGACTTACCATCGGCTGTTTCTACTTCGAAGGCATCATCTATTTCCTTAGTTTGGACATCTAGTGTAGCACAGAAGGATACAGATACGAAACTCTTACTGGCACCACTATCAAATAATATGGAGGCGCAAACATCATTGACAAGGAACGTACCTGACACTATGTCCGGGTCCTTCCTTGCTTCTTTCTTGTTCATGGTGAAAGCCCTTGCCTTGACCTCGGGCTTTCCATCATCCCCCTTGTCATCACCCCTGCTCGTGCCCGAGCTTCCCGGCTTGGCTTTCTTGCAATCCCTGCTGTAGTGCCCCGACTCATGGCAGTTAAAGCACTCGTTTACTTCCGGGCACTCCCTAGCCATATGACCCGTTTTCCCACACCGGTAGCACCCATGGCTACCCAATCGACACTCTCCGGGATGCCTCCTCCCACACTTCCCACAGTTCTTAACTTCCTCGATCCCCTTCACAACCATCTGTTTTGCATCCACCCTTACTTTCTTGTTCCCCGGTTGGTGGCCACCACTTCCATATCTCTTCCCATTGTTATTCCAAGCCTTCTTCGTCTCACCCACTATCACCGGCCTGCGATGATCGTACAACCTTCCACTGAGGTCCACTGCTGATCTAAAAGTACCAGGTCGGGTAGTGACCATGTCCCTAAGAATGTCCAGAGGCAACCCTTGTATGTACCTCTTGATTCTCTTGAATTCGGGAGTCACCAAGTCAGGCACCAGACGTGCCATTTCATTGAATTTTGTAGTGTACTCCTGGTGAGTCATATTTCCAGCCTCCAAACTCACGAACTCTTGCTCAATCTTGTCAAGCTCTCTTTCCGGGCAGTACTCCTCTATCACTAACCTCTTCATCTCCGGCCACTTCATCCTCTCAATGGCTTCCTCTCCGTAAGACTCAACAATGTTATCCCACCAACACAATGCTGGATCCAAAAAGGAATGGGAAGCAAACTTCACCTTTTGGTTTTCACGGCACTCACTGATCTTCAGTACGGCCTCCATTTCCCTGATCCAACGCTGGGCAGTGGCAGCGTTGCCAGTACCATCAAATGTTGGGGCCTACACCTCTGAAAATCCCCGTAGCTGCACCCCTTCACCCTCTCTTCCACCTCGGGACCGTCATGGTTACCTAGACAATCTTCCTCGTCGCTCATCTCCTCAGTCTTGACCGCTCCCTTTTATCAACCTTCTCTGAAGCCGCACTCTTTTTACTGTCGCCCTTAACCTGCTCTCCAAATTCCGCGAGCAGAGCAGGCATCACTCCAGAGAGGACTTGATGCACCTCTTGGGCAATAGCTTCCTTCACTGTCTCCTTCAGTTTTGCCTGGTCAGTAGTGAGCCCCTCGGCTCCCATTTCTAACTCAACCTCCTCCTCTTTAACCGGCTCCTCGACCGGCTTTCTGGTTGACCTTTTCGTTGGCTTCACCGTTGCACTTGCAGTTTCCTTTGCCTTAGTTGGGGGCCTTCCCCTAGTGCTTCTCCGGGTGACCATTGTTGGGACTTCTTTCTTTGGTGCCATTCTTTCTACTTCCTATAAGATTCAGAATGTTAATATGATCTTTCAAGGCAAGTTCAGTTCACGACAAGTTTTGTAAATTTTTAATAACAGTGGCCAGTTGTGATTAACTACTTACAGAACTTCTCGCGCCATAAACTTTCCTATCCTGAACCACACCAACACCAGAACCTACTATACCTAGTCTATGCACGTATAAGTCACATAAATTCAGATATGTGTCACAGATAACTTTATCATACTCTGCCTCGGCTCTTACTTAAATAAGAAGGCACTATCCCTCGGAATAATACCTACAACATACTTTGTTACCTCTTGGCATGGAGCTTCTTGGACTGGCATCCTTGACACTTGGTCCCATTATCTGTTTAAGTTTAGGTTTATAAAATGGTTTTCCCAAATCCCTTAAACATTGGCTCTGATACCAACTTGTAAGGCCCACCTTTCTCAGGGGGACCTCACAGTTGGTCTTTCACAGCAAAACATCGATTTAAAGCAATCATTTACTCATATACATATAAGATATATATATTGCAGCGGAAAGTTACTGTTATTTCAATTCATTACAAGTAAATATAAACATTGTCTTTAATCCACAAAACTATTTAGGGGAACTTGTTTAGCTTTTCTTCATTCGGGATGCCAGTCTTCTAGTGCCAAGAAGCTTCAGTCCCATGCCTCTATTCCGTCGCTCTAACTCTTACCTGTCAACTGATATGCATACAAAAGTCAGCTTCGCTGAGTGAATTATAGGTTTTCTTTGTAAATAACTTTTTGTAAAGGTATTAGCTTTAGCAGTTGAAAATAGTTCTCGTCTATCAAGCATCAATACATACAGGCTATCACTTTATCGATACTTTATCATTACTTTTCATTTCTCGTTATTTATTACTCTTCTTTATCTGTCAATTCTCTGTCACAATCGGTGCCTAGGCTCGCCTAGGACTTTACCGACACGCCAATTAAGGGCTTACAGTCATACTCGATCGGGCCATTAATGTCATGCCAATTCAGGGCTTACAGACCTGCCTGTTCGAGTATTACTTTATCCGGGTGAGGGCACAACAAATGCAACCCTCCTTTAGCCATTGCTTGCAAGTCTTTACTTTATCCCTTGCCTGCAGGACTTTACTTGCAAGACTTTACTTTATCCAGATACACGTTATGGGCCACATAACCTTTCTTTACGTTTCACTTTCTTATTTAAGTTATATATATATATAATATAACACAACACATCTCGAAGGCAATCCATCACTACAAGGTTATATCTCAATAAGGAAAAACACGTTATCAATTCGTTAGAAAATCCCGTTTCCCATATAAGATAATAAGTGAAACTTTATTCTAAAAGAACTGGTCATAAAAGTATATATATTAGTATGCATACCGCCCCAAAAATTTAAAGCATGTATAAAATAGGGGATCTAGAACTCACCTGAACTCGTCCAAGTAGCTTAAATTCTAAGTCACTTAGGCTATAGCCTGAATACTCTAGCTGCACGAAAGTTAACATGCAAAAACGTCATTTTCTTCATAGTTTCGCCCATAGTTTCGCAACAGCGAAACTGCAGTTTCGCTGACAGTTTCGCTGGGCAGCACTTCTGCTAGTTTCGCTAGGCAGATTCGCTGCCTTGAGCGCCCAACTTTCGTTGGAATTCCTTAGTCTCGCAGAGTCTATAGGTCAGTCTGGGTCTTAACGAGATTACCGGCGAAACTGTAGTTTCGCCTGAGCGAAACTGTAGTTTCGCTGAAATTTCTCCTAGTCTCGCTGAATGAGTTCACAGTTTCGCTGGTTGTATGCTTAAATTCGCTGGATCGGGGCCCAGTTTCGCTGGATGAACAGAAACTCAGATCCATCCCATTTTTAACCCAAAATCTTAACTTTTTACGTCCAAATCCTTGGTTTACCTTCCATGAAACCAAATCTAAGCTTTTTAAATGTTTTCATATGTAAAAATTCGACCTTTATGTGTTTCTTTAAACTTTTCAAAACCCTAGAATCCGGGTTTGATCTACAGAAGGCCTTAGGGGCCGATTCTTACCTCGTTTTGTTGCTCTTTCCTTGTGTTTTGATGCTCCAATCCACCAGAACTTCAATCCTTCAAACCTCCAAGCTCCAAATCTTGAATTTCTTCACTTTCTCTCTCTACTTTCTATCTCTACGAATTTGGTGGCTAGGGTTTGAAATGGTGGAAGATGGAGCTGCTCATGCATGTTTAAGGGCTGATTAGGGCCCTTAAACCCATCAAGTCTTGCCCATTAAGGCTAATTTGATCCATAGCCCACTAATTTACCCCTTTATTTCTTAAATTAACCCTTAAAAGCCCATTATTATCAAATGGCTCGTTTTGGGAAATTTCGGGGCGTTACACATTTGCATCCCTATAGTTTAAAAATCCCTATATCTACCCTGACATATCATTTTTGTCCCCGTTTGCATCCAAAATGCAAACACCGGTTAACTTTGCCGTCAATCATCTCTCTCTTCCAGGGGTAATTTAGTCAAATCGTCCCCTACCCTTGTAAAAGCCATTAAAAGCCCTGAACTATCATACCCTCTCCACCATTACAACCTAATTTGTCTCCTCTCTCTGCACCTCTGTAATTCGAAGAAGAACAAGAACATGGTAAGATGCTCATGTGGATACACTACCTTTGTTTGCACGTCGTGGACCCACAAAAATCCAGGTTGTCGGTTTCACTGCTGTGCAAGAAAGGTGAGCCCCACATTTTGACCTAGTATAAAAAATTGTCAATTCCAGTTGAACAAATTTCATTTGAGCTAATTTTCATGAACAGGGGTCTAATTATGGTTTTGTAAGTTGGGATGAATCTGCCCTGAGTCCAAGATCTACAGAAATCATCAATGGGCTACTAAAGTCAAGCAACAAGAAAGATGAAAGATGCAAGAGGTTGAAGTTTGAAGCTAGAAGGATGAAAATTTGGTTAATTGTGAGTTGGATGTTATTAATTATGTATATCATGTATAAATGATATGAACTGGCTGTTATTTTGAACGAATTGACCTACTTTTGTAGTAGTTTATGTAAAGGTCAATTTGTAATAGATGTATTAGACGACTATGTGAAATGAATATGATGGTTACTTGGTTAATTGAGTGTATGAATTGAGTTGACTATGTGAAATGAATATGATGGTTTCATTGGGCAGCACCATGTTACTTGGTTAATTGAGTGTATGTATGAATATGTCAATTCCAGCATGTCTACACTTTTTTAACACAATTTTGACTCCATTTTGACTCCATTTTGACTCCATTTTGATACCAATTTGACAACATGTATCATTATGCAGCCCCATACCATTTTGATACCAATTTCAAACATAAGCAGCCTCATAATTGATTACACAACATTAGTAAGCATTACCCTGCAACACCAAGCATTACATAGTTTCAAAATACATACCAAATACATACAACCAAAATAAAAACAAGCTAGATAGTTTCTGTTCTAAACAAACCACATCAAAATACATAAAACAACCTAATGACTTTCATGCGGAGCACCTTGTGAAACTGGTTGTGATGAACCCTGTCCTTTGCAAGATCTTTTATTATGACCATAATTCTTGCACAATCCACATCTAACAGAGAATCCCTTTTTCACCAACTTCCCATCCTTGTCAACCCTACCTTGAGCCACCTCTTCAACTGACTTCTTCTGCTTCTTTTTAGGTCTCCCCACTAGAGTATGATGCTTTGGTGCGGTTAGTATAGTTGGGCAGGTTGATGGTATCCACATGGGCCTCCCATTGATAGGTATCAGGGTGTCTTTGTACATATCCTTCCAAGTCTCTAACAGATGAACTTTTGAAACCCAAGCTCACCACTGGAGCTTCCAACCTTTCAAGTCTCAATGTCCATCCCAACCCTTTGTGTATATGATATTTAGTTTAAATCTAATGCATAAGAATAATTGTTTATCATATCTAAAAGAAATTTCAAAATAGTGTTGCTTTTGTCGTATTGTATTGAATTTACGTACGAACCTCAACAATACCGCCTTTATACATATTTTCCCATGAATTTTTTCCTTACAAGATTCACATCAATCGCAAATTATGTATTATATAGCAATTTTTTTGTTAGTAAGTGGAATACCAAACATTATCTTTTAGGCACTAAATGTGATTGTTGTGTAGGGCTGTTCACGAGCCGAACCGAGCCGAGCCAGGACAAACTCGAACTCGGCTCGTTTCTAAACCGAGCTAGCTTGGCTCGGTTCGAATTTGAAACCGAGCTAATTATTTGAACTCGAGCTCGGATTGGTTTTAAACCGAGCTGGCTCGGCTCGGTTTGGTTAGGCTCGAATTAAAAAGTAAATTTAATGCAAACATATAATTCAAAACCCATTTAACAAAAGTAACTAAACCTATTTAACATCTAAGTGGTAAAATAATTCAAAACATTCAACACACCTACTTCCCTTGGGTTTGAGTACATCTAGTTTACAAAAGATCAACTCCAATAATAAGTTTGATTGGGTTACAAAAGATATAATTTAAACTTTGAACTTTCGAAGCTTTGATCTTGACATAGAGTCACCCACCTACTCTTCAGTTTTACCTAATGAAAATTAATCATAGGAGGTAGTAGTTAAAATAACAAGTTATAAAATTTGATTATGTATTTAAGTCCTAAACATCTCAGCAGCAAAAACTCGAAAAATAAGTAATATATTCTGTTTGCAATGTTGTACAGCTTCTTTTTACACGTAATATTGCACTTTTGAACATTGTTTATGACACTCACTCATACATCATATTTTGTTTATGACACTCACTCATACATCATATTATTAGACAATTGAGAGATTAAAATAAATGCATATAAAGCATATTAAGTATACCTCTACATCACCTTAAGATTATATATACACATTATAAATATTTAGTATGCTCCATTTTAAACACTACAAGCAACTAACATTTTTTTAGGCGTAATTTCCAACAAAGTGGATACCTTTCAACAGAGTAAATACCTTTCTATTCGGTTGTAAAATCATTTACCGGGATCTTAATTTCCAAATTTTCCTCCTCCTTCGCAGATTGCTAAGGAAAAAAAAAGAATACAAAAATTAGTATAATGTTTCTAAAAGTAGAATAAGATAAATATAATATGAATATAAACTTACTTGTAATGTTTTTATGGTTGTACTTGAAACTCCTTTAATCCAATCACTACCACAAACAAGCAACTCTACCATGTCTTTTGAAAGTGAGCTTCGATAGTCATCCAATATACGCCCTCCTGCACTAAAGGCTGATTCTGAAGCAACAGTTGTGATTGGTATGCAAAATATGTCACGAGCCATTTTGCTTAAAATAGAAAACTTGGTAGAATTTTGATGCCACCAGCTCAACACATCAAACTCTTTGTTTTTCAAACCTACATGATTAGCTTCATCTATATACACCTCAAGTACATTTTTTGTGCTTCTTCAATGGGTCTAGCTTCAAGATAAGCAAAAAAATCATCTTTGGGCCTAGCACGATGGTCAATGGATGTTGGGTTCGAGCTAGTTGTGGAAGCGCTAGCCTCCATAAACGCATTAGAATATTTTTCAAAAAGAAACTTGAACTTACCAACGACGTCTTCAGCCCGAATTTGAAGCTCATTTGATGGATACAATCTCTCAAAAGTCCATTTAACCGACAACATTTTAAATCATGGATCCAAAATGGATGCAATTGACATAAGCATCCCAACTTCTCCCCGGTACTTCTCAAACTTTTCAAACATTGGCACACTCATGGCTTTCAAGAAATTATCATTTGATGCATAAGCATTATTGATCTCTCTTTTCACCTTAAAATTTTCAATAAGAAATAAGTTTAAAGTGGGATATGATGTGCCAGAGAACAAGTTAGTGGCATCTAAAAATAAGTACCTTGCACACTCTTTCAGCACAAGTCCACTCATCATTCGTAGGAGACCATTCAAAGTTTGAATCCCTTAATGCATAGCCTTGAAAGGCTCTTTTATAGTGAATAGCCGATTCAAGCATACGATGTGTTGAATTCCACCTAGTTTTTACATCAATACATAAAGATCGACGAGTGTGGATACCAAGAGTGATTGCTATTTCACCAAATTTTAACAGACGACCTGGAGACTTTCTTAGATACTTAACCCCTTCTCTAACTTTCACAAGACAAGATTCAATAGTTCCTAAACCATCTTGCACCACCAAATTCAATACGTGAGCACAACATCTAACATGGAAAAATAACCCTCAAAATGTAATGTTCCTTTCCCTTGAAAATTATTTCTTAAGATTGAAGCTGCCCTGTCATTGTTGGAAGCATTATCTAGAGTGATTGTACCTATTTTATCTTGAATACCCCATTTAATAACGTATTCTAAGATACCATCTGATATAATCTCACCACTATGAGGTGGTGCAAGCTCGTTAAAACCAATTATTCTTTTCTGCAACTTCAGTCAGAATCAATATAATGAGCTGTCAAACACATATACCCAATAGTTTGGTTTGAGGACCAACAATCACTTGTAAGTGTTATCATGTCAACATTTTTTAAAATTTTCCTCACTTTCTCTCTTTCTACATCGACCACTCTAATACAATCTCTAATAATAGTTGACCTACTCACTTTTTGGTACATGGGATTGTTGTACTTCATTAACAAGTTGAACCAATGGTACTCTACAAATGAGAAAGGTAACTTATGGGCTATGATCATCTTAGCAATTATTTCCCTACACTTTCCTTGTTCATAACCAATATTCATGTTAAGACCCGTTTCATTTTCATTACCACATGCTCCAAAAGTAAAACCCTTTTTCTTACCTCTTGACCTTTGCAATTCCATATATGGACATATAGTGTCCAAATGTCGCTTAAGAGTTGTCGTGGGTCCTCCGAGAGCATGTACATATTGTTTCTTACAATGGATGCATTGTTGTTCTATCACCTTTTGCCCGTTGTGCTCTCCTTCAACACCTACAAAATGATCCCAAACTTCTGATGAATTCTTTCTTTTTGAAACATCTTTATTTGCATCATTTAAACCCTGCCCATCTGTTGTATCTTTTAATTCATCAGCCACATCAACACTCTCTTTGTTACTTGGACAAACCTTTGATGTCCTAATTCCACCAAATGATTCTTTCAAAGAAGACATTCTATAACATATTAAAACAGTCAGATTATTATAAGAAATCTAAGTAACAAGCATAAGAAAAAAGACATCATTATAACAATTATCACTTAACTAAATCAAGGATAACATTTAATAAAAAATAAAAAAATAAAATAAAACCCTAACAGGAACATACTCATAAAATTAGCATTAGCATTATCCAAATAACAAGCATTGTTGTAATAAAAACCTTAATAACCGAAATACATACAAAGGGTTCGATCATACCCTTAGTCGTGGCAATGGCGTTCGACGGAGTTTGAAGTGGGAAAGGCGATGGCGTTTGACGGTAGAGCTGGTGATGGACTGCTGAGCCGCTGAGGTGGTGGTTGACTGGTGTAGCGGTGGCGGACTAGCGTGACAGTGGGTTTGGCCTTAAGGTTGAAGGATAGGGTTTTTAGGGTTTTCAGTTTTTTTTGTCGATGGTTATGGGGGGAAATGTGAAATTAGGATTTGGGAATGGAGTGGTGGGATTTGAGAATGGAATTGGGGTTATGGGGTCTGAGAAAGTGATATTGAAAATTGAAAGTCAATGTTTCAAATATTTTGAATTGTATAAAAGTTTAGGCATATATATAATATTTTTTATATATAATGTATAGTATTAAAATGTTATATATTATAAATAAAAACAATATATACTATTAAAAATGTTATATATTATACATAAAAATAATATATACAACTAAAATAATCCGAGCCAAACCGAGCCGAGCTAAATAGCGAGCCAAACCGAGCCGGCTCGGCTCGGTATGAACCGAACCGAGCTTAGCTCGGTTTCATACCGAGTCAGCTCGGTTTGGCTCAATTTCAAACCGAGCTCTTTCGAGCAAGCTTTTTCCGAGCTATTTCCGAGCGAGTTATGAGCGAGCCGTGAGCCGCGAGCTATTTGGACAGTCCTATTGTTGTGGTATGCACATGAAGGGTGAATCATAGGAGCGAGGTGGAAGAGTTAGGATGTGGCAGGAGTTGAAGGGGCACATGAGCTGTGAGGCAACAACATGCCTTGGCGCCGCCCACCGCCACCTCAGCAACCCATTTTTCACGCCACATGGCTTGCGTTTTTTACAACCTCATGTCGTGCCTTCCATACAAAAATGTTCCCCCCTCAATGGCCAGTTTTACATGTTGCATGGTGTGGCAACATCATGTCATTACATTTGAGTGTGTGGTGTAGCGTGACATTACAATATTTGATTGGTGGATTTATGGTGTAGCATGGTGGATGTGGCATGAGTGCCCCCTCTACATTTAGGGGTAAACGATGGTACTAGTATGATACAGGGGGGGTAGAGTAGCAAGGTTGTGGCATGCAAATGATGTGGCAAGACAACATGCGTGAAAACACTGCCCTTTACATCGACGAGGATGCAACGGTTTTGGTGGGATGATTAGGCGTGCTCAAAAAATCCGATATCCGAAATCCGATCCGTATCCGAATCCGAATCCTAATAAACCAATCCAAATTCTTATCCAGATATTCGGATCGGATTTTGGATATCATATTTTTTTTATTCGGGTTATTTGGATTATTCGGATATCCGATTAATCCGAACAAGAATCCAACTATGTTTTTAGCACAATACTCATTACTCAACTACCTATTATGTTTTCAACTCAATACTCAAAAATCTTGACACATTCAAGTCCTTTATTCCTAAAGAATTATGCAATAATCGATTGTCGTTCAATATCAGAATTATATTTTCTGTTTCTAGCCAATACTCATTACTCAACTATACAATTATTTATTATGTTTTAATTTTGAATTTATGTTTAAGTCAAATTTATATTTTCTAGTTTTATATATTATGATTTTGAACTTACAAAATGTTAAGAATAAAAATTAGTGAAAAAATAAATAGAAGCAAAAAAATTTTAAAATATTTATTAGTTGGTCTATTTGGATTATTCGGATAAATTTGGATTATTCGGATATATCCGAATCTGATCCGAATTGAATTCAGATAGATTCGGATCAAATAGTAATATTTTTATTCGGATCGGATTAGTTTTTGGATAGGGTGCTGAAATTTTCAAATCCGAATAATTCATTATTCGATACGACGAACACCCCTAAGGATGATGTGACCCTCCGTGCCTGATCGTGAATTTGTCATATGTTGAGCCTTTTTTCTCCCTCCTTCCCATCTAGCAACATTTTAAATCTACCTCTGTACTATATATCCAAATAAATATATTTTTATGATCCGACTTTCAGTCTGTAGTGAGGTTACAACTCAATGGACCTTCTAAAAGGTTTATCTACTTTAAAACTTTGCTCCAACATGAGAAGATGAAGAATAACCTGGATGTTTTATTAGTAATTGTAGTTAGTCTTTTGTTTGATAACTCTTATAATTAGTTAGTTTTGCTGCATAAAATTATATATATTTTTTGCTTTTGGCTTATCTTTTGTATTGGTTTAACCAATATTACATCACGTGAAAAAAATATCCGATTTTACAATACAGATGTTTTTTATTACATCACGTGAAAAAAATTACTGGTTACACATAAATCCCAATAATATCAACGAACACAAAATGGTGAAACTATATTCCATCCAGGCCATGTTTGATATTGCTTATGTACACCTCCTTTTAACTTCTTAAAAAGAGTTTTAAGAAGTCAAAAATTTTAACTTCTCAAAAACTCCTTTTTCTTCTCACATTTTCATCTCCATTCAAACACACTTTTACCTGCTTTTAACTTATCTCATTTTCAAAAGTTAAAAAGAGTTTTTATTAACCAATCCTAAACACCCACCTAGTCTAGGTTTATAACTTAAATAAAACCTAAATAAACATACCAACTCCACATGCAACTCACGTGACCAAAATAGTTCCCAAAGCTTATTTGAATTCAAATCTGAAAGCACAGTTCTTCCCCACCCCAAAACCATTCGATCTCCCTCTCTCTCCATTTTCAAAATTCATCTTCACAATCTCTCTCACACATACACACACAAACACACCGTTGAAACCCTATCAGGTAATCAATTCCCACTATCTGCTCAATCTACAAACACAAACACACACTCAACAATCATCGCACACGCAGGCACAAACACGTATAATATCTAATTCGAATTCGTTCGGTTGTTAGGGTTTGCAATCTGAATCGAGATGGAGAGTTCTGATTCAAACAACAGATCTCAGTCTGTTCGAGTTGCTGTCAACATCCGCCCTCTGGTCACTCCTGAGCTTCTCGTAGGTTGCTCTGACTGTATCAGTGTCACTCCTGGTGAACCTCAGGTGATTACTCTATCCTTAATCTACTACCTAATTTTCAATTCCGTTACTGCTTGAGTGATGCTATTCTGTTCTCTATGATAATTGCTTGTTTTCGTGCAAAAGGATTTATGTTACCACTGGATCTGTTGTCTCTGCAAAATAGGTACAAATTGGTTCGCATTATTTCACTTTTGATCATGTCTATGGGAGTACCGGGTCTCCCGCTTCTAGGATTTTTGAAGACTGTGTGGAACCTTTAGTGGATGCACTTTTCCATGGATATAATGCCACGGTATTAGCTTATGGACAGGTATTGCTTTCTGTCACATGTTTTCTTAACAATTTTCAGTGCATTATCTGTTTTATGACGGTCAATTATGAATAGAATTGTTATTTTTATTATGCTTTGCAACTAGATAGAAAATTTTGTTCCTGCCTTGAAGCTTACTGTTTTTACTGTTTATTTATAACCATAGACGGGATCTGGTAAAACTTATACAATGGGCACAAACTACAATGGGGAATGCACTAATGGGATCATTCCTAAAGTTATGCACACCATATTCAAACGGGTAGAGGAGACTAAGGACACTACAGAGTTCTTGATTAGAGTATCTTTCATTGAGGTAATAAAAACTTTCGGTGCTCTTTAGTTGTGCAGTTAATGGTGAATTCCTCACAAATGCTCATTTGTATATGTAATTATTTGATGAAATATTATTTTTTTGTTTCAGATATTTAAAGAGGAGGTTTTTGATTTGTTGGAATCTACTCCAACTGTTTACCCTAAATCTGATGGGAATGCAAAACCTGTAGGGCCTTCTAGAGCTCCTATTCAAATTAGAGAAACTGCAAATGGCGGGATCTCTCTAGCTGGTGTAACAGAAGCTGAAGTTACATCACAGGAAGAGATGGCTTCATTTTTGTTACGTGGATCTGTGTGCCGAGCAACTGGGAGCACAAATATGAATAGTCAATCAAGGTATGTCTACAAAAAAATGTTACATTAGTGGCTGTTATTCATTCTGAATTAAAAAAGCCTTTGAGCAAGGAGTAGCTTTTGTCGTATCCTATACAATATCATTGACTATGTATCAACTAAGTGGTCCACACTAAAAGTTTAACATAGGTGTAATATGGATGCTATATGTTTTTGTTATTTAGTGTGATTTTTTACGTGCACCAAACAATAAATCAACTTTGTTGATTACATTTTAATTGTTTCAGTCGATCACATGCTATCTTCACGATTACAATGGAGCAAAAGAAATTATCTGGCATAACAAATGGAGGGGTTCATGATGATGTTGGAGATGATATATTGTGTGCCAAGCTTCATTTGGTTGATCTTGCTGGTTCAGAACGGGCAAAAAAGACAGGAGCAGATGGGATGCGTTTACGGGAAGGTAGGTTAATATTAATCACATATTCACATTGTTCATCGTAACATATGAATTATTTCATCAGTTCTCTGGATAGAAAGTGTTGAGTTAGTTTACAATTGAATTTTGATCCAATTGCTCTTGTTGTTGTGTCATTAGTTGATCCAATAAATCAATCTAGTTTGCTCATTTTTTGTTATAACAACAATCATCTTTAAGCAAACTCTATAGTCAGGTATTTAACAAAAAAGAACTGAACTTGATTATTATACATTGAAAATTTATCTAAGTTAGATATATTCTTATTTTTTGTGGTGTTAGGAATTCATATCAACAAAGGTTTATTGGCACTTGGTAATGTTATAAGTGCATTGGGTGATGAAAAGAAGCGGAAAGAAGGGGGTCATGTTCCCTACAGAGACAGCAAATTAACCCGCCTTTTACAGGTATGGAAGGCTGGACGTTTTTTTTATATATACAAATGTGCCTATCTAATACAAGTTAAGTGGGACTGAAAACAACTAAATTTTTTTACTTCAAGTGTTGGAGTTTCATCTTTTGAAGGTCTCATAATTTTTTTAACCACATTATCTTCTAGGACTCTCTTGGCGGAAACAGCAAAACCGTTATGATAGGTTCGATGCTATGAACTTTGTCATATTTGACTTATAGAATGAATTAAGGCTCTTCAATGTATGATCTGTTGCATTGTATAAATAGTACTTAACTAACTCTTATGACTTTTCTTTTTTGTTTGAGGCAGCTTGTGTAAGTCCAGCTGATACTAATGCAGAAGAAACCTTAAACACCTTGAAGTATGCCAATCGAGCTCGTAACATACAAAACAAAGCTATTGTAAGATTATACTTTTCACAGTTTTGAGAAGATTTTTCTTAATTAGCAATAATATTGAATTAAATTGTTTTGTTATATAGGTGAACCGTGATCCAGTTACAGCTCAAATGCAAAGAATGAAGAATCAAATTGAACAGTTGCAGGCTGAGCTTCTTTATGTGAAAGGGGATTCTTCCACACCATTTGAAGAACTTCAAGTGAGACATTCTTTCTGTTCTTTAAAATTGTCATTGCATGCCCTTTATGTACATAGATGCTAAATTTGAGAATCTCTTTTGTTTTTCAGATTTTGAAGCAGAAGATAGCATTGCTCGAAGCTAGCAATGCAGATTTACAAAACCAACTTCAAGAACATCAAGTCAACGTTGAACATTTAACCAAACAAGCAATCGATGCTCAGGTAAGTTAAGATCAAATGAAGAATGAACAGCCCTTCCTAGCTTTCTTAAAGTTAGAATATGAAGAAATATGTTTCATCACGACTGACATGATTTTATTATTTCAGTTTGAGAAAGACAAATTGCTGCTTAAAATTGAATCAGCACGTGATGGTAAACCATGGGATGAGATAGATTGTGACTCAAATAAGGTTAAATGAGTTTACTTTCAGACTTCTACAATGTTATGATTCACTAAAATCCACAAAAGATTTCTCACCATGTTAAAAACTTTCAGGATGCTGATTTGTTGAAAACTTATGTGTCAAAAGTACAAGAATTAGAAGGAGAGTTGTTGCGGTTGCGAAGATTGAATACTTCAAAACGTAGTGAACTTATTGATTACATGGATTTAGATGACAGTGTTCTTCACCCGAAAAACAGTCTGTTCCCAGAATCTGAGCTTAAAGCTGCTGAAGTTGCTGGTTAGCTGTCATAAACTAATTTGCAACGTGACGGATGACATCCTTGTAGGATGATAAACTCAGAATTTAAATAATAACCATACAAACACAAATTTCTCATCTTTGTGTAGGTGATTCCGAAGATGAAGTGAAGGAGCTTGAACATTGTTCTTTGCAAGAGAAACTTGATAATGAGCTCAAAGAACTAGACAAAAGGCTTGAACAAAAGGAGGTAAAAGGGTTTATTTCTTGCTTACGGAAATTGAAATTGCGAAATTTAAAGTTATTTGAAAACGTTCCTTGTGTCTATTCTTATATATATGTATTAACACACACATATAAGTATATGTGTGTGTGTCTGTAAGTGCAAGTTATTATGTCTTAAGGATATGACATTCATAGGTGTTTAGGTTAACTATAATTTGAAGTATTAAACTTGTGAAAGTTATATAAGCTTCTAAATTCCTTTTGATATCTATAAATACATGAAAGGCTGAAATGAAGCGGTTTGCGAGTGGTGATACCTCAGTTCTCAAGCAACATTACGAGAAGAAAGTGCAAGAATTGGAACAAGAAAAGAGAAGTTTGCAGGTTCTCCCCCATCTTTAGTTCTTGATTCTTTTTAACTTGAATATTTTTGCCTAATTGTTTGATGTTTCTTTGATTGATTGATAGAAAGAGATTGAACAACTCAGGTGCAATCTTGCAAATATTTCTTCCACCTCTGATGACAGTACTCAGAAGTTGAAAGAAAATTATCTTCAGAAGTTAAATTTTTTGGAATCCCAGGTCAGTTCACTTTAAGTCACTTTTGTGTCTGATCTTAAAAGTAATGTTGGTTTTCTTCATCTGCTGTGAACCGTATTAGCCGTACTTGAGTCTAGTTTGATATGATAAATTCACATATGTTTTGTCCTAGATCTTTTTTACATTAGTGTAATCTTTTAAAAAATAAACATCCTATTTTGGTAAGACCGGGATAAAGTTTTGGTGTTTGAATTAATTGCAAACCTTCTGTGATGATGCTTCAGCAATTTTGCTGTTTGTATATTGTCAATGATATTGAATCAATTTTCACGTGTAATGATGCAAGTATTAAGTTTAAAATATTTCCTTGGATAACATCATTTGAATTTCAGGTTGTGGAGTTGAAGAAAAAGCAAGATGCTCAAGCACAATTGCTAAGACAAAAACAAAGGAGTGATGAGGCAGCGAAAAAACTTCAAGATGAAATTCATAGAATCAAAACACAAAAGGTCTTTTATTTTCCTGTTCTAAATATTTTTTAAGCAGAGCCTTTAAGATAGTTTTTTTTTACTAAATCTGTGTGTCTACTTATTTGATTGTGGATGTAAAGGTTCAATTACAACAGAAAATAAAGCAAGAATCTGAGCAGTTCAGATTATGGAAGGCCACACGGGAAAAAGAAGTACTTCAGGTATAAATATTTCACAAGATGTTTACTAATTTTAAAACATGGACCTTCTTTTCATGTTGATTTATCAGTACTCTATATGATTTCATTTCTAGTCACTTGTCATTGAACATATCAGGATGTTCACGGGAAAAATTATATTATTGAAGAAGTGCAACAATATATTTTGTTGTTTGACGTTAACATGCTTATCATATTTGTATGAACAGCTTAAAAAAGAGGGAAGAAGGAATGAATACGAGATGCATAAACTACTAGCTCTAAATCAAAGGCAGAAAATGGTAGGTTTGAAACGCCTCAGTTTTTGTTTATTTGTTTTCTTCTTTTCCTTTTTCGTTCTAAAGCTCATATGAATATCTCTATTCCATAAGGTTTTGCAACGAAAGACAGAGGAAGCTTCTATGGCTACAAAACGATTAAAAGAGTTATTGGAATCACGAAAGGCTTCTTCACGGGATACATTCGGTAAAACTTTCATCAACTTACATGCTAACTTCATGTTCTATCTTACCTTTTATATTTTAACCATATGATGGTGCACACCCTTGTGCAGGAAGTAGCAGTGGCCCTGGATTCCAGGTATTTTAAGTGAATGTGGAATTAATTAATTTACTAGTATCACACAAATAACAGGATCTACTTAGTAGTTTTATATT
The DNA here is from genome assembly GCA_024085815.1 of Flaveria linearis. Classification (NCBI taxonomy): domain Eukaryota; kingdom Viridiplantae; phylum Streptophyta; class Magnoliopsida; order Asterales; family Asteraceae; genus Flaveria; species Flaveria linearis. The sequence goes on along the minus strand of CM044011.1, from coordinate 79,796,487 downwards.
TTAATTAATCCTCAAATTACACTACAGGTACTCATGCAGGCAATTGAGCATGAACTCGAGGTTACTGTTCGTGTGCATGAAGTACGTTGTGAATATGAGCGGCAGAAAGAAGAGTAAGTGCCATCTACAATAATTACAAAATCTAATAAGTAAACATTTTCGTTTTCAGAAAATTATATTCTTTTTGCTGAATTATTCTTCTGATTTTGGAATTTCAGGAGGGTTAAAATGGCTAAAGAGGTAGCAGAGCTAAAAGCTGAAGCAAATGTAACAAAGCAAGCAACTTTAAGGTTCTGCTAATTTTGCTATTTTGTTTTGTTCACTTATTGGTTTACGATGATAGTGACATATTCGACCCATTTACTTACAAATTGGTTGATCTGCATTGTGATTTTTCTCCCACAAACAAATCAGTTCAAATAGTGAAATAACTTAGCTAAAAAGGGAATTGGTCAAATGGGTTGAAATTTGAAAGTCTTCCCAAGTCTATATTTAATGCATGCAATCTTCTAACTCCTTTTAGTTCAAAGATATATTATTGTCGTAATACTATTGTTTTTACAATCATAATTAACAAATCATAGCCTTTTGAAGTGTTTATCGTAAACCCTACCTGTTTTGACCCGTACTAAAGCATGGTCCTTTTCAACCCAACCTGCCCATCTTGCCATCTTTAGTATATTCACTTGTTTTATCTGCTCATTGATTTATTTAATTTGGGTTGAGTATTATCTCAAATGTGTCAATTTAAATAAGTTTAGCTAAAACAGAAACTGGTCAAAGAAGTCAAAAGAGTTAATTGGTTGAAAGTCATCCAAAACCCAATGTCTATACAATCTTCTAACTTGTTATATACTTGTATTCAAATACATAATATATCTATTATTGTAGTAATATTGTTTTTATAATCATTGTTAACATATTATCATACTAAAGGATGGCCCAATTTCAATCCAAACCTGTTGCCCAACCTGCCCATTTTTCATCTGCTCATTGAATATTTGATTTTTCTCATGGGGGGTTTTGCAGTCATTGTACTCAAACAATGTCACCTGGTGCAAGAAATTCAAGGATATTTGCTCTTGAAAATATGCTTGATACTTCATCCAAGACGATTGTTTCAATGGCCTCACAGCTGTCAGAAGCAGAAGAAAGAGAACGGGCCTTCAGTGGCAGAGGTCGTTGGAATCAAGTTCGCTCTCTTCCCGAGGCCAAAAATATCATGAATTTTTGTTCAATCTGGCTTCCTCTTCAAGGTATGAGATTTCTTTTATTTTTTCTCAATGGATATTTGTTTGAGAATTGTTTTTCTAAATAAATCTGTCTTTAAAGGTGTCAACTATGGGATAAAGAAGTTGACTGTAGAGAGAAAGATTCTGAGATAAGAAGTTTGAAGGAAAGATAGTCAACTTAATAAGACAAGTTGAAATGCAGAAGGTTGAGCTTAGTCGCCTGGAGAAGATCAAGGTTTGTTACTCGGTTTTTCTGTGTGAATTTCAATTTTTTCTCTTGTTTGAAACATAAAAAAGCATATTGTAGTAACCCAACAAGAACACTAACTGGTTTTTTAATCCGTATAAAAGTTGAATCGTGAATGTGACATGTGCGACCTGATTATCTAAAGAGATCAAATTCGCTGGCTGGTTTAAAGGGGATTGTACCCTATAGCTTAACCATAACTTGGTTATTTTGTGTCATGTTCTTGTCTTGAATTTCTTCCCTAGTTATAAGTCATGATTTTCATACCTAAAATATATGTTATATAGAGGTGGTGAGTGTGATCCATTCACTCATAACTGGTCAAATGGGTTGAAAGTTGACTTTGATGGGTGCGTCCTCCAAAACCAGTTTATTTAAAAGTAGGTTAATTTTGGGTGCGTCCTTCGAAACTAGTTTATTTAAAAGTATATTAATTTTGAAATAATATAAATCTTGCAACTCCGTTTGACATACTATTAGAAAAAGGTTTATTGGACAAAAGGGTTTCGGGTCAACGTAATCCGCATGTCCATTTTGCTACCCTAACATCCTATGATATTTTAACAGAAGCTTTACATGTCAAAGAGCTTCAAGAAAAAGTCAACAAATCAAGATTCTTCCGTCATGGATGATGGTGAAGGACAATGTATGATTTGAGACCTAAGGTATATTTTTAAACTCATTTCCTTATATCTCAAACTCTTGCATCAGTTAGTGGCTTCTGAAGTATATTTAATTTGGTTTCTTCTGTAAAGGGACTCCGAAACTCCATAGCTTACAACAGTAGTGGAAATATAGATGAGTTATTAGAAGACATGGAAATATCTGAATCAGAACACTCTGACTTAGATGAAACAGACACGGAGTGGTTACATTCAGAGGATTTCCAATATGAGTGGGGTCACAAAAGAAGACAAAATGCTAAAAAAAGAAATTCCAAAGTTGTTATCGAAAGCAACCCCGACACTCAAGCTCATCAAACATCTCCAAATGGAGGGTGATACAAACATGCTTCAAAAAGCTCCATCAGGCGTCTGTGTTGTTCATGCAGCAAAAGCTCTCTTGTTAAAACAATGAATGCGAGTGCCGAGCCGTTCTTGGTTTGTTCCATGTCTTGTAACTGCCATCCTAAGAAATGTAGCAACCGTGTAGAGGCTTTGGTCCAACCTGATTTGGATACACCAGTCACAGAGGAGAGGAGTGTAAATATACTATCTGATGGTGAGGAATTAGATAAAAACAATAGCGAGCTGGCTAGTCATGGTGCAATGCTACTTCAGGCAGCTTTATCTGATAACCCGTTGAGACAAAAGAAACCGATGATGGCAAAAGAAAGCCACTTTCAGACATTGGGAATAAAATTGTAAGTTCTCACTCTTGCTTTAACATGTTTCATGAACCAAAGATGCTTTCAACCATAAATGTTAAGAATGAGTTGGTTGGGTGTGCTTTATCTGAAACGGGAGCTAGAACGGGCCAAATGGGTCTTATGGGTTTATAAGAGTTGTTTTTAGAGATTTTAGAGAAATATTGTACTGATATTTCTTTGGAGGTAAACATAACTAACGTGTTACTTATTTTCTAAACATAACAAACTTGTTGAACTTTCGCAGGCCAAACCAAACGCTCCAAAACCCCTGCTTCTAGAAAGAAATGGAGGAAGTCAGCAGCAATCCAAATCATTCCCGTGCCATCAGACCAAACCCCGGCTCAAACGAAGAACCCGAACCACCCAAAAAACAAGAGAGTACCACGGTTGAGCCCACTAAACTAAGGCTACCTCGAGCCATGCGGTCTGCAATTTCTAATGCTAACACCAACCCTTTAAGAGAAAGAAACTCTGAACCGTCTAATGATTCAACCATTAACAAGGAAGCCGAACAAAGAGTCCACGTCACCTTCCGAGACCAACAACCAAGGAAAAAGAGAATCATGGGCAATAAGGTGATTCACTTTTTTTTGCCTTATTTAATGTAATCTTAAGCTTGTTTCGTTTGATCATCAAAAATAGGTCATGAATTGTTACTTCTTTGGTGACAATCTCGTTTGGTCCATTGTTATGTGTACATGTAAACTCATCGTTCTTTGGTGTGATATGTTGGGTTTTGAGGGGTGTTTGAATGTTGGTTTCATCAAAATTTCAATGCTGATAATTCGATTATTCTTTAACTGATCATTTGATTTTTAGTTTTGAACTAGTAATAAGCCCAGTGTGCGGCGGGACTAAATCACATCAAGTAGCACCAACGTTACAATATAGTAGCGACTATAAACACCGGAAAAACTCAACGAAAGTTCAATCAGAGACGATGCCAAAACAATCGTCGATCAAAAAACTCAAAGGGTTAACCATCGTTACACCGGAAGTCAAGACGAAACCATACCTGAAAACCTTAACGGGTTAATTTGAGTAATAATTAAGTCGATCTAAGACCCAATTGTTGCATTGGGGTAGTTAAACGAAAAAAAAAATTAATGTGAAAACATTGAGCCACACATGTTGTTGCGTTGTGTAAATTGCAAATAAAAATTATACCGTAACAAAAAAAAAAGAAATTTGTAAAAATAAAAAGTATAAGGAATAATTATTGAGGTTACCTTTTAAAAGATATAAAAGTTGTGGTTAAAAGTAAAAGTTGAAAATTGAAAAGAAAGAAAGCAAATATTAGGTACACTAATAAAACATAATGTACAAATCTTAAAGCACACAAAAGTGATAATTAGTATATACTAGTATTAAGCCCCCTATGTTACAGCGGGGGAGCGTAAAACCATGTTAATAGTACCAATGGCACACCACTGCAAGTGACCACCGGAACCGAAAAAATTTGTGCTAGAATAGAAATAAAAAAACGAAGAAAGAAAACAAAATCAAATGAAAAGTAGACGTAAAAACGTTGAACCACGTAAGCAAAACGTAAAACACATTAAACAATAAGTAAGTCGATCTAGAACTAGCGTGTTGCGACAGGGTCGTTAAACGGGAAAAATATAAGGATACGGATGTTGATTCACACACACGCTGTGATTGTTACTTGCAAAATTTATTCGGAAACACAAAACGAAAAATTTATAAAACATGAGAAGTATGGGGATTAGTATTACATAAATAAAATGTCAGTACCAGTAAATTTGTTTATCAAAATAAATAACATTTGTTAACTGAAAATAATTTATTTAGGCTTTTAAAAATAGAAATTTGTCTACTTTGGTGACTTTTTTGGCTGAACTCCGGAGTAAAAGAAGAGAATAAGGACTGAGATAAACGAGAAGAAAGAGTAGATAAAAGGAAGAGGACCAAACTTGCTTTAATTGCATGTACTTATGGCTTTGAATGTTGTACAGAAGACAAAATGGGTATTGTAGTTACTAGTGTAATTTGATTTGATTATTAGATGGTCATAAAAAATTTCTAAGACAACAAATAAAATCGTTAAATTGAACAGTTAATATATCACGATCCGTCAGGTTTTACTATACTAAAACCTTTTACCTTAGTACCTTACAAAAATTCCACTTTAAAATCCTTGTTAATGCATTTTTTATAAAGCTCGTGATAATGGAATCCTGATTTTAAATACACTCTAATATTTTTAGTAACTATTAGAGTAAGTTATTATTAGTGGAAAGTTTAGGGTTATGGATAGTTTAGTGTTATTTATGTAATATTGTTCTCTATATAAATGATCCTCTAATATAATCCTAAAAATACAATTACTCAATATAATTACAATTATAAGTTTAATTGGTACAGAGCCACGAGGGCTCGATCATCGCTAGAACCCTAATCAGTTCAACTATCCATCAATGCTCTTTTTTTATATTATTCTTCTTATTAACTAACAATGTTCAGATTCAACCTCCAGCCCTTCATCTTCACAACATCACAATAACCATCTCATAACACCATAGCAGCACCACGCTGCTCGTGTTACAGTAACCACCACAACTAGCTTCACCTTTACAAGCGAAGCGAATACAAACCGGTATCGTATCCGTATTTTCACACAATCATAGCCACCGCTAAACCCTAATTCTCGTCGTTGCAGACCACATACAACCGAAACTGCTCCTCTTGTATCTATCTACTCGTCATCGCATACAACGTGATGCTTCACCTTAATCACCAAAGCTATACAATAGTAGCTTATACAACAGCAGCTCTGCCGCCGCTAGCTATACAACAACGGCGCACCTTCATGCAAATGTTTCAGGTAAAAGCGTAGATAATAATAACTGAAATGGAATATTTGAAACATCATCAATACGTAACAGCGTAATTCCCTAAGGATTTGTTTTTAACCAGTCATTGAATTTACATGAAGGTAAAAGGCACGATCCAGTTAAGAGACTAAATAAAAAAAACACACTTGATATATTTTGTCACAAAAATTAACGTCATTAAAAATAAATGTTAATACCAACAACAAAACGATACTGTCCTAACAATGATGATGAAAGAAGAGATGAAGAGCAAACCACTTTACATAAAAACTAAGTTGCCCTGAAAGACCAGATGTCAGCATAAACTCCATTAGCTTAGAAACCAGAATATTGACACCAAAAAAAATCCTAATATTTGCTCGAAGATCCATTAGCTTATAAACCTGAAAAAAGTGTCATAAAAAGATTAAAGTTGAGGTGTACCAGGTTATCATTGTCCCCTCTGGTTCAAGATCCATGTTTGGTGGATTAGTATCTTGATGTTGATCTTTTGAACCAAATTGGCAACTAGAGTGCTGGAAACCACCTCTTGATCTTCTTGCATGGGCTCGGGCTCCGGTGAGTTGGCTGAGCAGGAAGGTTTAACCTCAGATGATACATTCATATCTTGGCCTATGCTAGACTGATTAGATTGAACCACAGGTCCTGCTTTTGCATGCACATGGCTCAGGTTAGGCTGCTGTCTAGAACAGGGTGCACGGAAATAGTCCGGACCCATGTGAGCCCCCGGTGCAGGGTGGTGGTCTAGTTGTCTTAATATGATTGGACTCTAAGCTGTTGCTTCAGTATTGCTGCAGCAGCCGATGGCGTAGCAATTCGAGCACCAGCAGCAACTGCAGCTGCTTTTACCGCATCCGGCCCTGATGCAAGTGGTCGATTCGGGAACACTTGAGGCCTCGGAAATTGACTTTTTGGTCCTGTAGAGTAGAATCATATTTTGCGCAAGCGTGGTGGACGGTGGGTCACCCGTGGTGGTTGAACCGAGATATTTCCGGGCCATGTCCTGTCTGTTCCATTACAACTGGAGTTAAAACCATAGATGTGACTATTTCAACCCGTTCATATTTAAACAGGTCGTTCTGGGTTATGTTTTTGTTTCTCAACACGTCAAATTAGTTGAGCTACAAGATTTAACTAAAAAGGAATCAGGTTAACAGGTTGAAAGTCGTCCAACATGTATTCAAAAGCGTAAAACCTTAAAAGGAAAAACCATGTGAAATAGAAAAAAAACCTTACGTTTCCCCCCTACTTTAGATAAGTTGTAAAGCATTAACAAACTTACCCTATAGCACTGAATAGCTAACGTGACGTCTTATTTGTCATTTTAGTCTATATGTTTATGCCAATGTAACATCTAAATGACAAATAATAATTGTGTTTATATAAAAGTTGTTAAAATATAAGATTACCTTCTCAAACATGTAAAAAATTTATTTCACTTGAAACAGTTCTTGAATATGACATGAGGTAGCATGGCATCAGCATTTTACAAGTAAAATCAGTTATAACGAGGTTGGTTGGTAAAACTGGTAATCTACTGTAAGTTTGAATTATTTATGCGCCTAATTAAAGTTGGATGCAAAAATCATGAAAAAGTGTAAAGTTGGTTTCAAGAAAATATGCTCAAGCTTAAAACTATTATCGTAGTAATGTAGTTTTTAACATATTAAACACATTGTTAGCTATAAAGTTAAAATACAGAATAAAAGTGAATTTGCAGCCCGTCGAGCATAGTAAAAACTTTACACACTTTTACCCGAATCCTTTTTGACCAATTGCCCAACCCATCTATTTCACGAACCATGGTTAGGTATGAGAAAGATTTGTACCAAGGGAAGAAGCTGGCTTGGAATGTCGACTCCAGGCTTATCAAGGGCCATGTTAATGGCTCGTCGAGCTGCTAATTGTATCTCTGAAAGTTGTGAGCCTGTTTTCACAATTGGGTGATTTTGACGCTTCTTAATAAATTCCACCTCTGCAAATATCAATATATCATGAATATCGGTGGAAAGTGTGGTCTAAATTCATAAAAACCTAATGTAAGATGTATTATATGACATGTAAAAACCCAGATGTCCTAACCAAACTGGATAACAACAGATGATTTGATAATCTCCAAACAGTTCATCAAAATGGCACTAATCTCATTTTGAGACGTCACATGAGAATGCATGCCTGAAGTATTTGTGGAAAGACTCAAAGTTACAATAATTAGCTGCTCATTAATCAAAATGAAAAATTGATGCTGTTTGTTTTGTGTTCACAAGATAACACTAGTTTCATGAATTTAAGATGGAATTAGATCTTTGATAAATTGTAAAATCTTTTTTAGAACTATGCATTTAGTCAAACTTTACATTTTTCATGCGACAAAAGGGGTACAAGAGAATAGGATACACTCGCCTAGGGTTTTCATAAGATGACAAACTACTAACTAACAGGCATCATGGGAATCACAAGATCTAAAAATGATATATATTACAACTTACACACAATTTATAAAATATATGAGTTTCTAATCAGAGTGGCAGGAGATCCTTATAGCCTAGAATTTCTCTAACAACCACCTTTTGCATGCATGCCACTAATAGAAGGCATAAACAAGGGGTTGATTTGGGTTGCATTTTATTTCAAATGATCCAATTCATAGAAAAAGGTAGCTAAAGGGGAACGTGTTTGAAATTAGCCCAAACAGACAAAAGAATGTTAGCTGTGCCAACCCAAACACATACTTAAAAAACAGCCCGTTGCAAACCAATACATACCCTGGCAGATAAATACATGGATTAAATAATCAAAAGTTGGACTGTGAGCTCAGATAAATATACCTGAGACAGCTGTGAAGCAGTTCTGTAACCCTTATAATCTGATTTACAATGTGGGTCCAATTTCCTTCCCCATATCTCTGCACAGCAGCAAACAGATCCCTGTCTTCTGCTGCAGACCATGGTTTTCTTTTCCTCCTAGGTGGCAAGTTATTGTTTCTACACCCGTTTGCATTATCCACTCCTTCTGCAGAAGAAACTGTTGGGAGCGGTTGTGTTGGAACAAAAACTGGAATTGAAATATTGATCACACTCGCTGAACTTGCAACTTGTGGATTTGTAATGAATGCTTCGGTTTAGCTCTTGGTATACTTATAATCAATGGTGCCTCAATGACCAAGCCTCTCTCTATACATGACTCATTTGGTGAACTAGAAGCCATGAGTACCTAAAAAAGTACATAGCATTTGGGCAGGTCAGGTCAGGTGGGTTGGGTAATGGGTTCAATATTGCCACCTCTAAGGGTGACTAAAAGGATTTCAGCAAATTTAACAAAGTTCATCAGAAAAGTGCCAATGTTTCTTACTAATAAGTCATAACAGATGCATAGCTAGATAATTGATATAGGAAATTCTTGTTACGGTCAAGCATATTGGGTGATGGGTACTATAGAATATGGGCTGACTTAAAAGCATATTTTCTTCCAAAATCTTTAATTTTTCAAATGAATTTCTTTATGCAGTAAAGCTATTCACCGGGCACCTTTTAACTCGTTCGACCCGTTTCCTTTTAAGCTAATCCTTATCTTTTACATGTTTGACCTCTTAAAAGATAATACATAGCCCCAATTGGTGCATTCATACCAAAGGCCCTTTGGCCTAGTGATACCAAGGTGTTCAAAAAGGTGTCCTTCCCCAGGAGGTTGAGGGTTCGAATGGTGGACTGTGTAGATTTTGTAGTAAGATTAGGGGGGGTGTAATTTCGACCTCTAAATTTCGGGGCTAAAAAGATTTCAGAAATTTTAACAAGTTCATTGAGTTATTACACATTTTGCCTTAGTGCTTCAGTAAGTTATAATTTTAAACATAGTAAGAAAAGCACCAAAATTTCTTTCTTACAACAGATCTTTGATTAAAATGGAGAAAATTGATAGCCAAAGGAACATGTGATGGAAGTATAATGATCACGTGTGATAAAATAGCAAGTAAAACTTCCACATCTCAAATGACAACTTTTACACCTGTAATTTTGTTACCTTCACACAAGCTGCAGCCTCTGCTGAAGCCTCATTGCTAACAGTTGGGAAAGCTTCAAGTTCATTCTAAATCACTATCATCATCCTGCCAATTGAAAAAAAACAATTATTCATACTGTTGTGAATAACTGAATATAACAAATTGATATATTTATGTTAAGTTAACATCCATCCAGCTTCCATCAAGTTTAGAAAAGACAATTTTAAGGCATGCCATACAACCTATATAAAGGTTACATGCAATTCAAAGAGTTGCGTGTGCAATATATTTTGGTGACCTATATAAAATTTGATCAGTAAAACCAACACAAAAGCACAAACTTTTTCAACCATCATAGTTTTTTTCTTAGTGCAAAGTAACAAAATATTCCAACATAGAAGTTCGGAAATATGCGAACTTTAACAAATTTTGTGAGTATGTACAAAAGAATCTAAATATAAAAAAAAAAAAAAAAAAAACTTGGAGGTTAATGGATAAATACAGACTTTGGGACCTTTTAACCCATTTGAATTGTTCCCTTTTAAGTCATATTGTTCAATTTGGTGCGTTTGAAATAGAACACAAGGCAAATTGGCCCATTCATAGGTAAAAGGTCCAAATTTTCAACTCCATTATGACTGAAGACAAGCATGACGATTTATGTTGTCGATAACCATTGCATAATATATACAAATACATATAAGATTATCAAAGACTTACTACAGGTTGAGCATCTTTTTCTAACTGCTCAAGTAACGGATCACAATACGCAAGATGGCGCCACAACATCTGGTATTCCCTAGGGTTTGTTATGCCGGTTTTGGAATGCTTTATCAATCCATTCCAATCCATCTTAAATCTTGTACTTGATACACTTCATGAAGCAAAGCTAGAATAGTGTGGGTGGATACCTTCAATTTCACAGCAATAACAAAATAAGTGAATGTTTACATATTATTCAATTAAATGATCTTTTTAAGATAATAAATAGACATATCTAGTAAAAATTTTAGTACGTCTGTGTTGTGTTCTGTTGACCAGGTGCACCAATCTGACTATCTATTTCAGAAGCAGGGAAAATGTAATAAATAGTAAAACACTCTCTATTTGGCCAGAAATCATTAGTAAAACCATCCAATTCTCTAGATCCACTATAAAATTTCAACTTCTACTGTTTCTGTTTTTTTTTTTCTTTCACAACTATCCAAAATGATCGATTTGATAAAAAAAAAAGGGTTTAGATTATGTACAGTCTAATGATAATTAGAAAGGAAGTCAATACATGTTGCTATTTGTTGCAATTTCTGCAAACAGGCTGCTAGGGTGGCTCTTCTTTTTCTTCATAAAACATAAAAAATCGATAGAAATCTGTTTTTTAAATACTATAACCCAAAACCCAAATAGGTGGAAGTGAAAACTGAACAACGTGTGTTTTTCCCAGAATGGCAGTTGCAACCTGTCAAATAAAGTAAGCAAATTGACAAAATTTAGATTTTCTTAAGACGTTACAGAGATAAAATCTGCAGAATTTTGATAGGAATCCCAGTCAGTATCAATTCAATATTCTGCCGCAGTTACCTCTGTTTCAAGTGAGATAATGGCGAATCAATGAAACTTACGCAACATTCATTGTGTTTTGTAAGAAGAAAAAAAGAAACCTTTGCAAGATGAGGGAGACGTCTTCTTCACTGATTGACGCTCCTTCCTTTTGCATCATCGCTGGTTAACGACTTCGAGTGCAAACGAAAGATTGCATAAACCCTAATGGGGAATAAACCCTACAAATTTGGGGTTCAGTTGGGTTTGTTAGGGAATATGACGATGATTGTGATTGATTACCTTTGCAAACCAAGATTCTGAACGAGGGAATCATTTTCAAATCATTAATTTGATTAGCTTCATTTTCATTCTTTAATTGCTTCTATCTTTTATCTTGACCCTAGTATATATGTATCTTATACATTACTTTTATTTTATTATTATTTTTTTTTAACAGCAAATTCTAATCTACTCCTAATTACATCAAAATACATTATGTCTAGGTTTGACCCACAGTACCTCAATAATGAGTGTTATTTTAATCGGTTTATTTATTCGTTTCTTGATTGTAACCATACCCCTAACTTCTGTAGGAGGAAACCATAACTAGAATAATCTCATTGCTTCTATACTGATAAAACAAAATCTTTAAAGTCACATGATATTTTCTAAGATGTTCACCTAGCCTTCACATAAGATTTAAACAAATATACTTATTATAATAAAAGTTACAACTTAGTATATGAAAATTAGTTTCCTTAATAAATGCTTATTTACTATTATATTAATCAAATCATTGTTTTCTAAAAATAAATAAGGGTGTTTATAAGTTTTATAATAAGAGTTAATTTTGTTAAATTAAATTAAATTTTCAGCTAACCATTGTTAAATTTAAAATATTTTAAACATCATATATTCTTTTAAGCAGATATTTTTAAAATATTAAGATTGACGAAGTCAAATTCAATTAAAATTTAAAATGAATGATTACTCACTATAATACAACACTTCCGCTTCAATATGCATCACGGTTCCATCTTTTTAAATCTAGGTATGTTTTATCACGTCACATTTTCATTACAATTCATGTCCTCGCATACGATGTTCGCCATTTCAACTCGCGTAACGAATGTGTATCTAACATAGTATATTATATAATCACTTCAAGGTAGTCTTGTGATAGTATGTTTGCGTTCTTGGGTAGAGACCCGATCTCAATCCTTTTCGAGTAAGCTCCTTGAAATGACAACCTATGATAATCATGAAATATCAGGTCAAGATTGGAGCGTTATACAATTGTGTGACACTGATAGTGGTTTGTTGGTTTAAAACCATAAGTCGATTGCCTCCTATGACGTTGATGGTGAGGGGTCGTAGCTCAGTTAGTGAGGTTGGTAATACTTGTTTATTTATCTATATATTATCTTAACAACTATTTCTTTTACTCTATATACTCTATATACTTAAATAATTTAAACTCATATCATATTTATAAGGGATGATCATTAATTTACTAGGCTATAGAGCATGATGGTATATGTATATATATATATTTTTAGTTACAATGACGAAAATAGCATCACACATTCCTAAAGTCATGGCGGCAATAATGGTGTCATGTTATCCTTTCATTTGTGTATTACTAAAAAGAAACTTAGATTATAATAATTCAAACTATTTATATTGATTAATATTAATCACAATTAACACTTTAATTATTATTAATTTCAACTTTCGATGTCGTTACAATAACAGTCTCAGCAATTGTTTGTTATCTCAGTTAGTTTTTTATAACGTGACATATGACGTTGTGACGTGTCACATGACATGACGTATTTATAATTAAATAAAAAATACATATATCACTCAATCTCTATGTCTCTAAACTACTCAACAAGCAACATAAACGTTATGTTAAATAACTTTAGAGAATGATATTTTAATATATTTATATTTTAAATATAATTATGTTATGTCACATCACGAGGCAAGTCACGTGATACGTGATACGTCAACCAATAGCCCCAATAGTTGAAGTATTAAAATTGACTTTTTCTTATTAACAAAACCAAACTATATCTCCATCACATCTATAATCTACATTTATTGCTTGTTAACTATACGAACCTAAAGGTGCATACTATGTTTCTCTAATTGAACTACATATAAATTGTTTTGTTAATAAAAAAGTTTACAACAAACTTAAACTAAATTTCGACATGAAAAATATTACTCGATCTTAATTACGTAGAAATAACGTTTATTGAAGATTCTCTTCTAACGCATCCTAGCGTATGAACAATTTTCACAACTTGATTAGTTAATTCTATCAATAATCAAATCAATGATCTTTATCTCATCTTTTAACGCATCCTAGTGTATGAACAATTCCAACATTATTTAATGAAAATAATGCTAATTTATGATTATTACATCATATAACTCTACAACCTTGATTACAAATATATAGTATAATGTCAATCGACTATTATTATGTTAAAAATGATGTGTCCTCTTCATAAGCATATGACAAAATATAGCTAGGTTAAAATTAAAATACATTTATGTTTAGAAAAGACTTTGAAGGAAAGAAGAGAAATAATAACTGTTTACAACTTTAACTTTTTTTATAAGTTGCATCCTAGCAGAGTGATTATCTCCGTTTCTCGGTCTTTCCCTCTTTAGTTCTATCTTTCTCGGATAAAAACATATTACTACCAAGCTAGAGCTTAACGAGGCTGGAGTTCAACTAATTTACACCTCTAAGTCCCTAATTATTTGCTACTTAAAAAACACTCATTCAGTGATCAATGAAGACAAAACAATTATTCAGAACTCAAGCTTGACTTGTTAACTCTTTGATGGTCATGTTTATGGTTATGATCATCAAACTAGAGACGTGTCAAAGAGAACTTCTGGCTCGAAGATTGGTTCATTGTAGAAAGAAGAAATGGATGTTGCATTATGTCATTTTTGGAATTGAAAAGGCAACCTTAATATTTCAAAACATGCAAACCACATTTTAACTTATTTCGGGGGAAAAAACCTAGTCCATGCTAGAAGTTTCACAAAACGACAACCTTTTAACACTGCTTGAGTCTCTTCTGCCACCATTCCATGAACTTGACTGGGCAGCCATGGTGTCTAACCTGTAAAGTTGAAGAGAATGATTTGCAATTTCTTGACCAAAATCATCCCAAACACGGCTCCTGCTCCCAGCGACAGTGCAGCACCTGCAAAATTACAGAGCAACTTAATTATCAAGTTATACAGCATATGTCACACATTCATCTTATGCTTTACCTCTAATGGGGTATACAGGACCAGGTAACAAAATGTGACCTTCAAAGAAAGTGGGTCAAATAATCCGAACACAGAGGAAGTCTACATCAAACCTCCCAAATCATGATATGATTTTTTTTCCTCATATTTGACTGGTTGGAATTATAGGAAATACTAATGAAAAACTGAAACAAAACTGTGGATATGATTGTAATTTATGGGGCTAGATATCCTATTTCATATAATGGAGATCCATCTTAGTAAATCAAATTACCGAGCTCAATCTGACAGAAGTTTCAATTTTCACACGAAATTCAGACATCAAACTATAGCAGATGTTATTTAATTAAATAAAAACTTGAAAAGTTCTAGTCACTGTTAGTTTAGAACTGAATTAAGTCATTAACATTATGATGGTTATTGTTGTTTAACATTAAGCACCAAAAGAAGAATTGGAAATACAGAAAATAACCGCTTACCATGGGACTTTTAGAATATTTCCACGCAAAGGCAGCAGTTGACACAGCTCCTACAATGCCTCCAACAGCCAGAAACTTCACAGCATCACGAGTCTTCTTCAACTGTAAATTGAAAAATCATTTCACATACATATTTTTTGATTATGATAAAAGTAGTCATAGAGAGAAAACATTAATCACACAGTCATCATTACATATATTTTTTAATATGAACCTCAGTCCATAAGTTTACTTTTAATTTCTTTATGTTTGTGCACTTTGTATGATGCAACAAAAGACCAAATCTATATCACTTTGGTATTCAAATGTCTCATTTGGCCAGCATGTTGGTTATCATCCCTGATATTGGGATAAGCAGAGTATGTTGGAGTTCACCATCAACAGACTTTAAGATATGCTACTAACTCCTACTTTCAAGTATCAACAAATCATTTTTTTTTCCTTTTACAAGTTCTTAATCAATGCTGAAGACAAGACAGGGAGAAAAGCCAAAACCTAGCAAAATTTAGATGCTTCGTAGCAGCAGCGGCAATAATACTAAAAATAACGCATATCTAACAGAAAACCAAAAGATCTTGCTGAACTTGCAAGGTGTGTTACATCGAGTATATATGCTGAACAGTTTATGATATACGTTTCTATGGATAATCATGATATAAATGACCTGTACAAAATTAATGGTTTTGACCTGTTACCCTGCCATTTTGTGTGGATATTCTTGTTCATACACATTAACAACACAAATTTTGTGAGGTGGTTTATGGTTCGCATCTTGTAATATCAATGTCATCATATATGGTTTTGTTGTGGTATACCGTCACTATAATACAATGATATGTGCATACCCTACAAAATGCGGAGTTATCACTACGTGAACTTCCTAGACCGCTTTATTTAAAGAAAGTTAAATAACCATTATGATAACATGGTTGTTGTAATCATATTTAATTGTAAATAAATTATAATATAGAACTGATTAAAATGTGCAGGGCCTGCCCAACCTAATCTCACCTGACCGCTTTGAACACGAAGAAAATACATTTCTCAATCCGTTATCCAAACTGCCTCGATTTCAAGTACTCAATATGAGAAATCATTACAACAAATGTGCTAGATGCCCAATGATTTTTTGTTAAAACATTTTCTTGCAATAGAATTTTACATGTCCCATTCCATTGTGTCATTAGCCATCATCAACATTACTAAACAAGTTTGCACCATATGGTGTAGGCACATAAACCCACCCAGATCATACCATGCAAGAAGAGATTACAGGTGAACTGGTGAAGATACTTAGCATATTAACCGAGTACAAAGGATAAGAGTCAAGCAAATACACACATATATAAATACATGTATATGTTATATGAGACCTAACGAAGTTATCAAAGCAAAGCCTAGGTATGAAGCATCAATCTTTTTACCACGTTTAGTTAAGCAAATACACACAAAATTTTGAAAATAATCAAAAAAACCAAGCACCTTGTTGAAATTGTAAAGTGCATTACTCTGAATACGTACTAAAGGCATAAGAGAATACACCATCAAAAGTAGAAACTACCTATCCATATGGTTCAGCGGAAATATTATCAATAACCATGTAATAACATATCTTACGCAATACATTGAAAAGTGATATACACAAACACATAAATTAACGAATATCTTCAGATCTAAGATTAGCATCACCAAATTCTAAAGAACATCTAAACATACCAAAAATGTTCTGATCATTAAACAGACGAAACAGTTTTTTAGATTAACAAAGAGAATCATAAATACACAAATCGTTTACCCCAATCATTCAAAACTTAAAAACGTACGCACCAAAAGAACTCAAACGAACCAAAACCTAGCTAGGGTTCATAAAATTCAAGCTACCTTCCCATACATGTGAATCAATAAACCACAATCAGGAGTCACACGCAAACAATTTCGTATTCAGGCGTTTCAGATTCAGGTTTCAACACAATCAATTATCACGAAACAACGAGATAACACAAACAGATGAATCAATCAATAAATCAATCAATCAATTATGAGAGAATATATTAAAAATTTGTAAGAGAAGGCGTATAATAGGGAAGATTTTTTCATACGACGGGTCCGTGAAGAGGATCAGAGGCGATGAATTGTTCGACATCGGCGGCGGACCATGACGGAAGAGGGTTTGACGGCGGATGTAAGGGTGATAACTATCGAAGATCCTGAACCTTTCACTCCAGAAATCCTTGAACCCTTGCCATAACGATTGCTCTGAAGCTCCTTCTCTCGCCATTTTTCTCGATCTATCTCCAACTCAAGCCCACTACACTCTCTTGCTTTCTTTATTTCCTACGGTGTTTTGCTTCCTAATTCTTTTTTATTTCTTTACAACAATTGCTTTACCTACACATTTTGTTATTAAAAAACCATATATATGTGTGTTGGTAAGACCTATAGTGTCAGAGCATTCACAGTCCATTCCTTATCTTTATCCATATAATTACACTAAAAATCATACTTCTTCTCTCTCCTTTCAATTAAATAATATATTTTATACCTTTTTCATTACCTTTTCTCCTCCTTCACTCACAACCACTTTCAAAAATATTAAAAAATTTATAAGGATTGTACAGTGATTCTTCAAATATACCAATCCACAATAACATTTTCTCTCTCCTTCACTCACAACCACTCAAAATCATTCCATATAATATACCAAACACACTCACATGATTATAGGGCACGGGTTGTGAATGCTCTCACAAAGTCATTTTTGGCTTTTTAAAAGTAGACGTTTCCTCTCACGCCGTATAGTATCTTTCTATTCTAATAAAAAGGTATCTGTAATGATACGTTTTAACATCACAATCATTCTAATCAAAATTTTCCCGTCTCTCTCTCCTATAAATAATACCTTAATTACTAATAATACTATTTACTCTTTCTAGATTTAATAAATTAATAAAGAGATCTATTTTATTAATGTTATTTCTAAATAAACAATTTTTTTATAAAATAATAAATTATTTAAAGCATAAGACTTTTTTTTTAAATGCAAAATATTTAAAATTGGTTTTTTAAAAAGTTATTTTTTAAAACCAAAATAATTAATTTAAGAGTTATAATAAGAAAATTTTTAAAAATGACTTTTTTATACGGTTTGTTTTAGAACAAAAGTTTATTTATTTTTTTGAAAAAAATAAAGTTTTAAAAAGTTGATATCACTATTTGTTATATTATATTTTAAATATTGATATTATATTTTCAGTGATACATAATTTCAGTGATACATAATTTAGTGATATTATATTTAAAATATTATTTATAATTAATAAATTTTGTTATATTAATTTTTATTTATTCAACCCGTGTAACACACGGGTAACTATAGCTAGTAAGATTATAAACTAAAAGAATGTTTTGTGAATCGATAATATTTGTAAAAAGTATAAACTAGTAACGTGTTTAAAAGAAATATTGATATGTGGTTTAATTGATTATAACTATGGATGTTATTATGAAAATAAGTTGAATTCGTTATTCCTAAGTGATGAAGATGATAGTAATGAAGTTTATCTTTTCGTGTGTCTACTGTCCGAATATAAAAACAAAGATACATTAGTAAAATTGAACAATGGTGTGTGTTTAGATTTTATAAAGAAATATAAGTCAATAAATGTTACTAGAGGGGAATAAAATTAAAAACTGGTGGATAACAAATAAAAGAATATTGTCATTTACATAGAGAAATCATACATAGGAAATGTTGCTAGTCCATTTGTGAGAAGGTTAAAAAACAAATTCCAAGTAAAATACGCATTTTAAAAATACTTGTTTATAAAAAGATACATTATTTATACAACTTATTTTTTATATGAACCTCTCAATATAGCAAGGTTCAATAACCAATTGCTTGTTATCAATATAATTTAATTGATTGATATTAAAACGTAGATATAATATATCAACATAACTTAAGTAATTACTCCAAAAATAAACCAAAAGAATTTACAACTTAAGTAATTACTCCAAAAATAAACCAAAAAGAATTTACATACTTTTGTTACAAGTTTTGTAAAGTTTATAAGACAAAACTTTGTAGTAATATGATTTAGAGTTGCTATTTATTAATAATAAAAAAGGACGGGGAGGATTTAGAGGAATTAGAACCTGTGACACCTCAAAGAGTGTAAGGTTGTGCAACCACCAAGCTGGAAACCAAATATGCATTGGTTTAATATCTTTTAGCATGAAGATAGAAAGAAGGAAAAAAGTTACAAAGAAAAACGTGGTCAAGTTTTAAACTTGTGACCTATAAAATAAGTTAGGTGTGTAAGTCCCATATAAGTTAAACTATGTTCAATTTGATCAAACAAATCACAATTGATTGACAGAAATCAACCGTATATGATGAATCATAAAATCAAACAAGTAATGGATATATAAATCAAAATGTAGTTGAGAAGAGTAATTTCTCAAAACGGAGTGTTTTACAAGTAAAACCTATAAACATGGAGAATTTCTACTAAGCATGGAGACAATACTGTTAATTAAGAAAGTCATGGATATCCAGTTTTGGGATACCAAAACCTAGGTATGTTAATTTTTATCTGAAAATGATGATATATATTGATTTTTTATCTATTATTTGATCATTCATTAGTTTATATTAATTTTTATGCTTAACTAGGGATAAGCGTGCGTCATGTGGTGAGTTTGCAAACTTCGTTACACGCAACACAAAAGTGACATTAACATGATTAAGTACATAAAGAAACATATTATGTATATCGAAATGTAATAAATAGAAATCAATTATATAATAGTAAGGATGCTATTCGTTGATATTAGTCTCATTTTTTACGATATCATCAGTTACAAGTGTTGCGGTGGTGATATTGACATGCTTAAATATATAAAAGATACAGTCCATATATTAAAACATAGATAAAAAACAACTTCATGACCCGCACTTTGCGGCTTAACATTTAAATTGAGTAATTAAATGAAATGTTTGAACTCGTGCCTCGTCACTCAAGAGGCACATATCTAATCATATCGCAACACCCAACTTATAAAATAAGTGTTGAACAAAAGATATATTTTTAGAAACCGGGGAAATAAAAAATAAAAATAAGAAACATATTTGGATGGAACACTAGGGTGGTGACATGTGACGGATGTTGGAGAACACCCCAATCTTGATTTCTAAGGATTAGTATATTCGTCCTCGACACTTTTCATGCATATTAATTTGATTATTATGTTTATTTTTATCGTTTAATATATTCATCTTCTTATGCCAGAATTTGACCCACCCATTCTAACGATATTTTGTCACTTTATCTATTAAATCCTAGGAGGTCACCTTGAATATATAGTCCGTGCGTAAATCATGATGTTTTAAAAATGGTAAAGGTTGCTTAAGGCATTAAAAAAATAAAATTATGTAACCTTAGCCGTTAAATGATTCCCGGTCGACTTGTTTTTTCCTTTTTTAGAATATGCACATGAATACGAGTACACTCAAAAAGAGTTGCATGTGACTGTTTTTAGAGTAAGAATTTTTTGTTTGTTTGTTTGTTTGTTTGTAGTTATAAAAGTGATATTTGAGTCTAATGGTGTGTGGCATCCGTTTCACGTTTGACATGTACTGTCATTGGATGTAAAATTCACCATGCGAGTAACGTAGACACGTGATCACGTATCTTAGGTTGTTATAAATAAATTTATTAACACATGCCATAAAGATATAACACATTCTGAAAATACTTATTAAACACACGTATTACAAGGGTCGATCCAAGTTATATGGTTTTAACTAGGTGTGATTCAAGGCTATCTCCTTGAACGATAAAGATGACATGTGTTCTGGTGCATGATGAGTTTTCAACCGGATCACGGGTAATATGAATTATACGTAAACCTTTGCTTTTGTTTTTAATTTTTAAGGACTATGCATACAGTTTGGATAAAAAGATTGTTAAAAAAATGAAGTTATATCAGAAACACAATCACGAACCACACCCTTAAATAGAATGTGTGAAGGCCACACACTCCCTCCAAGTTATGTTTTACTGGTCACACTCTTCAATGGTGTGTTCATCGGGTGTTGGAGTTCTCCATTCAGAAGCGCGCACTTTGGTGGCCCTAACATGTGACAACTCATCCAAAACTCACTCAATTTCGATTCTGTGTACCAATGCAGTAGATCAGTGATAGAACACTCACCATGTAACGCAATTTTCGAGACGAAAATTCTTTCAACATGGGGATAATGTGACATCCGGTAATTTTCCGTTACCAAACAAATCCATAGTTTCTGTTAAATCTTACATACACGTGTCGTAACACACACACTAGTTGTCGTTGAACGTTGGTGACTTAATAATAATTAACAATGATAAACTAATAATAATCTAATCAGTAATGTGATTATTGTATTTTGCTTATGTTTACGCGATTTAAGTATAATTGTGAATTATAGCGGTAACGTGGAAACACGTATATTTACTTTGTGTATCTTGTGACGGGTGGAAATAATATATATTATTATTATTGTTGATTAATAATGTTTGTATTATTAAGTTAAAACCTTTTAAAAAGTATTTAAAGGAGTAGTTTTATAAAATATAAATAAAGAGGGTTAAGTGTAATTACCTAAAACTAAAACTTAACAAAATTAACCCAACCCTAATCCCCATTCCCTATTGCGGCCGATCTACACTCAAACACACACACAATTACGTTTTTTTTCAAGTCAAGAACACATCAAGGAGCAAAACTGATCAAGCTTTCAAGTTAGAATTCAAGTTTCAAGCCCTAATCACCTTTAAATTGCGATTTAAGGTATGTACCATGTTGTTCTTGCGATTTCTAGGTTCTTGAGGACCCTAATTCGAAATTCTTGATGATAATCTGAAATTGATGATGATTCCATGTTAGATTATTGAATTGATGCTAGATTGGGTGTTATTTGCAAGTATTGATGTAAATTTTGATGTTCTAGCATATTAGGTCAAAACTAGAAACTTTTAATTTGGGGAACTTTCAAGATTAATGAAATTGATGTTGTTTGATGATTGTATGATGTTAATTAGATGGTATGGATGCTAGTTTACATTGATTGTGCAAGAAATTGATGAATTTGATGTGTTGTTCATAGGTTACTAATTATAGTAACTTTATTTTACATGAAATATTGAATTGTTGATGAATGTGTTATGGACGTGATTATGATGATGATTAGATCCTAGGATGTGTTATAAACGTTGGAAATTCAAGAATGCACATTGTAGTTCTTATCTTGCTAAAATAGTAACTTTTGGTGTTGAATGTTGATGAATCATGATGGTTAGATATTGTTGATCATGTCTAGATGTTGTTATAAGCTTGAATTGATATATTAATAATGAAATCATGAATACAATATGAGTTGATGAATTTGGGATGTACTTTCCCAAAAGGGAAACTTTATTTTTGTAGAACATTGGATATGATGAATTGGGCATGCATGTGATGTTAGGATCATGTTAAAATGATTGTTGATTATGTTTGATGTTATAGAATGTATTAATTGAGTTGTATGAATGCTTGATTGATCGTGTAAGGAGTATAGGTCTTAGTGATCATATTGATTATGGATTATGGTTAGTGATTAGGAGATCATGTTTGGGTATTGGATTAGATTTCACATATGAAATTTTGGTTGTGATGTATATATATATATACATTAATATATATATTGAGTAGAACATGTTGTTGTTAGAGATTTGCATGAGTTGTATGATGGTCTAACGTGGTATGATGACTAGGTAGAACTTGGGTTGATAATGTGATACAGGATAATTGTGTGATACACGTGGATATTGTATGATACCTTGTATGTTAAGTTGTCATGCATGATTAAACTATATTTAAAAAATATGACTATATTTCAACTAATATCTTACCAACGGGTTCAAACGGGTCAACTGGGTCATATGTGTCTTGTCCTTGTAAAACTTGAGTCCTTTGATTGTAAAGCACTTAGGGTTTCATTGTGATTTCTGTATACACGTACTTATGTACTCGTGTGTGTTCTAAGTACCTCTGAAGGTTGTCTTTCCACTTATTCTTGCTAACCTAAGCTTTAAGATTCTTTACGTGCATCAGGTGAGTTCATGCCCCACTCTTTTCATAATCTCTTTTGGGGGGAGATAGCATACTGGTATTTATAAACGCTTTATCATTATGAGTTGTGTATAGTCTTAATATAGTGCTGATTACCATAGAAAGTCCTCACACTTTCGTTTTGTTATAATTACTCAGTGGGGATTTTGGGTAGTACTACTGGGTTTAAAGAGCCCCACCTATGTGACTCGAGGTCAAACATGTGCAAATTGTCCTGATGAACATTGTCACGACTTGGTAAGTCGTGGCGGGAGGCAACAAACGAAACACAGTCAACTTCAACGCGAAATCACTATGATTACTACTAATTATGTATAGACTAGCTATCTATTAGAATACACTGCTTATGTTCTACAACTATTATTGATTATTATTTAACGCAAACTCATGAATTCACCAACCATGTGGTGGACTTGTTTAGTATGCTATCTCAGGTTAAGATTGCCAGTTGCTAGAAGCACACGTCAGCATTGTTGGGTTACCTGTATTGTTTAAAATACTATTTTGGATTATGTCTATTTTAAACAGTTATGCTTGGTTTTTGAATTATGATTGGGCGCGTATGTTTGCGCATTTTATTTACATGTTACGTTGTTTTGGATCTTCTGGTTTATCAAATGCTTCTGCATTTTTAAAGTAAACTCTGATTTGATTTGATTCATGTAGAGTCGTTCTAAGTAACTAATGACTGAGATCCTGGTTTGTCACGGCCTCACGGTAAAACCCAGCACGTGGATTTTTAGGGTGTGACATAAAAGATAGTCACAGTTAACGGAAAGAAGATGTCACACCCCCAAACCACGACGGTTTCCCGCGGGGTGCGAACGTCATGGTTTCATAGTCACCGATCGACCACTACATGGTTTTGTAAAACATACGTCTCAGATAAGTTTAAGATACATCATTGTTTCAGAGTTAAATTTGCGGAAGCAATAGTAATAAGGTAAATTGTTTTCAAAACATGACAGATACGAAAATGAATGTCCCAAATAGCATGAATGGCCCTAAACATGAGATGATCCATGCTAGCTTAACTTGGTTCATCTATCAATTACCTGAGAAACATGCATGAAAAATGTCAACATAATATTGGTGAGATCACAGGTTTTAAGTAATAATAAATAGCGTAAAGGACCACAATACTTTCTATGATTTGATTGTTGTACATACAATGCTACAAATAATAAGCACCGCAAAACCGAAGCTAGACTGTAACGGTAATAAATTGCCCCTACCCATGCCTACCGTGAGCATGGGTGTGAACAGGCTAATAATGCACTCGTTTAGACCTCCAGTCAAGGTTAGGGTAATTAAACCCGGATGGAGGTAGTCAAACCCAATAGTACTATCCATGATTACCTCGCTTTGGGAAATAAATTAACGGTTCGATAACAGGGGACTTCATACGGTAAGTAAACAACTTATATAACATGTGAAATCATTGACAAGTAAATGTGCCCAAGAAAATTAGTAATTTGCATGTAATCTCCCCCAAAAGAAAAATAAGTAAAATGGGGCGTGAAACTCACCTGTAATGCACGCGTGAATACTAGCAATAGTCTGTACGTATGATTGGTCTAGGAATCTCTATACAAAATCACAATATATTCATGAGGTCATGATTACTAACCCTGGATGGTCATGCATAACTCATCCACAAAGTTAGTTTTGAAAATGTCACTTGACTAGTTAGACACGTCGAGTCGTAAATGTTTATTTAGATTTTGTCTTCATATTTCTCTTCCTATAAGAACATAATGTATTGAATGTGTTTATATTAGTATAATGGTATTATATTTCATGGTATGAGTTTCCTTTTTACCAAATATCTCCAAAAGTTTACTTATCTAAATATAGGCATTTGACAGAATCAAGGGAATTTTTGGGTCTGGTTGTCATCCTTTTTTCATGGTACAAAGAATTTTTATAAAATCTGATACTTTTATCACATCTAGATCTATGTCTTAAGATTCTAAAAAGGTATATTTTATAACATGTAACTAAGTTTAAGTGCCTCGAAATGGTTCATGAAGCAACAGATGTCAGTGCAGCATTTTTCTGTACATGTCTATGGAATTCACCTTTTGAGGGGTCAAACCTACATTCACAATTAGATCCTACATTACTTTTAAATCTAACACCTTAATCTAAGTTACCACAGAAGGAAAATCTCCATTTGATTACTTTAAGCTTAACTTATGCCATTCTTTCTGCCCTATCTATTCTGCTAAAATTCAGGTTAAACACTTTAATTTGTTTGTACGTTTTGGATAGGTTATACTCATCTAAAAATTTCAAGGTTGGATGAGTTAAAAACTAGACATCCTAAAGTTAATGTTAGGCTCAAGAAATGGTTCATTTGACATGTTTAGGTCGAGTTATGGTGTCGAAAACACAGAACATGAATCTGCCAGAAAATATCTTACATGTTTTGTTACTTTTTAAACGTTGCTAGAGCACTTTTGGACGAGTTAGTTGTCACCCCCGACCGACGCGGCGGAATCATCGGAGGGACGAGGGAATGATGGATTGTTCATAACACATGGTTGTCTAATAGTTGAAATAATATTAAAATCAGATTACATAATAGAATAAGTACAACATACACAAATACAACAATCGAAACCACAAATAATAATTGTCTTTTATTTTAACTAGGTCCGTGTCTTAGATGAGCACGTAGAAGTCCACTATCTTGCTTAACCTGAAATCATGTGAGAAAATAAAGTCAGCTAACGAATTAGCTGGTGAGTAATCACAGTTTTGAATATACATATAGATTGATGATTGATCCATCGATTGTAATTCAATTCACAAGGTAATATTAAGACTTATATGGCAACCGCGAAGATATAAATAAACCGACACAAATATAAACCCCTTGACTGGACACTTGCATATAATAGACCCACACAAACCCCATAGATTGACTAATGCCTCTGGCACAATCACCACTCGACTATTCATATGGGGTGGGTTATCCAAACCAGTAGATCTACATTGTTGCCAGGATTGATTGATTGATTGAATTAGGGTTTTACGTCGTCCAGTTTATCACAGTATGTTCACGTATTGCAAGTAATAACATAACCTGTCTTGAATTGAATGAAAATGAAATAACAATAGAATATCATGATAGATATATTGTATCACATGATTTCCCCCAAATAGGAAATGATATAAAAAGGGGATATGAATACTCACTTGATTGATGAGATTGGAATTTGGACGTGATAATTTAGACACCAATGATTTCCTATAGTTAACCTAAGGAACGGTGTCTCGAGTTAGAATAATAACGATTTGGGAATTGGGAATGTATTAGGATTTCTATGGTAGTTTAAATTGAAATTTTATTCGGTTTGAAATGTCTTGAAATAAACGAATTATTGAAAATGATTATGTCAAGAACTTTAATACAATTTTACGTGTAGTTATACATTTATACAATTTATTAATAAATTGTATATGTATAATTATATAAATATATATATAATCAAGAATATATATAATTATATGTATAATATATACATGATATATGTATGAACCTAATTATATATGTATGTTAAGTATATACACGAGTATATAAATTGCATACATTATATAAAATTATCGACATGTAATTTAATTAAATAAAATTGTTTTGATAATTGGATAATATATACTATGTATATATATTGGATTCAATCTATTTATTGTAAATTATATATCATACATTAATTATTATTGGGTAGAAAATATAATTAGTTATTTTATTTATTAAAAACAAATAAAATAAATGAAAAAATATAAAATAAATTTCAGAAAATAATTGAGTTGTTTTAGAAATTTTTAATGTTTGTAAAAACATTTTAAAATTTTTAGAATTTTAGTACTATCCATGATTACCTCGCTTTGGGGTCAAAACTAGAAACTTTTAATTTGGGGAACTTTCAAGATTAATGAAATTGATGTTGTTTGATGATTGTATGATGTTAATTAGATGGTATGGATGCTAGTTTACATTGTGCAAGAAATTGATGAATTTGATGTGTTGTTCATAGGTTACTAATTATAGTACTTTATTTTACATGAAATATTGAATGGTTGATGAATTGGTGTTATGGACGTGATTATGATGATGATTGATCCTAGGATGTTGTTATAAACGTTGGAAATTCAAGAATGCACATTGTAGTTCTTATCTTGCTTAAAATAGTAACTTTTGGTGTTGAATGTTGATGAATCATGATGGTTAGATATTGTTGATCATGTCTAGATGTTGTTATAAGCTTGAATTGATATATTAATAATGAAATCATGAATACAATATGAGTTTGATGAATTTGGGATGTACTTTCCCAAAAGGAAACTTTATTTTTGTAGAACATTGGATATGATGAATTGGGCATGCATGTGATGTTAGGATCATGTTAAAATGATTGTTGATTATGTTTGATGTTATAGAATGTATTAATTGAGTTGTATGAATGCTTGATTGATCGTGTAGGAGTATAGGTCTTAGTGATCATATATGATTATGGATTATGGTTAGTGATTAGGAGATCATGTTTGGGTATTGGATTAGATTTCACATATGAAATTTTGGTTGTGATGTATATATATATATACATATATATATATATTTGAGTAGAACATGTTGTTGTTAGAGATTTGCATGAGTTGTATGATGGTCTAACGTGGTATGATGACCTAGGTAGAACTTGGGTTGATAATGTGATACACGTGGATAATTTGTGTGATACACGTGGAAATTTGTATGATACCCTTGTATTTAAGTTGTCATGCATGATTAAACTATATTTAAACTAATATGACTATATTCAACTAATATCTTACCAACGGGTCAAACGGGTCAACTGGGTCATATGTGTCTTGTCCTTGTAAAACCTTGAGTCCTTTGATTGTAAAGCACTTAGGGTTTCATTGTGATTTCTGTATACACGTACTTATGTACTCGTGGGTTCTAAGTAACCTCTGAAGGTTGTCTTTCCACTTATTCTTGCTAACCTAAGCTTTAAGTATTCTTTACGTGCATCAGGTGAGTTCATGCCCCACTCTTTTCATAATCTCTTTGGGGGGAGATAGCATACTGGTATTTATAACGCTTTATCATTATGAGTTGTGTATAGTCTTAATATAGTGCTGATTACCATAGAAAGTCCTCACACTTTCGTTTTGTTAATAATTACTCAGTGGGAAATTTTGGGTAGTACTACTGGGTTTAAAGAGCCCCACCTATGTGACTCGAGGTCAAACATGTGCAATATTGTCCTGATGACATTGTCACGACTTGGTAAGTCGTGGCGGGAGGCAACAAACGAACACAGTCAACTTCAAACGCGAAATCACTATGATTAACTAATTATGTATAGACTAGCTATCTATTAGAATACACTGCTTATGTTCTACAACTATTATTGATTATTATTTAACGCAAACTCATGAATTCACCAACCATTGTGTTGACTTGTTTAGTATGCTATTCTCAGGTTAAGATTGCCAGTTGCCTAGAAGCACACGTCAGCATTGTTGGGTTACCTGTATTGTTTAAATACTATTTTGGATTATGTCTATTTAAAACAGTTATGCTTGGGTTTTTGAATTATGATTGGGCGCGTATGTTTTGCGCATTTTATTTACATGTTACGTTGTTTTGGATCTTCTGGTTTATCAAATGCTTCTGCAGTTTTTAAAGTAAACTCTGATTTGATTTTGATTCATGTAGAGTCGTTCTAAGTAACTAATGACTGAGATCCTGGTTTGTCACGCGCCTCACGGTAAAACCCAGCACGTGGATTTTTAGGGTGTGACATAAAAGATAGTCACAGTTAACGGAAAGAAGATGTCACACCCCCCAACCCACGACGGTTTCCCGCGGGGTGCGAACGTCATGGTTCATAGTCACCGATCGACCACTACATGGTTTTGTAAAACATACGTCTCAGATAAGTTTAAGATACATCATTGTTTCAGAGTTAAATTTGCGGAAGCAATAGTAATAAGGTAAATTGTTTTCAAAACATGACAGATACGAAAATGAATGTCCCAATAGCATGAATGGCCCTAAACATGAGATGATCCATGCTAGCTTAACTTGTTCATCTATCAATTACCTGAGAAAACATGCATGAAAAATGTCAACATAATATTGGTGAGATCACAGGTTTTAAGTAATAATAAAAGCGTAAAGGACCACAATACTTTCTATGATTTGATTGTTGTACATACAATGCTACAAATTATATAAGCACCGCAACCGAAGCTAGACTGTAACTGTAATAAATTGCCCCTACCCATGCCTACCGTGAGCATGGGTGTGAACAGGCTAAATGCACTCGTTTAGACCTCCAGTCAAGGTTAGGGTAATTAACCCGGATGGAGGTAGTCAAACCCAATAGTACTATCCATGATTACCTCGCTTTGGGAAATAAATTACGGTTCGATAACAGGGGACTTCATACGGTAAGTAAACAACTTATATAACATGTGAAATCATTGACAAGTAAATGTGCCCAAGAAAATTAGTAATTTGCATGTAATCTCCCCCAAAAAAAAAGTAAAATGGGGCCGTGAAACTCACCTGTAATGCACGCGTGAATACTAGCAATAGTCTGTACGTATGATTGGTCTAGGAATCTCCTATACAAAATCACAATATATTCATGAGGTCATGATTACTAACCCTGGATGGTCATGCATAACTCATCCACAAAGTTAGTTTTGAAAATGTCACTTGACTAGTTAGACACGTCGAGTCGTAAATGTTTTATTTAGATTCTTGTCTTCATATTTCTCTTCCTATAAGAACATAATGTATTGAATGTGTTTTATATTAAGTATAATGGTATTATACTTTCCATGTGTATGAGTTTCCTTTTTACCAAATATCTCCAAAGTTTACTTTATCTAAATATAGGCATTTGACAGAATCAAGGGATTTTGGGTCTGGTTGTCATCCTTTTTTCATGGTACAAAGAATTTTTATAAAATCTGATACTTTTATCACATCTAGATCTATGTCTTAAGATTCTAAAAAGGTATATTTATAACATGTAACTAAGTTTAAGTGCCTCGAAATGGTTCATGAAGCAACAGATGTCAGTGCAGCATTTTTCTGTACATGTCTATGGAATTCACCTTTTTGAGGGGTCAAACCCTACATTCACATTAGATCCTACATTACTTTTAAATCTAACACCTTAATCTAAGTTACCACAGAAGGAAAATCTCCATTTGATTACTTTAAGCTTAACTTATGCCTCATCTTTCTGCCCTATCTATTCTGCTAAAAATTCAGGTTCAACACTTTAATTTGTTTGTACGTTTTGGATAGGTTATACTCATCTAAAAATTTCAAGGTTGGATGAGTTAAAAACTAGACATCCTAAAGTTAATGTTAGGCTCAAGAAATGGTTCATTTGACCATGTTTAGGTCGAGTTATGGTGTCGAAAACACAGAACATGAATCTGCCAGAAAATATCTTACATGTTTTGTTACTTTTTAAACGTTGCTAGAGCACTTTTGGACGAGTTAGTTGTCACACCCCCGACCGACGGCGGAATCATCGGAGCGGACGAGGGAATGATGGATTGTTCATAACACATGGTTGTCTAATAGTTGAAAATATATAAAATCAGATTACATAATAGAATAAGTACAACATACACAAATACAACAATCGAAACCACAAATAATAATTGTCTTTTATTTTAACTAGGTCCGTGTCTTAGATGAGCACGTAGAAGTCCACTATCTTGCTTAACCTGAAATCATGTGAGAAAATAAAGTCAGCTAACGAATTAGCTGGTGAGTACACAGTTTTGAATATACATATAGATTGATTGATTGATCCATCGATTGTAATTCAATTCACAAGGTAATATTAAGACTTATATGGCAACCGCGAAGCATATAATAAACCGACACAATATAAACCCCTTGACTGGACACTTGCATATAATAGACTCCACACAAACCCCATAGATTGACTAATTGCCTCTGGCACAATCACCACTCGACTATTCATATGGGGTGGGTTATCCAAACCAGTAGATCTACATTGTTGCCAGGATTGATTGATTGATTGAATTAGGGTTTTACTGTCGTCCAGTTTATCACAGTATGTTCACGTATTTGCAAGTAATAACATAACCTGTCTTGAATTGAATTGAAAATGAAATAACAATAGAATATCATGATAGAATATATTGTATCACATGATTTCCCCCAAATAGGAAATGATATAAAAAGGGGATATGAATACTCACTTGATTGATGAGATTGGAATTTGGACGTGATAATTTAGACACCAATGATTTCCTTATAGTTAACCTAAGGAACGGTGTCTCGAGTTAGAATAATAACGATTTGGGAATTTGGGAATGTATTAGGATTTCTATGGTAGTTTAAATTGATAAATTTTATTCGGTTTGAAATGTCTTGAAATAAACGAATTTATTGAAATGATTATGTCAAGAACTTTAATACAATTTATACGTGTAAGTTATACATTTATACAATTTATTAATAAATTGTATATGTATAATTATATTCATAATTATATATAATCAAGTAATTATATATAATTATATGTATAATTATATACATGATTATATGTATGAACATAATTATATATTGTATGTTAAGTATATACACGAGTTATAAATTGTATACAATTATATAAAATTATATACATGTAATTTAATTAAATAAAATTGTTTTGATAATTGGATAATATATACCTATGTATATATATTGGATTCAATCTATTTATTGTATAATTATATATCATACATTAATTATTATTTGTGAAAATATAATTAGTTATTTTATTTATTTAAACAAATAAAATAAATGAATAAAATATAAAAATAAATTTCAGAAATAATTGAGTTGTTTTAAAATTTTTAATGTTTGTAAAAACATTTTAAAATTTTTAGAATTTTTTTCAGAATTTTTAAAGGCTTAAAACAGCCCAAAAAATAATTGGAGGTGGCGGGTCTCGAACCCGAGACCTTCTGTTTGAGGGGAGCATGGGAACCGGTGAACCAAGGCCTTAGCCGCGGTTATGATCCGGTTTTATTTCTTTATACACTGTTCAGATTCTCCCAAATCAAACATAACCCTAGATTTGATTTCCCTCCAATTGAACCCCGATTCGATGTTGTTACCCATCGAATTTATGGGGCTTTTATTCCCCTTGAAAAATCGAGTAGATTAATGCTTTCAATTACCTGATCGAGTACTTAATTCGATTATGAACAGATGAAGAACAGCCGTGGTCGATGTGAAGATCGATGAGTGGCCAATTCTTGATGAAAATCCAATTAACTTCACAGAAAGCTTCGCATGATGATGAAGATCCAAAGCCCTCTGTTAATTCGGGTTAATAGTGTTTGGAACAGAGTTCTCGACTAAGTTGCAGGTCGCGATAAAGATGAGGATCAATTCGATGTATGTGTGTGTTTTTCAGATGAAATTGAGAGTACAGTAGGTTCGGATGTGAGAAATGTTTGATTATATGAATTCAATTTGTTTATTACAAGTGTTTGAGTGGGTTCTTTGTCGGTTAGAATCCGAGAATAAAGTGAAGATTTTAGCCGTTTATTTGACTAATTCAACACGTTTTGTGTTTGAATTCAACATAGATTGGATCCAATGAAACTTTCGGTGTGATTGTGGGTTCAAATTGGAATAATTTGACTGCTTTTGGTCGGGAATTTCGTGAGTTCGAGGTGAGCTTCGGATTCGATAATTACCGACAATTAATGGTGTTTAATGGTTGCATTGAGTTCGAAACTCATCCACGAGTGTATTGGGACCGGTTTTGTAGCTTGAAAGTGTGTAATTTTGTTGTTTTCGGCTTCGCCGAGTTTGGCCGGACTCTCGCCGGCGAGTCGCCGGAAAAACGGGGGGATGGTTTGGGTTTGAATATTTACAGATTCGGTCCCTGCGTTTCAAAGTTAATATTTTATGTCTTAATTTTTGGTTTTAAGTTTCAGAATTTGCATAATCACCCCCTGGACTTATATATTCAATTTTAATACATGCTTATATATATTATGTATATATATATATATATATATACATTATATATAATTTTTACTAATTATTAATAGTAGTATTTATTTTTATTATTATTATATCATTATTATTATTATTATTTTGTTTAAACTTCATAATTACTAATAAATTTTATAATATAATTTTTTTATAAATCATATAATACTATATGTAATGTGAATTAATGACACATCAATACGTTTTACATGAATAGATTTCATTTACTGATATAAACGATTTCGGTTACAATTCAAATGGGTCGGATGTTACAGTCTCCCCTGCTTTAGGAAATTTCGTCCCGAATTTTAATCACGAGGAGGCTGAAACGAAAAGGTGCGGATACTGGATTTCATTTGGTCCTCACGTTCCCAGGTGTACTCTGGCCCACGTTAATGCCAGGGCGGCATCAGTGCGACGGGTTCGTTTCTCCCCGTTCCACCAAGTTAAAGCTCTCTTCTGGAAAACACTGGTAGCGTAGCGAACTTTGAGAT
Source organism: Flaveria linearis (assembly GCA_024085815.1). Taxonomy (NCBI): domain Eukaryota; kingdom Viridiplantae; phylum Streptophyta; class Magnoliopsida; order Asterales; family Asteraceae; genus Flaveria; species Flaveria linearis. The sequence goes on along the minus strand of CM044011.1, from coordinate 79,762,770 downwards.
TTTCAGGACATTCGCTGTTAAGAAAACGTGTTTTCAATACTCTCGAACCATTGCAGAAGACCAGTGGCACCTTCGCTCCGCTAAACTTGGTGGATTGCAGGAATTGAAATGCTTGTAAGTACAAGTTTTGGGAGGGTTTGGTGCAGTTGGTTTTGGACAGTGTTTTGTGCAGTTGTTTTTGGACAGCATTGTTGCCTTGATTCAAATGAGTAAGCAGTGTTGGGATAACCGCAGCAACTTCCCGTGCCACCATAGCAGCAATCTTGCGGCCAGAGCTTCTAGATCGGGAGCGGTTTTGACGAGAAGACATGCTGTATAATAAGGAATGAAGAAACCTTTATGAGTAACGGTAATTGGTTTTTAAAACTTTTCAAAATAATAAAATCGTTAATGAGATTGTTTAAAACAACAATGAGAGGTTAGGAGTGTAAACGTTCGGTTCGCAAACCAAAACGAATACGTTGACTTATCAAAGTATTTGTGTCCAGCACGAGGACATGCGTACCTATAAGCGAATACTCATCTCGAGGGTTCCCAGTAAGGTAATCAAGTTGTATGAAATACCTTGCCTAGACAGAACACCTTAAGATACAGGTATCCCACTCTTCCAGCATTGCGTTCTCGGTCGTGTGACACGGACTTTGACGAGATTTGAAAACCTTGAATAACAATCGAGTTTTGGAGTTTGAAATCACTTGAATTAGGCACACAATGCCTTAGAATATGAGTTAAGATTCGTGTGTATATTGATAGATTCAAAGTGTATGAAACATAATCAGGTATAAACATGTAAAGCACATACAATCCTATCTAAGCATATAAAATACATGAGAGGACTCATGTGTAAAGGTACTTAGTTATAGTCTAGGTCATTCCATTTCTAATAACCTAATTCCCTATAACCATGGCTCTGATACCAATCTGTCACACCCCGACCGACGGCGGAATCATCGGAGCGGACGAGGGAATGATGGATTGTTCATAACACATGGTTGTCTAATAGTTGAAATAATATTAAAATCAGATTACATAATAGAATAAGTACAACATACACAAATACAACAATCGAAACCACAAATAATAATTGTCTTTTATTTTAACTAGGTCCGTGTCTTAGATGAGCACGTAGAAGTCCACTATCTTGCTTAACCTGAATCATGTGAGAAAATAAAGTCAGCTAACGAATTAGCTGGTGAGTAATCACAGTTTTGAATATACATATAGATTGATTGATTGATCCATCGATTGTAATTCAATTCACAAGGTAATATTAAGACTTATATGGCAACCGCGAAGCATATAAATAAACCGACACAATATAAACCCCTTGACTGGACACTTGCATATAATAGACTCCACACAAACCCCATAGATTGACTAATTGCCTCTGGCACAATCACCACTCGACTATTCATATGGGGTGGGTTATCCAAACCAGTAGATCTACATTGTTGCCAGGATTGATTGATTGATTGAATTAGGGTTTTACTGTCGTCCAGTTTATCACAGTATGTTCACGTATTTGCAAGTAATAACATAACCTGTCTTGAATTGAATTGAAAATGAAATAACAATAGAATATCATGATAGAATATATTGTATCACATGATTTCCCCCAAATAGGAAATGATATAAAAAGGGGATATGAATACTCACTTGATTGATGAGATTGGAATTTGGACGTGATAATTTAGACACCAATGATTTCCTTATAGTTAACCTAAGGAACGGTGTCTCGAGTTAGAATATAACGATTTGGGAATTGGAATGTATTAGGATTTCTATGGTAGTTTAAATTGATAAATTTTATTCGGTTTGAAATGTCTTGAAATAAACGAATTTATTGAAAATGATTATGTCAAGAACTTTAATACAATTTATACGTGTAAGTTATACATTTATACAATTTATTAATAAATTGTATATGTATAATTATATTCATAATTATATATAATCAAGTAATTATATATAATTATATGTATAATTATATACATGATTATATGTATGAACATAATTATATATTGTATGTTAAGTATATACACGAGTTATAAATTGTATACAATTATATAAAATTATATACATGTAATTTAATTAAATAAATTGTTTTGATAATTGGATAATATATACCTATGTATATATATTGGATTCAATCTATTTATTGTATAATTATATATCATACATTAATTATTATTTGGTAGAAAATATAATTAGTTATTTTATTTATTTAAAACAAATAAAATAAATGAATAAAATATAAAAATAAATTTCAGAAAATAATTGAGTTGTTTTAAAATTTTTAATGTTTGTAAAAACATTTTTAAAATTTTTAGAATTTTTTTCAGAATTTTTAAAGGCTTAAAACAGCCCAAAAAATAATTGGAGGTGGCGGGTCTCGAACCCGAGACCTTCTGTTTGAGGGGGAGCATGGGAACCGGTGAACCAAGGCCTTAGCCGCGGTTATGATCCGGTTTTATTTCTTTTATACACTGTTTCAGATTCTCCCAAATCAAACATAAACCCTAGATTTGATTTCCCTCCAATTGAACCCCGATTCGATGTTGTTACCCATCGAATTTATGGGGCTTTTATTCCCCTTGAAAAATCGAGTAGATTAATGCTTTCAATTACCTGATCGAGTACTTAATTCGATTATGAACAGATGAAGAACAGCCGTGGTCGATGTGAAGATCGATGAGTGGCCAATTCTTGATGAAAATCCAATTAACTTCACAGAAAGCTTCGCATGATGATGAAGATCCAAAGCCCTCTGTTAATTCGGGTTAATAGTGTTTGGAACAGAGTTCTCGACTAAGTTGCAGGTCGCGATAAAGATGAGGATCAATTCGATGTATGTGTGTGTTTTCAGATGAAATTGAGAGTACAGGTAGGTTCGGATGTGAGAAATGTTTGATTATATGAATTCAATTTGTTTATTACAAGTGTTTGAGTGGGTTTCTTTGTCGGTTTAGAATCCGAGAATAAAGTGAAGATTTTAGCCGTTTATTTGACTAATTCAACACGTTTTGTGTTTGAATTCAACATAGATTGGATCCAATGAAACTTTCGGTGTGATTGTGGGTTCAAATTGGAATAATTTGACTGCTTTTGGTCGGGAATTTCGTGAGTTCGAGGTGGAGCTTCGGATTCGATAATTACCGACAATTAATGGTGTTTAATGGTTGCATTGAGTTCGAAACTCATCCACGAGTGTATTAGGACCGTTTTGTAGCTTGAAAGTGTGTAATTTTGTTGTTTTCGGCTTCGCCGGAGTTTGGCCGGACTCTCGCCGGCGAGTCGCCGGAAAAACGGGGGGGATGGTTTGGGTTTGAATATTTACAGATTCGGTCCCTGCGGTTTCAAAGTTAATATTTTATGTCTTAAATTTTTGGTTTTAAGTTTCAGAATTTGCATAATCACCCCCTGGACTTATATATTCAATTTTAATACATGCTTATATATATATATGTATATATATATAATATATATACATTTATATAATTTTTACTAATTATTAATAGTAGTATTTATTTTTATTATTATTATTATCATTATTATTATTATTATTTTTGTTTAAACTTCATAATTACTAATATAATTTTATAATATATATTTTTTTATAAAATCATATTAATAACTATATGTAATGTGAATTAATGACACATCAATACGTTTTAAATGAATAGATTTCATTTACTGATATAAACGATTTCGGTTACAATTTCAAATGGGTCGGATGTTACATTAGTGAACATGAACACATCATGGTGATGTATAAAAGATTAGAAACAAGGTGCTAACCTTAAACAATCAAGGAGAAAGAGATGATAGTCTTAAAATGCAAAGAAAAAAAGACTTGATCCTTTGAACTAATAACTAAACAAGAAAAAGTGGAGAAGATGTTGTAGGATGTTTGGAAGCTTCAAAAATCACTCGATCTTCAACCAAAGGCACTTGAATTACCCAAGATTTGTAGAAAATGAGTTGAAAATGAAATGGAGTGGTGGTGATGTGGTATTGGACGAAATTTGAAGGGGAGGAAGAGAGAAGACAAGTGTGATGTGTTGGTCTAGTTGAAGTGAAGGGTGCATGTCCTTTATAGCACTCAATCCTCTTCAAGTGTAAAATTCTTGGAGCATGGGCTCTTATTCATGGTCAAAGGATGGGGAAATGGGTGTTCTAAGAGTGGTAAGGTAGACATGTTGCTTTAACACATCAAAAGAGAAGCTTCATGAAAATGGCAAGTTGTGTTTTTTCAAATCTTGCAAGTCTTTCGAGCTTTATTGGGAAGGAGGTGGGAGAGTGATGTGGTGGTGGCTTGGACAACCACATGCATGGGAAAGGGATGAATTTTCAATTTTTGTATAGTATTGGGTATTTGGGTAGTATTTGTTGTACTATTTGTATTTTATATATTTTTATATTTTCACTTTCCACTTTTTAAAATACATTAAAATACTACAAGAACTTGTATAATATCATATAATTAATATTGGTGGTATGTTAATGATGCATCATGTAGTTAGTGGTTGCGTTAAAATGATTCGTTCCGCGTAAAATATCAATTTACGCGATTAGGTTTATTTATAAATTTAAGCTCTTTCCAATGTACTTAATTTGAAATTTAATATACTTTGAAATAATAAAATATAAAATATTTTAAAACACTTTAAAGTATTTATTAGTACACATATATTAATTATCACCAACATTCGTATGTGTGCCGGTTGTATCGCGTGTAAAAATGGTAATTACGCCGAATAATCGATGCATGAAATGTTATGCATGAAATTTTGTAATGTATGAAATGACTTCAATAATTGGAATTCAGTTGAAAGTCAAGTATTATAGACGTAATTATAACTTGCCGGTTGTCATAGAAGAGCATGCACGAGACATCAAAGTAACATTAGCTAAACATTTATTTAATTCCAATTGCTTAGTTAATTAGAAAATATTCAAATACAAAGTCTTATAAAACTAAAAATTATAAGAAGAATTAAGATATGACATGTATTATTTTGATCAAAATTAGGTTGGGGATAAATTGGCAATGTTCTCTTTTCTTAAGTTACACATTTTTCTTAAACATTCGTAACTTTTAATATGACATTATTTTCTTTGTAAAAATTACACCATAAAAACGAAAAATTTTTAATCTTTAAAAGGCGTATAGTGTTGATAAAAAACAAAGTTTTTTTAACCCGTTATATAATTTTGTTAGGTCATTGTCTAATCTTCTGAATTGATGACAATTACACAATTATTTGATGAGAATTACACAATAAACTTGAAACATAAAAAGTTTGTATTTATCGTTATTATGTTATTCGAAATTCAGCATTTTAAAAAACACAATGGCCAACATTAGGCACAATGGTAACATAATGACCAGCACTAGACTCGATGATTAGCAATAGACACAATGAACTATTTGGCGATGCTTATACAATGACAGATTAGGATTACATAATGAATTGAAAAACGTAAAAAAATTACATTTTCATCATTGTGTTATATGAAAATCATCATTTTAAAAAACACAACGCATAACACAATAGTCAACATTAAACGCAATAGGTAACACAGTGACCAACACTAGACTTTATAATTAGCAATATACACAACGAGCTGCTTGACGAGTATCACACAATAAACTGTAAAAAACGTAAAAAAACACACATTTTCAGCATTGTTTTATTTGAAAATCACCCATTTTAAAAAACATAATGGTTAACATTAGACACAATGACTAGCATTAAACTCGATGATTAGGAATAGACATAATGATCTGCTTATTGAGGATTACAATGACCTGATTAATGTTACACAATGAACTGAAAAACGTAAAAAGATACATTTTTATCATTGTGTTATTTGAAAATAATCATTTTAGAAAAACACATCGCATAACAAAATGACCAACATTAGTCATAATGATCTGATAAATATTACACAATGACCTGGTATTACACAATGAGTTGACGAATATTACACAATAAGCTGACTAATATTACACAATAAGCTAACATAACGTGAAAAAAACTTTGTTTTTTATGTGCCAAAATTTTAGGCGTTTTAAAGATTAAAAAACGCTTGTTTTTATGGTGTAATTTTTAAAAGATAAATGTTTTATATAAAAACTACGAGCATTTAAAAAAAGATGAAACTTGAAATTATGGTTAAAACTAAAATACCATTGATTTATCATTTAAAGTTTCAATTATTTAACATTAGTTATCAAATTTTCTTAGACTTTGAATATAAAATCTAATGGATAATAATCATTTTCATCTCTTTTAGTTTTTCCTTATTTTTTACAATAATTCCACCCTAATTATTTTCCCTATTGCCGACTAACATGCATTTGATTCATTATGATACGTAGATTTCTTGCCAAAAAGATAATCCAAATTGAACAGGACTCAATCAAGAACCAAAACTAAAACGGTTAGAGTTTTTTTTTTTGCGTTTTAGCCGGCCATAAACCTTGTTTGTTGGAAAAGTATAAGTCACTATTTTGCGACAAAACATGCAAGTACGATAATGTGTCATTATTGAAGAATTAATGTGCATGACAAATACTTGTGTAAACTACTTTCTTCTTGGTCCATGGGGAGGACAAGAGAGTAGAGATTGGATTATAGATTTTTAAGATTATATATATATATATATATATATATATATATATATATATATATATATATATATATATATATATATATATATATTTGTTAATTCTTTTTTTATTTAATAAAATAATTTAATAAATAGGTTAAAATGACAAAAATGGTCTCATGTGCAATACAAATAACTGGATTTAATAGCAAAATCTAATGTTCGTTACAAGAAAAGATAAAATATGGTACAACATTTTAAATAAAGGATAATATCTGTTATTTGCATAGTATAAAACAAAACCCGTTAGACGTTAGTCACATAAAGACCGCAACTGTAAGTTTGCTATATATAATTACGTAATACATATTATATATTTTAAATTATGATAAACTATAACTAAATAAAGTGTGTTATCATACATATAAAATCATAATTATTATACTTGCGAAAGAATTATACATATTCATCTAAGCTTAAGCCAAACTCGAGGTTTAGATACAAAGTTTAAAAAACATCAAGCTCGTGTCCTTGTAAATTAAACGAGTTAAGTCGAACTTAATCGTAGATTTACACATTTACGGGAGCATGAAGCGATATACATTCGTGTAGTGTTTCATAAATAAATCTTTAAGTACATCCATTTTATATTTTGTAACCTAAGATCAAGACATAGCATAAGCCGAGGAAAAACGGGCTTCCCACCCACAATTAAATATTCAAAGTAATCATCTAGTTGTATTATCACGCAATTAATTTGGTTAAATGTTCTTTTATTATATAAGGGGATATATTTCACTTAATATCCTTGTGGTAAAGAGAAGTATGAATAAGGTCCCTAAACTTCATCAATTACACCAATTGTCCTTTACTTTTAACTTCTAATGGTATTTGGTCTTGACATAAAAGGAATTGGTGAGTTATCATTAATTAAGTCTCATATTGTGTTTAACAAAACACACATGAAGGAGTTGATAATTTAAATCAAGTTATTGTACGTTCATACCAAACGTGAATAATAATCAGAACCAAAAAAGAAAAGCTTAAAGTTTTTAAATATCTTTATCTGTATTTAATAACCTGAAAGTTCAAACTCTTATTTGGATTTCATCTGAATTTTGAAAATGTGAAATCAGAATACACATCAGAATCACCTTAAAATCTATAAACCTAGCCAGATTACGAATGGCCAACTTGGCATAACCAAAAAAGATAGTGTGTAACACACCAAAGCCTACAAGGTGAGTCTATTGGTGCATAGCGGATTTTTGATGTCACTATTTGCATAAAGCCATAAATAGTGATTATCGATATAGTTTTAGGTTTTAGCTTTGATTTTACTTGATACAACACCCAAGTCTTAATGAGAGTGTTTGCTTAATTAGAACTATATGAAATATGTCACATGTTCTTTAATGATTTAAAACGAAGTGTGTGGTGAAGGTGATAAAGTGAGAAATATGTGGTGAAATAACTAAATAAACCCCGTGTACTCGACAAAATAAGTGTTTACTACAACAAACATGTCAAAAATGATAAGAAAAGAGAAAAAAAAGGACGATTAATGTAACTAATGAAGTATGTGGAATACATCCATTAATGTTTTATATATTACACTAACATACTTTACGCTAAAATGATAGATAAATGTTAATCATATATTTGTTTAATTGAAAATACTATAATACTGAATTTTTTATGCATCCCTATTAAATAATTCACATGGACCAATGTTAGAAGAATAAAATAGTACTCAAGTGTCTTTGCTTAAGATTCCATATTGATCATGGTGGACGACAAAGAGTAACTGATTTTTGGGATGTTTATGTACAAAATGCAACATCATGTTATAAGTATATAAATATATGTATACATATTTTTTTATACTTTTTTAATTTATTTAAAATTTAAAGGACATACTTTAAAGTATTTGGTTGCCGTGAAACCTTGATTCATGGTTTCAAGACACGAGATATAACCTTATGTATAAAATATAAATTAAGAGTGTGTACTAGATCGCTTAACGGTCTGCCCCTCGGCGTTTGCATAAAACGAGAGCAAGTCAAGCATTAGGTATGACTTTTCAAAATGGATTTCATGGGTTCAAGGCTCATTTAAAATAACAAATTTAAATTGGGTCAAAAGTTTTACCACAATGAATCTTTGGGTGGTGAGTTTCCCTTGAAATGGTGAGCAGGTCGGTTATTAGCGTTGTCCGTTTTCATAGACATAGATGACCTTTCGCCAATAAATTTTATACGTGTGACCGGACTTATAGTATTAATAGGTCGTTAAAAGAAATAAAAATAAACCGACAGCTAATCACTTGTGGCACTTGATTTTTATGTCATTTAAATTACCGAATAATTTTACTTATCATTCCACAACCGACACTTAAAATGCATGCTAGAAAAGTAGTCAAAGTTGGATTTGACTAATTAACATGATGTATTAATAGGTGATGAACTTATTGGTTCATAGTTTTTGTTACTGTTATTTGTATATTATGCATATGACAAACCGAGCATTGGGATGTAGAAAACAATTAAAATAAAGATAGTGGTTTTTGAATGACAGTTTGTAAGTAGATCTCAACACTAAATATTCCTACACAAAACACTCTTTTGAGTTTTGACCACGCTTTTCACTTTATATATATAAATAGAGAGAGAGAGGTTTGTGTTATGTATGTATAATAAATTTGGCATTTTATTTTAACTAAACCTTTCTAACACACACACATAAACACACACACATATATATGACAATATTTAAATGAATTTTTAAAATAAATGCATTTACATATTTATCCTTTTTATAACATATGTATTACACGTTTACCCATATTATAAATTTGTCTATTAAATAATTATTTTAATCGTATTTTTATTAAAATATTTGTACCCATTTTATTTCCTAAGATGATCAATTATATATTCCTAAAGTTCGAATCTTCTATATAATTAGAAACAACAAAATCACATATCGTTGAAAAAACTTCATTTGAAAACAACAATAATCGATAACCAAACTTATATTTTGAAACACAAATCATAATTATCAAAAGTTTTAAAAAATTATAATAATAAAACATCAATATATAATCCCTTAATTAGTAAAAACAAGATGAAATAGTTATTTAATAGGTTAATTTAATAAAATGAATAGATATGTATTAATACATATGTTTAGGAAAAGAAAATATGTAATTAATTTGTAGTTTGGAAAATTGTGTACTTTGTGGTCATAAAGAAACACATTAAAATCCCTTTAAAATAAACCATAACTCTATATTTGCAATTTTGTTTTCAATATAGTAATATTATTTATTTTGATTAAAAGTGAATAGTAAACATGCCTTTTCTTGTTTGGATGTTCTTTTGGATTTGCTCGACCACAAATGGAATATTATTACAATAGCATTAGTAGTACAAAAACATCTTTAATCTGCCACAAAGCCCATTTTTCACTTAGAAAGTTCAAAGTTTATACTTTTATTTTACTTTCGGTTATCAACTTTTTTTTTTCGTATATGTAGTTTCATTTATTTAATAAGATGAATATTAACATACCTTCCAGCTTATTATAGTTTATAGTTTTTCCATACATAAAATCATAACGGTAGCCGATCAAGCCTTCACCTTTGACCTATACACAAAGTTATCTAAATGTGAATGAATGCTACCGCAAATGCATCAAGTTAAAGAGGTTTTTAGAAACCAAAAACATAAAACAATGCGATGTTTTCTCATATTAGATACAAATACAATATATAGTTGTTGTACCATAAATATACATTTCAAGAGTGATATTTTCATCCACTCATGTATACAGTATCAAACACTAATTCTGAAAATAATTATATGGGAACTCCTTAAAAATGTTTTATAGCACCAAAGTATGTTTTATGATCATAAATATGACAATAAACATACTGAATAAAAAACATAATATTTAAATGTTAGAGAAAAGTTAAGCAAAAAAATTGTTAAACGATCATAAAATTGAAAAAAATATCTTTAATTCGACAGGTTCTTATTTAAATTGAACATAAATGAAGTTTAATACGTATTTGAGTTATTTAAGAAGTGATCTCAGTAGTTAAATCAATCTTAAATAATTTAAATCATTTCTTATGCGAAAAAGTGAAGGAATATGTTTGTCTCAAACGAGCCACGACATGAAAAGATAAAATATCAACTTAAAAAGTTGATTTAATTAATAATTCTAGTTTTAGTCAATAAAAATAGGATGGTCTAAAAAGTAGCGAAAAGCAAAAGACACGACTTTTCCTTTCTATTCTCTAGTCACTAGGTGCGTCCATAAAAAATATATATGAATTTTGTCCCACAAATCTTTAGCTTATCGATGTAATAGAATAAACTGTTAAATTATCACTTTTATATGATATATTACAATTACAATTACCAAAATAAGATTCAGTTATCATCCTACACAATGTTTTTAAAACCGGATCGGACGTCGAACCGAAAGCCTTACTAGTTTGGTGGTCGGAGCGGTCGGACCGGTTGGACCGGATTTAACTATATTTATATATGTAATTAAATATAAATAATTTATATATGTTTTATATATGTATTTTATAGTTATATATAAAATCTAACTATATTTGTATATCCAACATACTAATTTATGATTTAACACCCTGTTTTTACCCATTAAAATAAAAAAATAAAAAAATATACACCAAAACCGGTCCGAACCGGTCCGGTTTCCCGATCCGACCAGCGGTTCGGGACGAACCGGCCGGTTCGACCACTGAAAAACGATCCATATCAGACCGGACCGGCCACCGGACCGATCATGTACACTAGTCACTTCTATATATGTATAATATAAATTATATCGTTTATGTAGACAGTCTAACATGAAGAGTTTGTTGAAGCCAACTCTTTTAAGTTTTTATGATATTATTGTATTTTTTTTAAAAAAATAGTATTACAATCAATGTACTTATATTATAGTAAAACCATGATTGAAATTAAGAAATAAGATATATTTGACAAGTAAAGTTTCATCTAAATAAGTGTATGAACAAACATTACAAATAACTATAAGAAACAACCGATATGCTTGATAAACGTTTTTAATCAGATTGCACTCACTCATATGTGCAAAATTCAGTCTTATATAAACTTGCGAATGCCTATGACAAACGGATATAGATGTATCATAAATTTCGAGCTTGTGCTATTGGGTTTTACTTTTTGTGAATCAATTTCTCGTGTTTGAATTGTAATTTTATTGATGTTGGTTGATTACTACTACTGAATTGTTGTTAACTATAACCAACATTGAACATTCTATCTAAAGTAAGGATATTTACGTTGATTTGTTACGATACACTATCACCTTGTGCTATACGTTGGTCGGCTAAATTATTGCCAGTGGTGACCATATATGTTGTTAAATTTTAATACAGTAGTGTAAATTTTGGTCCGGTAGTGTAAATTTTTATATAATATCGAATTCGCCCAGCATACAAAAATTAATTTCACCTCCACCCCCTATGAGAGTGTTCAAGCTCCGCCACTGTTAATAACCCAAACCGATTCTACTTGTAACCAAATCGATTATACTCTTTCAACACTTCCTATTTTTAATATACGCTAATATTTTCGAAAAAAATAAATTACTTTTATCTATTTGTTACATGAAGAACACTGAATATTTTTTTTCACTAACCACAACATAAAACCATGCACTTGAAGTTGGCATTAACCAATTACCACATTATTATAAACGACATCACGATAATAGCTACACGTTATGAAAATATAAACTGCCATATAAATACAATAATAATGAAAGGTTGAAATTATTTTTAACGTATAGTATGAATATAAAATCAAATGTATTTTTATATAGTTTAATGTGTATAGAACTAGAAGTGTATATATGTATGTATGCAATGAATGTTGATATACACGCACTCACACTAGCATCCTGCATTCATCTCCAGCTCTCTCTTTATATGCCCTAAACCCACCCTCCCCATACATACGCCGCATTCTTTGCTCTTCATACTACTCTCACTCTGTTTCTTGATTCTAAAATATACCGCAAATTGAGCTTCATCCATCTCTAATCATCAATCAGATCGATCTTTTCAACAACCCCAAAAAAAACCCAATTCAATGCTACACTAATTGTTCGATTTCCGTTGTTAATTTGCTGAAGTGAGTCAGTGTAATTGGCTGTGTACTTCAAGGTCTCGTTAATGGCCGATACTCTGCTATCAAGTTTATTATGTTCAGAAGAGAGTGATAGTATATGTTATGATGGTAATGATGATCACAGCATTGTGGGCGATGGGTTATGGGGTTACGGGAATCATCGAAATGTTCATAAAAATGAATGCTTTGTTAAGAATCTTGAAACAGAGTGCGATGTTCTTGATTTTCCTGAGCAAAGTGACGACTGTTTGTCTTTATTGATTGAAAAAGAATGCGAGCAGTTTGTGGGTTTTGATTATTTGGAGAAAATAAGAAATGGGAATTTGGATCTTGTTGCAAGACAACAAGCAGTTGATTGGATTATAAAGGTTTGTTTATCTACATTGCACCATTCTTGATTTTTGATGAATTTATTGATTTTTTTTTTGTAAAAATGTTGTGATTTATGATTTGAGGTTAAACAATCTATGAGAAATTAGTAGAGAAGTTTTTGGTTTTAAAGTTTGGGAATCTTGAAGTTACTGATACTTTTTTGGGGTTGATTTTGACTTTGACCAGGTTCATGCTCATTTCAATTTTGGACCCTTGTGTGCATATTTATCTATCAACTACTTGGACAGATTTCTTGATGTTTATGAGTTCCCAGTAAGTATTTATTTCAAAGTTTTGCTTTTTCTTTTTGCATTATTGAATAGAATTAACTCCTTATATATCACAACTGAATGCGCATTAATAAGGTTCAATCTTAAATTGCAATTTAATGAACAGAAAGACAAAGCTTGGATGATGCAGTTGCTAGCTGTAGCCTGTTTATCACTTGCATCCAAAATGGAAGAGACTGAAGTACCCCTCATTCTTGATTTACAGGTTCAACATCTTGTATTCACAATGAAAATGTTGACTTTTTGCGTGTCAAAGTAGTTTTGGTCTTGATGTTGAGAATGTGAATGAAATTTGCAGGTTTGTGAATCAAGATTTGTATTTGAAGCAAAAACCATTCAAAAAATGGAGCTTCTGGTTTTGAGCACATTGAAATGGAGGATGCAAACAGTGACTCCATTTTCTTTCATTGATGCTTTCATTGGGAAACTTGATTGTGATCAACCCATATCAAGATCTTTAATTTTGAGAGCAACCCAACTCATATCATGCTTAATTAATGGTAACTTATAGTTACATTTTGTTGCATATGCTGTTACTCTTTAATCTTTATGTGTAATATTATTTATGATACAAAGGGGTAAATGGTAATTTCACAATACAGGAATTGACTTCTTGGAATTTAGACCTTCTGAAATTGCAGCAGGAGTGGCAATTTCTTTGGTTGGACAAACAAAAATGTCTGCCCTCTATCAACATGTACAAAAGGTAATGATCATATATTGTTTAGTTTTTCTTTTTTTTTTTTAACGATAAACCTATCATACTCCTAAATTACTTCATATTACATCATTGTCTGGGTTTGAACTCAGTACCTTCCCTTCAAGAGGCATTGCCTCTACCAAGCGGACTAGCCCTATATTGGTTGTTTAGTTTTTCTTGTATGGTTTGCATGCTTATTTGTATTTTAGCTCAATTTTTTATCATGATGATTTAAAGGATGCCAAAACTTTTATTCAGAGCCATAATTCAGGTAACGAATGAGACTGCTTATTTTCTATATAGTCTTCACTATCATAACAAGAATAGATGAAGATGCAATAAAACAACAATCTTGCATTCTTTTTCACCACAAAACACACAACTTATTCAGGACTGAGCGGTAGACAGACATTCATACCCAAGGTCCCATGCTGGTCCCGAATTTGATATTTTAGATTTTGGAAAGATGTAGTACTTGTTAAATTTTTTCTCTTCAATAATTATTGTAAACATTTCTTCATAGCTAATGCCTACTTGTACATTATGTTTATTCGTAGCTTCGAACATGGCTTTGTTCTTTTTCTAAAAGTAAAATGTTTCATTTATAAAAACCGTTGTTATCACATCATATGATTAATTTCCATCTTTAAGATATGGGTTTTGCAGATTATTTTTTAGAGCTAAATTAGCAATCATGCAACAATAACTTTTACTTTTTAATCAAGTTTTGTGTCTTGCTCCAAGTTAGTGTTTTTCTTCTTCTTTATAAGCAGTATGGCCCTAAAGATTTGATATAATTGCCCCTATTGTGATATCAGTTTTGCACACTCGCATAACTTTGCAATCATGCTATATTGCTATAATAATAACTTGTAGTTTATAGAGAAAAGATTGTAGCTTGCTTAACATTTGAGTTCATAGCTTTGAAAAAGAGTAACTTTCAAGATTGATGATTCTGAGTAAATACTAATCAAAGTTCTTGTCTTTTTTCCATGGGTTTTGGCAGGAAAGGATTCTTAGATGTGTGGAATTGGTGAACGAGTTGAGTAGTGTTTGTACTAAGAGCATAACAAGTGGTACAGTGCCACAAAGTCCCATTGGTGTGCTTGAAGCAGCATGTTTGAGTTACAGTAATAGTGATGATTCGGGAGTTGGATCAACTACTAATAAAAGGAGGCGGCTTAATAATAGAACACCCTCTCATTTGGAGCTTTAGATTGTTTTATAACTAAATGACAATAAAATGTTTGAATTTTTTAATTTATTATTAAATTTTGGGTAGAATGGGTGTTTGATGTGATCATAATTTGTGTGAGAGAAAGGAGGAAAGAGCTATGAGCTATATTTTTAAGAAAAGGTAAAAGTACAAGAAATATATTATACATGCTTATCATTTAATTACGTAAAGTTTGTAAATTGCTTTTGAGATTGTTATTATTAGGTTAAAAGGAGTCGGAGAGTGTAAGGGTGTTGTAGTGTCTTGTACCACCACTTCTACTATTTAGAAAATGAAACTCGTTAACTTTATATAGTTTTTGTTATTATTATGCTTAAAATGAATTGAGTTTTTGAGCTCGTAAGTGGCTTTGAAATGTAGTCCATAAACATTAAAATATTCTCTTGGATTTGGTGTTGCCAGTTACACAACTTGCAAATATAATGTACTCTTGTATTTTTTTAATAATGAAATGTTACTATTAATCTGAAAAACTCATTTTCATTTGTTTTGAATTATTATTTAAAAAACTTCTTATGAGCTTGTATAAATATAACTAGAGAAAATTAAAATAAATTAGCTTATATTAAATTATTTAAATTTTATCATATTTAGAGAAGGATGGATTCATTCTTATCGTTTAGGCTATTAGACGTTTTTTTAATTCTCACCAACTTATACATCAATATCATCATTCTACGCTCTCTCATTAATGAACTATAAAAATGGTTTTCACTCCCAACCACTCTTCACCTTACTATTTTAGAAAAGGGTGTGAATATTGTCCCAACCTAAAATTATAAATCTAACATTCCAAATTTTTATACTGGTCGTCGTATAGGATGTTGTATAGTTTTATACGGGAAGTATAACCTCCCTGACATTGTCCTGAATCTTAATTTTCTCGTATTCAGTGTTAAATTTTGCTATGTGCGTCGTATAGCTCTCTGACAACCCTCCTGAATTATCCTCGTTTTTAGTGTTTTTGACGCAATACGCCACGTATGGTACCATATGAGGCGTATAGGAGGGTCCCAATTTATAATGTGGGGTGTTTGTATATTAAGACCTTTAGAAAATGGTTTTAAATATAGATAATACACTATAACTTTATACAATATAAATCTAGAAGCATTCGCATCCCGCTCCTTAAAACTTTGTGAGAATCTTTAAATTATATGATATGGCTTTGAGTGGTTGTGAGTGGAGTAAAGAAAATATTACTGTTCATCTGTAAATTTGAGAATTTGTTGTTCAATCCTAATAATTTTTTATATTTTTTAAAGTGGTTGTGAGTGAAGGATAGAGAAAATATAATGATAAAGTATAAAAAAATATTATTTAATTAAAAGTAGAGAAAAAAATAATATTTTAAATATAATTATAAGTATAAAAATAAAAGAATGGTATGTGAATGCCTTAACTAATATCAATATACGATTAATATTAATTAAAATTACATCATTACAAATTGAAAAAAAAACACAAATGTAAAAAGAAAATATGTAAAATACAAAGAAAGTTAAAAATGCTCCATTTTGTCGTTGGATAGTCGAAGTATGTAAATATGATCTATTATATTTATCGGTCTGAAAACGTGTTAAAGCCGATCCAACTCGGTTTCCAATAAAATTTATATGGGCATGTTCACAAAAAAAGAATTAAACAACTAGGATGTATCATCTGTGCGCGTTGCGCGTAATTTACCACGATAATCAGGCTCAGAACGTGTGTTTGGTTGTCGCTGCTAACCATAGATGGTAACCACGCCAAAAAGCAACCAAAACCAACATAGGTATTTCATCATTGCCTAAACACAGAACAACAACACACCAAACAGATTCATGTTGGCAACCATTGGGATAAATGGTCTTAGACAAGCAATAATAAGAGAACCATGAAGCTATCGGTTAACACAAAACAAACAGCAAGTCTCAGATGAGACGTCTCTTATCATCAATGACTACACTACATCTTCGTGACCTCGATATGTAAAGGCCTAATTCACACGCACCGGTGTATTAGAAAACCATCTGCCACTTACACAACACTAATTCAAAGAGCAAGAACACATTCCACGAACTTCAAATAACATCTCAATACATTAGACCTCAAATAGTAGAAATCCAAAATGCAAAACACAACCTAGTTTAATAAAAACTATAGGGTTTACACTGAGCACCAAATCAGCGTGAGCAACCAAACAACTAAACAATCCAACATAGAGTGCACACCAAAGACCCATCAACCTGTACAAAAGAAATAAGGGTCGGGATGTTAAAATCAAAATAGCTCTCAGATGTGGCCCAAGCATCATCATCGAGCGAAATACAAAAACATAGGGACAAAAATTGTTATCAAGCACCATCATCAAAGAGATCTCAGGATATGAATCACAAATCAGAAAAAGGACGATAAATTGGTGTCGTGCCGCCTAAGCAACCCATGCAAGGAAAGTTCTGGTGGCGGCAGGGGCCTATAACCCTTAAGAAGGGTCGATTTCCGGTAAGATGCCACCGCAAGGCCTAAAAGAACCCGACAATCGATGCCGACGGAGACACCGACGGGAAGGTGTGGCCACAACAACCACCACGTCGACCTTCAAATGTAGTCGCCAAACGGCGCACAGGAGGCAGGGAAACTACTCCAGGCCGGAGCGGTCATTGCCTCCACCGCCTCCGGTACCACAAAAAGGTTGATTTCAAGCCAGGAACCATGAGGTTTCATAAAACGACAACACCGACGAAGATGACGATGAGACCGTCGATTGAGCCATGGGTAACCGCCGCCTGCTCCACCTCAACCACAAAGGGGAGGCGAAGCGGCAACAGAGCCACCACCACAATAAACCACCAATGAGAAAAACATGCAAGATCATCGTTACCGCTGCCGCCGCCTTTGCCATCATCGCCTTTGGTACAACCAGCCACCACCACAAAACCCTAAAAACCCTTTCAGAGAAACATACAAAGAGATAATGGGGGAGAAATACCTTCTTTCCTTATGTAACATAAATGGGAGGGGTAAAATGCAAAATGGAGCAAAAACTTGTGGCCAGACTTAAAACCTATAAGCCTAGAGTGACCATCATCGGCTCAAGAACAAAAAAAAGTGAAATAGTAAGTTAGGGTTTACACCCATCAAGAACAAATCACATACTCAAAACGCTGAAAGACTCATATAACTACGAAATAGGGGTTCATAGAACTCTGAGATGAGTGATCATTCATCATCATCGAGCAAATCACAGATACAAAGATGCACATGAGAAATCATGGAAGAACAAACACAAATCAGGCACCATCGCCGCCATCCACCACCGCTTAAGGTTCACTAACCACAGTAGCCACCATCGCCACCATTCACCCATGTTTTTACTGTAAACAAAGACTGAGGCGGCGAAGGATTCGAACGGATCCACACAAATTGGGCATGAAAGACAAGATCGGTGAGCACATAGAACTCTCAGATGAGCGATCACTCATTATCATCGAGCGAATCACAGATACAAACACGCACATGAGCAATCATGGAAGAACAACCACGAATCAGACACCAACGCCGCCATCCATCATCGCTTAAGGTTCGTTAACAACCAGTGATCTCAATCACCACCATCCACCCATGTTCTTACTGTAAACAGAGGCGGAGGCAGCGAATGATTCGAACAGATCTACACAAATCGGGCACCAAGGCCACGATGGGTACAACCGGCATCCATAGAACACCGAAATCCGGTCGGAGTAGGCAAGAAGGCGGAAGCAGCATAGGAATAGGCGGAACCGACAATGGCGAAATAGGGGCGATAGCAACGAAACTTATACACACACCAGAAAGCCAAATTACAAATATA
This sequence comes from Flaveria linearis, assembly GCA_024085815.1. Classification (NCBI taxonomy): domain Eukaryota; kingdom Viridiplantae; phylum Streptophyta; class Magnoliopsida; order Asterales; family Asteraceae; genus Flaveria; species Flaveria linearis. The sequence continues at coordinate 79,743,527 of CM044011.1, read as the reverse complement.
CCCCGTGTTACTGCTCATTTCCCATCTTTATTAACATATATGTTAATTTGTATTTAGTTTTTTGTTAGAAACTTAATGAACACAATTTAGTAGAAAAATCAAATTAAATGAAAAATGAACCATTTAGGCTCAATATGGTACTAAAGCTTGTGCTCTAGCTTGATTTTCAAATGAGCCTTAATCGACGTTTGAGCACATTTAAACTTGATTTGATTAGTCAGTCGAACTCGAGGATTTTAAGAGTGATTCGTACGTTTACACTTCTACTTTTACTGTAATTCTCTTTAAACGAGTAGATAACAATAAAGTTATTATAATCTCTCTTAGAATAACCCATATTTTAGTAGAAGTGTTTTAACTAAAACTAAATTAAGGTGATGCTTATCTCAAGAAGCATAAAAAGCTCCGCAAGCAACGACTGAATGCTTCCTTTGTTTTTAATGTTTTCCTTTTTAGTTTTTAATATTCAACTTAGTCCTTATTTAAAAAAATGATCCTTAGACCAAATAGTTAAAGTGAGTTATTCAAGACATAAATATAAGTAAATTTTGAGTTCAAGTCTTACTCTGAGAAAAAATGTCAAGGTTGAGTCAGAGGTTTTTTCTAGTTGTGGGGTTCCTCCCCAGGATGTTGGGGTGCGGTTTCGGCTAGGAAACGGATATATGGGTCTGATTAAGATAACACCTACCATCTGAAGCATGGTAGTACATTTGCCGTTAAAAAATTGATTAGATACATTTATTCGCTAATAAATACATGTATTAACTAATAAGCTAAATCTTATTTGAATTGATTAGTTACTGGTCGGACCGGTCGAACATGAGAACCAGTTTAGGTGGTTGAACCGATTTCAAAACATTTTTTCTTTTAAAATGTTGCTTATCAATTAATTTACCGCTTAAAACTCCATGCTTTGTTCAAGCCTGCTTTATAGTTTGTTAAATTATTAGGTAAAAGTTTGAGTAAAAAAAGTATCAAATCTAAAAATTGTAAGAATAAAACTAAACCATTAATCTTTATAATTATTTGTTGAGATCAAATTTTGATTTTTTTTTAAAAATTCTCCAAAGTTTTTTAAAAATATGTATAACTTTTATGAACGACATTATTTTAATAATAAAATTACACAATAAAACAAATGTTTTTATATATAAAACGAGTACAATATCGTTACATACAAACATAAAATATTTATTATGTTTTCCGGCTCATGTGTTTCCTATAATTGATTGTGTCTTTTCATTTGTTACTGTGTTTTTCTAAGATAGTAATTTCTACAAAACATAATTATGACATAACATTGTTGTGTAGTTCTATTATGTAAAAATAATGATAAAATAACAACTAACTTATCTAATACATTAAAAACAATTACAGAATAATACAAAATGATATAAAACGTAATACACAACGATACAATGTCTCATTTTGTTTTTTTTTTGCTCGTCATTGTGTTTTTTTTAATACTATTTTGTTTTCCTAAATTAATATTTTATTTAAAAATACATCGGTAAAAAACATGATTGCGTACTTTGAAATTGTAAAATATAATGATAATATGTGTCATTGTGTTTTTATGCTCGTAATTGTGTTTTCCTAAATACTATTTTTTTCCTAAAATAATGAGTTTTAACAAATTTGTTGGTAAAATAACATTAATGTGTACTTTTAATATAAAACACAATGATAAAATAACAACAAATTTATATAAAATATACAAAACATTGACGAGAATAACACTATATATTGTAAAATATAAAACATAATAATGAATCTCTATACTAATAAATAAAAATAAATCCGAACACTTGTCACCAATCTAGGCCAAGTAATAATTGGTTTTCCCGCTTCTTTCTCCTCTTAATTATAAATGATATAATATCTATTTATTAATTAATAACTATTCATAATTAAAATTTCAAATATGTTAACTTTAAATTTTCAAATGTGTAATACATGGGCTTATTCAATCCGTATAATACACAATATTTAATACATAACATTTTATATGATTTATATAAATCATGTAACATTAAATTTATTTAGCCCGTGTATTACACGGTATTGTAACCTAGTACATATAATAAATGATGAAATATTTGACACAATAACTTAACATATTTAACACAATAAAGTGTTCAATTGGTGTAATCTCCTGCATGACCCGTCTGGCTCGGTCATAGACCTTCAATTGCAATACGTGAATCAAGAAAACGAAAAACGACATGTGCTTCAGTGATTAGAAGTTAGACACGAGGATTTTATTGGGTGATATCAAAACTCTTTAGTTTTTTTGGTTAAAATAGAGGGAAGATAAACAATCCCGATTGAAACTCTTGATGAAACTCGAAGTTTTAGTCTTGTTTCCTTTTATGTTTTTTGTATGTTTCATAGCCTCTCGTTAGTTTCTAATGCATTGGCTGTTCAAAAAAATAATAAATAAATAAAAAGATACATGTCAAACTTAGAATCTTTTTTTTATTAAATATCAATTTTGTTTTAACCCTACCCAAATTATTATACCAAAATTTAAAAGTAATTTTATATTTATTTTTAAATTTAATATGTCTTATATATACAGATACTTTTTACATTATTTATGCAAGTTATCAAATTTTTACAACAAGTTCCTTTAGTGAATCGGTAAAACAATCGATTTATGATGGGTACGCTTGTAAAAACATTCCTCCCAAAATACTATCATTTTTGTTTTTGTTATTTACTAGGCTAGTGACCCGACATTACACACTTACACGGGTTGATAAATACTTAAAATAACATACGAGTACATAAATTCATATAAATTTATAGTAATATATATATATATATATATATATATATATATATATATATATATGATATTTATATGTTGAAGAGATAAATTAGAACGAAAAGGTTATCATAATATAATAGTATCAAAAATTTATGTCGCTTCACAAAATAAACAAACAAAGGTAGAATAGTTAAGAAAATAATGAAGAAAAAATATAAACTAATGAACTAATTTGATAAGATTTACAAAGTATGTAACAATGATACATAACTAATGCAATGAATAATTAAAATTAAAGACTAATATTCATAAAGATGTGAATACTTATTTGTGTAATCATATTAAAGGTTATAAAGGATGGGTAAAGTCATGTCAATGAAAGATTGTTAATAAATAAATATTACCCAAAATAATAATAACTTCATGAATTTTAAAATTAATTAAAAGCAAAATGTCATTTTGAAAAAAATGACCAAAACTTTTATTTTAATAAAACAAAAACTTGTTAATAGTAATATTATAATTAATAACTTAATTATTATTTGTTAATATAATAAGCAATTTTTATAACTTTTAAAAAGATGTCAAATAATTTAAAAGTAATAAGTGATCATGAATATAATATTTATTGTAATTGATATGAAAAAATAGTTTTCAAATTAATTATAACTCAATATTAAATGATGTAGCGATATGTGTCAACACATACCTGACGCTTAAGTGAACATGCTAGAAAGAGACTATGTATGCACGTAGTTAGTCTTTTATCATATGTTAGAAATTATAGATTTTTGAATGACAAACTTACACTTACATAATTTACCCTTAAACTAGTGAGGCTTAAACTCCCATTCATTGAGACCAACTCATCCATCAATACCTTGCTATTATTTGACAAACCTGTTCATGATTTTTATTATTTGTTTATAGCATTTTTCATTATTATGAAAAGACAAAAACAGAAAGGGGTAATGAATGCAAATGTAAGAAATCTTTCGAGAATCTGCAGGAAATTGAATGTTTCTATGAATTGGAAGTTGCTTTTTAATTTATTCACGGACTGCGGATGAAACAATTTTATGTTTTAACACAAACAAACATATCTTCGTCTCTTTGTCTTTGGATTCTTTGTACACATCTCATTTTTTCTTAAATTATTTTTTCACTTTTTTACTCATTTTCTATGAATAAAGCTGCTTAATTTATTTTATCAAAAACTACTCATAGTTTTACCCGATAAAACAGACTCATTGACATTTGTGTAGTATTTAATATATGATACTCATCAAAATAAGTTGGGTAAAGTTGTACATCCACTTTTCAATATTGTTATCTTATTACCTTTTTTTCGTTAATAGTTTATACACGAAGGAAGGTTTTGCTAAGAACAAATTTTAATCTAAGAAGATTAAAAACGTTTTCATTTTTTAAATTTTATTGTATGTTGTAAAATTTATGCTGTATGATTGAATTTTGTACTGTTTGTTTTAAAATTCATGCTGCTAATTGAATTTTATGTTGTCTGATTAGATTTTGTATTGTATTTTGAATTTGTTATGTCTGTTTTATACTAGCAAAATCTCATTTTTTTTGCTAGGGGATTGGTTTTTTGTCGATACTAGATCCAACAATAGGATGAGTCGATTCCAATGTCTATGGAATGAGTTCAATTAGAGTTCATTTGAGCCGGTTTTGATGCGATTTAAATCATTCTTAGAATACTTAGGCCAAACATAATTCTTATTTGAACCAATGCCTCATATATGTGTTCATAACTTATGTATGTATATATGTAGTGTCATTATAGCTACACACATACCATAATACCTAAAAAAACCTTAATTCTTCATTAAGGATAAGATGTAATCATATTTTCTAACTTATACAGTTGATTATAATCGATAAAGAGGTGAGGATGGGAATAGGGTCCTTACACTCCGTGATCTGATGTCCTTTCTTAGGATTGACTATTGTTGGATAAATCTGTTAAATATATCGTCTTACGGTGGACCATTATAATATTAGTACACTTTAACATTTTCTTACAATCATATGTACTAGGTTTGATATTGTGTTGTTCACATGCATATATATTCATATGATGTAAGGATTTATATTTGAATATTGAATACATGTAAAATTTAGTTAGTCAATAGTACGTACCATTTATTAAAAAGGGATGATATTTACCTGCTGAAAATAAAAAAGGCGTATAATGAATATGTAAAAAAGATAAATAAATGATGGTTTGAACTAGAACTCTTTAACGTATCATGTTTATACCTGACTCGAATGGTTTTTTTCATAGCTAGAGGTTTCTTTTTTGCTCGGTTTTTAGGTGAGTTAGGTTTCAAGTATTAAAATTAGTATAACCAGGTGACATTTGATTCGAAATTGAATAGTTTCAAACGTACTGTATTCGAAAAAATAAATAATTGTGTGAAAATGTTTCTGAAGAAATACACAATCATTCTCCCCTCCTTCCGTACTCATGAATCATGTGAATATCAATCAAGGCTACCTCGATTTTGACCTTCACAAATATTGGGAAATGTGAATAATGTAATTTACTCATATGGACGAAAATAATGGGGTATATAAGAATGACATATATGTTGTAATAATTGCTGTTTCTTTTGTAAGTGTTAAGAATACCAATCCGTATAGTATCACAAAATGTACATATTTTTGTAAGTGTTAAGCATATCAATACGTAGAATTCACATATTTGTGGTAATACTGTTTCTTTTGTCTAGGCATTAGATTATGATATAAAAAATGCTAAGGGTACATATGATAGTAAGTTATTTGTTACATGAGACTTTAATACAAAAGATTAACGAGATGAGTTTCAATTCATTGTTTCATAAGAGACTCTTATTGCGAGTAGGACAAATATTTGCGTATGAAAGTCGGTCGGGATCGACCCCTCGCACAATTAGGTTTATACAAGAGAGGGTTATGTTTTGACCTCTTCTTATTCCCTTTTACCACCTTAGAGCATTCACAACCCGTGCCCTATAATCATGTGAGTGTGTTTGGTATATTATATGGAATGATTTTGAGTGGTTGTGAGTGAAGGAGAGAGAAAATATTATTGTGGATTGGTATATTTGAAGAATCACTGTACAATCCTTATAAATTTTTTAATATTTTTGAAAGTGGTTGTGAGTGAAGGAGAGAGAAAAGGTAATGAAAAAGGTATAAAAATATATTATTTAATTGAAAGGAGAGAGAAGAAGTAGTGATTTTTAGTGTAATTATATGGATAAAGATAAGGAATGGACTGTGAATTCTCTTAGATCTCTTGATCACTATGTTTTCAAATGCTCTAGACACTACAAGAAACGCGCGTATTAGCGGCGACGGTATTAGCGGCGACAACAGTATTAGCGCGTAATAGGGTTTCATCTGCCCTCTCTTCACTTTCCCTCCACACTTCACCCACCCACCGCCGAAGCCTGCGACATCCCACCACCGCCGACGCCCGAGCTACCAGCCGACGCCCACCACCATCTCCGACCCCACCACCCGCGGCTACCACCCATCACCGTCGCAGCCACCGCCTCTTAGGCTTCTCTTCTCCCCCGCGCCGCAACCGAGCAGGGAACACCCACCACCCGCGGCCACCACCATCCGACCAGCCACCAGCCATCACCGTCGCCGCTGCTGCATTTTCTGTCGCCGCTACTACAAAAATTTCTAGATTTCAGTATTTTTTTTATTTTTTTTAAATTTTTTGTTTTATATTGTGCTTAGTTGTTAAATTTTGGTATAGTTGATGCAATGATGCTGATAATTGTATTTTAGTTTAGATTAGCAGCCAAATAGTAGATATATATCACGAATATTGTCAAAAAATATTATGGCACAACACAAAACTCAGGTGTTTTAGTGGAGGGTGAGAATGGTGAGAAATATTATGGCCAAGTTGAAGAGATTATTGAGTTGTGCTATGCAAATGGGTATTCAACAGTCCTATTTCGTTGCAAATGGTTCGATACTCGAAGGGGTGTTTCATATTTACTTTATCACTATTTATTGTATATTAAAATGTTTGGATTTATTTCTTATATTTACTTTATCACTATTTATTGTATATTATAATGCCTAATATTATATTAAATAAGACTCTAAATAAATATAAACGAAGGTTCTATGAAAGACATAAATAATATTTTTAAGGCCATTTCTTTAAAGTATTTAAAGTTCCAACAATTCTCCTTAGCTATCCAAGACATGTAAATGAGGTGGTATTGGATTTATGTTTCACTCTAAACAAAAGGTTGAGGGATGAGTTTTTCAGTTATTGGCTTTCTCACAAAGGGATTGGAGACTTTCAAAAAAAAGAATAGGGTTTGTGGAACACGTGTTCGTTCGAGACATCACCGAGGTGTGGAACACGTGCTCGTTCGAGACATCACCGAGGTTTCAATGGAGTAGCGACCCCTGGCACAGATCCAAGGGGGTGAGCTCATGATGCACGGAAAAATTTACAATAGTTGAAGTCTTTGAAACTTGCTTATGATCTATTTGGTTGGTAGAAACATAAGTAGAAAATGACTCGTCAAACGGATAGAGTTATCAATAGAAAGTAGAAACAAACAAATAAATAGTAACCGACTTGTCAACAATAACTATGTGATTAATACCAACAGTGTTAGTGATGAGGATCAACCATCAATAGTAACTAAGTGGCTGCTCACTAGAACCAATTACCAGAATTAGTTGACATAAACAATTCATTAGAGCTCTAAGTTACCGTTAACAGTAGTAATCAATTACGAGAATTGGTTGCCAATGTTTTAACCACGCAACTGACGTACTTTTCAATGGACCATTTTATCATCTCAAAAAAACGTTATGATTGTTCACGACCTATAAAACACAAACTTTAGCGTATTTACGGTTAATGTTTTTTTCTATAACAAAAAATATGTACTCTTTCTTGATTCTTTCTTAATTTAATGAGATTATCTATGAACTTAACTGCTACCGAAATTTATAGATTCCCGTTTTCTTTTTCTTTTTTACTTTAGATATCTTAAACTTATCCTAAAATCGTGGCAAAAGGCATACTACTAAAAGTATCAATATATAAATATGACTAAAGTTTAAAAATCTATAATATATTATTTAAACTAATTAAAATGTTTTGTGTTGTTTGACTTCAGGTGGGCCGAACACTATTCATTTTATTTTTGGATCCATAAAACTAAAACAAAACCACAGAATCCAAATTGCCAAAATGAATTGTATAAAAAGCCCACACCTACTTTCTTTTAATGGACCCTCAAATAGAGCCTCATGTCTCATACTCAACACTTAAGCTATTGTTAAAGCCCAAATATATAATTTTTCAATCTTCACGCGTTCACGGTAGTAAAGCCTAATTAGAGAGGTTATTATTATTATATATAATTAAAGACTTATGTTGGTAGGTTTTTTTTTCTTTTCTTTTCTTTTCATTTAAAGAATTACTTTTTTTTCTTTTTCTTTTCATTTAAAGAATTACTATTCTATTCAAAGCTTCTTATATGGGTTTTTTTTTGCGGTCGGTTGCGGTTCTGCTTCCAGCGGAGGAGGGCGATGACCGCTTGGCTTGCCGTTTCTTGCGACACCGCATGGCCTGTCGTGTTCGGACATCTGCGCCGACACAAGTTTGGCCGGTTGCGGTTCTGTTTCCGGCGGAGGGCGATGGCCGCTTGGCTTGCCGTTTACGGCGACGCCGCTTGGCCTGTCGTCTTCGGACATCTGCGCCGCCACAAGTTCGGTCGGTTGCGGTCCTGCTTCCGGCGCAGGAGGGCGATGGTTGCTTGGCTTGCCGTTTCCGGCGACGCCGCTTGGACTGTCGTCTTCGGACATCTGCGCCGCCATAAGTTCTTTGTTTCTCTCTCTCTCTCTCTTTTTTTTTTTGGTGTTACAAGATGTCGACAGGATCAGTATACTTTTTTCGCTTTCCATTTCTGCCACAAATGTTTGTGGGTGTTTACTTAGGCCCACCATTTTTTTTCTTTTAAGGGGATGATCTGTTCATTTGATTCGGCAAAGCCGCATGGCCTGTCGTCCTCGGACATCTGCGCCGCCACAAGTTTGGCCGGTTGCGGTTCTGTTTCCGGCGGAGGGCGATGGCCGCTTGGCTTGCCGTTTACGGCGACGCCGCTTGGCCTGTCGTCTTCGGACATCTGCGCCGCCACAAGTTCGGCTGGTTGTGATTCTGCTTCCGGCAGAGGAGGGCGATGGTTGCTTGGCTTGCCGTTTCCGGCGACGCCGCTTGGCCTGTCGTCTTCGGACATCTGCGCCGCCATAAGTTCTTTGTTTCTCTCTTTTTTTTGTGTTACAAGATGTGAGTGGGATCAGTATACTTTTTTCGCTTTCCATTTCTGCCACAAATGTTTGTGGGTGTTTACTTAGGCCTACCATTTCTTTTCTTTTAAGGGGATGATCTGTTCATTTGATTACAGTAGAGAGAGAGGGTTAGAGAGAGAAACATTACAAAAACGATTTGGATTGATTGTATTTTATACTACATCGTATCACATACGCCGCCGCCGCAACTTTATAGGTTTGTTTTGGATGTGGGTTTGAAGTTTGGGGGTGCGGTTTTTTTACGGGTTGTTGTCGGTTTTCTATTTTGGATTATGCGTATTCTTGCGATTTTGATGTTCGTCTGTTTTGTGTATGGTGTTGGGCTTTGATTTTGTTTTTAGTTCTGTATGTTCTGGTGTGTTATGGATTTGAGGTTTTGATGTGTTTTACTTTGTGTATTTTGCTGATTTTTTGGTTTTGAACATTCATTTTGATTTTGGTTTCGGGTTACTTAAAACTCGCATAGACACTACAACTATTTTAGTTTATCATATAATAATAGTAGTAGTTCAAATTATATCTATCTTAAAAAACTTTATTATATAATATTACGTTTTTATTTTAATGTGTAAATTTTGTTTTGAGCGAGTTGGGTCAAATGTTATAATTTTATTTCGTTGGTATAAATTTAAGTTATTCTATGTTTTGATGTAAATTTTGCTATGAAATATATTAGAGCGAATGTAATCTATGCTTTATCATGTCGCCTTCTTTCCCGTACTTGCTTATTTTGATGTACATTTTGAGTTGTTATACGTTCGATAAAATTATTTTATTACTTTTACGAATTACGATGAAGTAGCCGTTAAGGTTATCGACGGAGTGAGAGTCGTAGCGGCGGGTTTGTTTTACCTTTCTACATGCTTTAGGATTTTACATTGGAATGGTAACTGTTACATTTTGTTTGACATTTGCGTTTTGATATTTGGGATCATGACGAAAGACCCCGCGCAACGCGCGGGGCAAAAAATCTAGTTTAAAATTATAGGAGTGAGAGTTTTTAAATTATATAAAATGGTATTAGTGGTTGTGAGTGGAGGAGAGAGAAAACGTTACTGTTCGTCTGTAAATTTAAAGATTTACTGTTAAAACCTTATAATTTTTTTAATATTTTTAAAAATAGTTGTGAGTGTAGGAGAGAGAAAAAGTAATTAAAAAGGTATAAAAGTATATTATTTAATTGAAAGAAGAAAGAAAATATAATAATTTTTAATATAATTATAAGAATGAAAATAAGAAATGAGATGTGAGTGTGTTACATGTGGTTGTCCAAATTTAAACTCTAACTCCTTTATTTCAACCATCAAATATTTTAAGTATGAAGTTCATGCTATCTAATTACTAATTTATTACATGTTTATATATTTGAAATTTATTAAAAAACAAAAATAAACATTTTCTTGAAATTTAGAAATTATGACTCTGAAACAAATTAAAAATCATCTAAATTTATGACACTAAAGTAGAATTATCATACTTGTTACTATCATGTGAAGTTTCTTATTTACATACACGTAAGACATGTAGTTGTGAATGCGGTGCCTCAATTATTTTGACTACGATGAACTCTTTATTGATAATTTGTTAAAAAATTTAGTTTAATTATAAATATTAGTAAAGGCATTTCTAATCTTTAATAATTCAGTTATCTGTCTCTTTATCTTTTACTATTTTTAGTGATACAATAAACTGTTTTATAAAAGGAATTATTTAAAAAACATAAGAAAAGTTAAAGGTAATTTTTGAAATGGTCAAAACATACATTATTGAGGTGAGATAAGGTAAATAGGAATGCACGCGCAAAGGTAAAAACCAAAAAGTTTGGCAGATATATACCTGCCCTTTAAGGATGAAAATTCACCTGTTCTAAACTTGATATACCAAAGTACCAAACCTTTTTGACCTTTGTTTTTAAGGAAAAGACTCGTGCACAAACTTACTACGAGTTTTTTTTGTTAATCTTGTGACGAGTTATTAAAAGGTCTGATTAAATTAAAGGTAGTTTCTGAATCATTAAACATATTATTACGACTTATCTATTAAGAGCCTTCATAATCAATTAAAATATGTCTTTTAGATGAACCAAATATTGTATATTTAACCGGTTCAGAGGTAATCTCTTAGTGTAATCATTTAGAGGCTACCAAACAACTTGTAAAATAAAGAAACTCTAAGCATCCTAATTAATTAATTATAATGACACGTCCAAACTTGTTATCACGGTGTGTCTAAAGTAACTACAAGGCATATCTAACCATTATAACGATTATTGACACATCTAATTTTTTTACAATCCGATGTAAGAATGAATTGTGTGATTATGATGGTGTTTATAACTCAATATGATGATGTTTCTACGGATACTTAGTAATTAAATCGGTGTAATACCCATTTCCCCCCAAAACTCAATGACTATCAACGTGTCACTTTCTAAATTCTTAGCATGCTAATATGCTTCACACATTAAAGGCTTTTTTCTTACAATAACGATCTTATATATAGTGGTTAGTTTAAATGAGGACAACTAAAGATATAGCAAAAACTATTATAAGTCATTTTATTTGTGGTGAGTACGTTGTCACTAGTGGATACACTATGCTATTTAGGAATTCAAATAGTTCGAAGCTCGAAAGTAGTTCTAAACACACTCGGAAAAAACTCACTCTAAAGAAGCTCGTTGAGAACCCTATCCGGCTCGGCTTGTGTCATTTATAAACCTGGGGAAATTTATTATAAATTAGCACACTTAGTGTGAAAACTTAATGATAACAAATGATACTTTGTGTAAATAGTATGAATGTATTCATTGAGGTCAAACGTTATCTAACTTACTACAAATACTACATTATAACTAATTACTTCAAGCCCTCGGGGCTTGAATCCTTGATCTCAATGGGATATTCACTAGCCACATTATAAATGGTTTTACCATTGGAGCCAACCTCAACACGAAACTTTATCCAATAGATTAACTTTTGACCTGTCTTGAATTTCGAATTAAGACACGGAAACTAGTGGTTGTCTTATAGTACTTACAAACCTTATGAAGTACAATTACCAAAATTTTAATAAATTACTAAGACAGGCATTGATGTTTATTTTACCATTAAGGTTTTATTAAAGAGAGAAAATTGATGGTGATTGATGAGTGTATCTCGTATGAACTTATGATTTTCTTTTTGGATGGATTTGATGTTTCATTGTTTGATTGGTTTATGAGCATGCATAGATTGATCAATACTCCTTTCTTGCTATCGGGTGGATGGTATTTTGGAAAACGGGGTGTCACTACTAGAAACTTGCGTTTTTGCGGCGACAATGTTCGTCGCAAAAAACCTTTTGCGACGACAGTTTCGTCGTTATCCATTCCCCGTATAAAGTGGTCACAAAAGGTTTTTGCGACGAAATCTTTTGTGGGGCCTACCTCATTTAAAAAAAGGAAAATTCGAGAAGAAAATTTTTTGCGACGACATATGGAGTGTTTTGCGGTGATATATCGCCGCAAAGTTTTTGGTCAATTTCTTATTTGCGACGACATGGAATATTTTGCGACGAAATATCGCCGCAAAAAAGATGTTTTTTTAAAAAAATTTTTGCTGCATTTGCAATAATCCACCCAGATATTCCTTGGTACCAAACCTGCTGTTCAAAATCGCTAATAACATCACAACCATCAAACCATTCGCAACTACAAAGCATAGCATATAAATAAAATATTGTCTAAAGTTAACAAGTTATAAGTTATACAAACAAATGTTCCAAATTGTTTGAAGATATTCATAACAAACATCAAACTGAATATCTTATGACGACCCACCTTCATCATCTTCTTCATCTTCATCACTTTGTTGAGAATGACCACTTCTCTTTAACGCGCTCTGGACTTGGGTTTGGATTTGACTTTGCATTTGTGTCATCATATTAGCCATCATCTGTGACTGTCATTGTTCTTGCTCACTTGCTAGTCTCGCTGCTATCATATCCTCAACCTCAGATTGTGAGAACATCTGATCTGTTCTATGAGGTGGAGGTGGGGGTTGTGAAGGCACGCTCGGTATTGGACCGATGCCACGTTCCCACCCGGGCCGCTCCCCCAAGACCTGTCGCATGATATGCTTCTCTGACATTTCAGGGTGTTGTTATTGAAGCGCGACAATTTGCTCCCTTATAGTTTATAAAAAACAATAAACAATGTTATATATGTGGGGATGTTATATATTACTTTATTTTTATATAATTTTAAGATGTGTGCATTACTTATGTAGTATACAGCGGGTTCAGGTTGATAGAAATTACCGCTTGAATCGGTATAGAAGCAACGGTATGCTAATATGGCACTCCCAGGTTCATCAGAACCCTCTTCAAGCTGTAAACACATTAAATAGTTATATAATCATATAAAATTAACTTATAAACACATAAAACAAATTATAAAACAAATTAGATTAAAAGAACTTACAACCATATAACGACACTAGGCTAGAGATGTCCGGCCGCCATGTCCTTTGATCGTCTGCTTCCCTCTGTTTGACTTGTTGGTTGCAGACCGAGCCTTGACTTCAGGAGAAGTGTAGTAATCCACATAGCCTTTCCATTCAGATTCTTGCATATCAGGTGGCACGACATCAGAAATATCAACCCTGTCATCACCACCTATTTTGCTAAAATGTTTTTGCTTGAACCGGTATTTGTGATCTTTATACCGGTTTGCAGCATATTTCTCAATGCCTGCCCTCAAGCCTTCGTGGGGAGTCATATCAAAATACATCTGCATATTATCTCGGTCCTAAATCTTCCGATGATTCACCTCTTGGACGACCTTCCAATGTCTGTTTGATTGAGATCTTTGACCGGCTTTAGACGGTTCCTCAAGATAAAAGACTTGCTCTGCTTGTGTTGTAAGAATGTATTGGTCATTTGTAAACCATTCAGTTTGAGTAGAAATACTGGTTATGTTATTCTTAATGACACAAAGTTTGTTGTTATTAATTTTAAACCATTTACATCGAAACAACACAACTGTAATATCTCGTAATTTTGAGTTAATCTAAGAGTTAGTTTTGTTAAATAATAAATAGTAAAATAATAATAATACTAATAATAATAATAATAATAATGAAAATAATAACAATAGTTTAAGTATAAAAATAATAATAATAACTAATAATAATAATAATAATAATAACAATAATAATAATAATAATGTTGTTATTAATAATAATAATTTATAAAAGTTTTAAACTTTGAAATATTTAAAAACTTAAATAAGTCCAGGGGCCTTAATGACATTTTACAAACCTTAAATAAAAGTTTTGTTACATAAAATAATAAATGCCAAACTGCAGGGACCATTGGTGAAATTTCAGAATTTACAACCCAACCCCCGCCCCTTTCCCCGCTTGTTTTTCCGGTCACCAGACCGGCGGTCTCCGGCGAACCCAGGACATCAAAAACAAGTCGATTTTTATCAAATCAAATATTACCGACAGTATCACGTGGTAGATTCGAACTCATGCCTCAAAAACAATTTAAAAATCGAAGCTTTCAGTGCGATCCAAGAACCGTCGCACGCCTGCGGCTACTTTAGCAGTCCATCGATCGCACTACACATTAATAATCAAATTAACTTCACACGAACAATCATATACCTGTAACTAATCGAATACAACACTCACTTCTACCTGAATCAAACAAAAACTCATCTCATTCGATCATCACTGTCGCGACCTACAACTCAACCGTAATCCATGCTCGAAGCTTTATTAAACCAAATTGGAAGAGGGCTTTCACTTATCAACATCATCCGAAGCTTCCTGCAAAGTTAATTTGATTACGAACAACGTTTGCACCTTGAATTAACAGTCACATCGTCGCGACTCGCTCTAAACTTGAGATCATCAAATCGAACTCAATCATGTAAGTTTCGTATATCATTATACTCGTTTTTACATGGGAAACAAAAGCCCTATGTTTAATTCAAGTATCGAAATCGTTTTCATGATCGATTGGAATCAAATCAAACTAGGGTTTATGTGAATTTGGGGTTTTCTATTCAAATTGATTATATAGTTTTAATTTGAATGTTGACTCAGATTCGGGCCTTAGCCCAACTGGTAACTTACAACCCCATAAGCAGGAGGTCCCGGGTTCGAACCGGGCCCCTGCCAATCTTTTTATTTTAATTGTTTTTGCCATATTTTTAATACAGAAAAATTATTATTATACTAAAAATTAAAATAAAAATTAAATTGTTAACTAGAACATTTCAAGAATTATTAAGTAAATTTTAAGGATTTTAAAACTTATGATTATAGATTTATTTATTTATTTATTATTTTTAAATAACAAAGATTATAAAACATTATTTCTTTCATGTAATTTAAATGCTAAAAATATATTATGGTTCAAATTTTGATTATTTCAAAACATTATAAATTTATATGTT
The DNA here is from genome assembly GCA_024085815.1 of Flaveria linearis. NCBI lineage: Eukaryota > Viridiplantae > Streptophyta > Magnoliopsida > Asterales > Asteraceae > Flaveria > Flaveria linearis. Next base: position 79,727,940 of record CM044011.1, on the reverse strand, counting down.
AAATAACTAATTATTCAAGTAGTTATTAAATTAAATATTTGAATAATTTATTATTCATCTGATCATTTGAGCATGTTATATCATAATTATTTAATAAATTTATTCGTTAACTTTTATGTAAATTCTTGAAAATTATAAAACAATATATTTTGCTTTTAAGTTTTTTTTGTATTATAAAGCCTTTATAATAAATCATTTTAAAAGCTCAAAACTTTATAAAATGATTTTAAATAATTTCAACGTCATTTAAATATGTAATATCTTTATCAAGTTTTAAATAGTTAATGATTAAATTAATTACTTTTTTTTCACATATTATATTTAATTTTTATTAAATCAATAACTTAAATTGTTAAGATATTTTAATTGGTTTATATTGTCTTTATGAGATACATAGTTTGTTACATGAGATACATAGTTATTTGTAATTCATCTTTATATCTTGTCATGGTTATTTGTATGTTGTAAGTGATTATATGAGATACATAGTTTGTTACAATCATTAACTATTGCTAGCCTGGCGACGTCTTAGATCTTTGGGCCTGACAAGCCTATTTGGTGCTAAAGTCGATGTATTGCCGACTCCTAGGAGCCGTATGCTTGTGCACTAGGGAACCAAATACACTTAGCCAATCTTATATACTTGTAATCAAGTCGAGGTTTGATTGTAAAGATATGTGTTCTATAACCTTACTAGCTTATAACCTATGACATGAATTGCTACTTGTAATCTTTTCATATTATGTATGAAAACCTTGGAAACTCACCAACTATTTTTAGTTGACCTTTTATTTTTATCATGTTTCAGGTAACCCCCAAGTTTAAAGTGGTCTTTTGAATCTTGCAATAAAACTAGGATGTGGACCTAGTTAAATAAATGAAATGTTATGTTATGTTTGATTTATGTTTGAACTTATTGCGTATTTGAGGCTTATGTTTGTAATTCCTGTTGAAACTATTAATTTGGATATTTACATTTAAACATAGCGTTATGTGGCTGTGAACAATCGTATTCCTCACACCTTGACGTTTCCGCCGTCAAGGTTGGGGTGTGACAACAACCTTGCAACGATCTAGATAGCCTAGCTCCAGAATCTCTTCCAACAATTCGTAATACTTTGTTCCGTCTTGCCCAGTTGTTGAGATGCCGCTGTTTTGAGTTGTACGGCGTAAGTCTCGGCTATGAACTACAAACCTCACATCGTTAACTATACAAGCGGTGTAAGAGTTTGCATGTCGTGGTCCATTTGATAAAGCAAATACTGAGGACTAACACTAGATTCATCATTTACTCGTCGACGATTGATCTATTTGAAATAAGAGAAAATTATAATGATTATGATATTATTAGTTTGTATAATCATTTTTATATACAGATGAGTTTACCTTCTGTTTAAACCAGTTAGGAAAATTTACTTGCAAGTCAGTTACATGCGGCATTTGAGTAATAAATTCACTATAAATAATGTTACTTGCGTTAATAATAATCATTTAAAAGATAACTTACGAAATGACAACCTAAAATAAAAATAAAATTACTTACTCCTTGTATTTTCGATCTCGAAAGGACAAAACAATTTAGTTTTGCCCAAAGCACACCATCCATTTTTTATCAACCCCCTTGCTAATTAACACATAATTAACATTCCAAATACATACATTCTTATATTCATACATACACACATGTTATTTCATCTCAACTAAGTTAAACATTCATGTTTTCATAACAATATTGTAACATCTCGTATTTTACGATAGTTAAAAAAAAAAAAAAAATAATAATAATAATAATAATAATAATAATAATAATAATAATAAATAATAATAAATAATAATAATAATAATGATAATAATGATAATAATAATAATAATAATAATAATACTAATAATAACATTAATAATAATAATAATAACATAATAATAATAATAATCAGGGGCTGTTTTGTACTTTTTGAAACCTGAAAATTAGTTATAAACATGAAATAATAACTTTCAAAACCACAGGGACCATTTATGTAATTAACTAAAACCCAAACCAAAACCCGTCCCCGTCGACCACTGTTCATCCGGCCAAACCCCGGCCTTTCCTCCGGCGAACCCACAGCAGCCGAACCACCCGATTTCACACCGAATCAAACACCCCGACATATCCACGAGGGAGATTCGAACTCGTGCCCAAATTTAATTTAAAAATTATAGTGCGATTCATCCCTGTTTCTTTCCTCACGTGGTCGGCAACTTTACTGACAAATCGATCGCACTAACCTCTACTATAATCGAATTAATCGAACCCCAACAACTATTTACCTATCTGTAATCTATTCCGAGTTCCAATTTCACTTGAAACAAGCTTAAACATCGAGTCTCATCATCATTCTCATCGTCGACCTGCAAGTGAATCGAAATCTATGATTGGAGCAATATTAAACCAAAATGATAGAGGGCTTTGCATTAAAAACCACATTCGAAGCTTCCTGTAAAGCGAATTCAAGTATTATCAACGTTTGCAACCCGAATCAATCCTTCCTTCGCCGCGACCTGTTCTTGTAGAGTTCAACATCGATCGATCACCAAATTGGGTAATTAAACACACTTTCATACTCGGTTTTTCATGGGGAACAAAAGCCCCATGATTCCACAGCCTTTGGAAATCGAATTGGTGTTCAATTGAACGGGATTCGAACTAGGGCTCGAAATGGAATTGGGGTTTGATATAGATTGGGTTTAAAAACAATTTCAGCGAAGTTATTTCGCGGCTTAGGCCTTGGTTTGCTGGTTCCTGCGCCCCATGCTATTCTTGAGGTCCCGGGTTCGACCCCGGGCTACCTCAAACATTTTTTTAAAGCTTTTAAAGCTCTAAAAAATTCAGAAAAATCCTTAAAAATTATAAAAACAAATTTTATAAACGTTTCATATTTAAAATGTTACACAAATAAGTTCTGTAAATTTATTTGTTATATAAAACATTATAAATAGCTATTTATTTTATAATAATCATGATAATTGCAATTATATATATATTTTATCTTATAATTTCACAATTTAATTACAAAGGTAAAACTTTGAGTTATTTTATAAAATAGACTTTAAAATTTGTTTATCTTAACAAAACATTTCAATTGAATTATTTTATTGTTTTAACTTATTAAATTCTTACACAAATAATAAATAATAAAACATTTGATCCAAATGTTATTCTTTTGTATATCTAACCTTTATACTTAAATTGTTTCCTTTAAAAAAAAAATATAATGATTATTGGACTGGAAATAACAAATCGTTATAATAGTATGAGACATTATATTAAATAAGGCTTTGTCATGACAACTATAGAAATCATATAATTTATAATTTCACGAATTAGTTACAAATATTATTTAGAAAAATATATATATATATATATACTAACTAAAGGTTTAGATTAATAATTTTATTAATCAAAAGGTTATTCCTATTAATTTTAAATGATTATAAAGCTTGATTAAAAGTGAACCATACCAATGGTTTATACTTAAAGTCAATTCTAAAATAATAACCTAAATAACTCTTCTAATAAACTAAAAATGTAAATAATTACATTATAAACTTATTTTTATTAAAAACCTTAAATATGAAAGCCAACTCTTATTTGAACGTAAAATTATAATATTAACCTTAATCTTTATCTCGTAAATTACATATTTAGGTGACTTGTGACGATTCACGTTGGAACGACGCCTACCATTATTCTTATAGTCGTCATTATATACTTATTTGACAAGTGAGTTTTCTTGCCCCCTTTTACTTTATTTCACACCATTTTGGGGTGAAACATGATACTTATACATTACACACTTGTAAACGTTTGAGACTTGTAAAGCACTTGCAATTCATCTTTATATCTTGTCATGGTTATTTGTATGTTGTAAGTGATTATATGAGATACATAGTTTGTTACAATCATTAACTATTGCTAGCCTGGCGACGTCTTAGATCTTTGGGCCTGACAAGCCTATTTGGTGCTAAAGTCGATGTATTGCCGACTCCTAGGAGCCGTATGCTTGTGCACTAGGGAACCAAATACACTTAGCCAATCTTATATACTTGTAATCAAGTCGAGGTTTGATTGTGAAGATATGTGTTCTATAACCTTACTAGCTTATAACCTATGACATGAATTGCAACTTATAATCTTTTCGTATTATGTATGAAAACCTTGGAAACTCACCAACTATTTTTAGTTGACCTTTTATTTTTATCATGTTTCAGGTAACCCCCAAGTTTAAAGTGGTCTTTTGAAGCTTGCAATAAAACTAGGATGTGGACCTAGTTAAATAAATGAAATGTTATGTTATGTTTGATATTGCTTGAATGTATTTCATGATTGAGACTTATGTTGTAATTCATGTTGAAACTATTAATTTGAATATTTACATTTTAACATAGCGTTATGTGGCTGTGAACAATCGTATTACTCACGCCTCGACGATTCCGCCGTCAAGGTTGGGGTGTGACAGATTGGTATCAGAGCCAGGTTACTATAGGGATTTAGGTTATTAGAAATGGTGACCTAGACTATAGTTGCATGAACCTCATAGAAAGACCTCTATATTTTTGTGCTTACATATTGTTTAAATGCTACATAATGCTATGCCTTTTGTGCAACTTGATGCCTTAGCATAGGATTGCCTTATGTATGCTTAAAACTTAGTTACTTGACTCCTTAAACTTAACTTTGACTTTTGACTCTCCCCGACAAATGAACTTCCTAAACCTATTCTCAACGACATGTGGAATCTACACTTATCATCATGGATTTAATTCCTTAGACTCTATATCTAATCTGTGAAAATCTCATCAAGGTTTTGATTTCATAAACCTAAGAAATATTGTGTGACACATAGACACCTGTATTCTGGATTTCCTGGCAAAAAGCCCTCGGGCTAAGGCAAGCGTATCGTATAAATCTCATTGAGGGAACCGTTACGCTTACCTGGGGATTTCTGGGATGAGTGATAAACTATGGTCAAAATACACAAATCTCTAAGGCAAATGAGTCAATTTACCTTGACGTGTCAACGATTCCAAGTGGTAATGCGTTACCAAATGGAACCATCCTTTTGTATCTTAAAAATCCTTGAATCCTTGAACTAGTCTATCATCAAAGTTTAAATACTTTCTCATTCTTAACCTAAATAATATTCCTGTTAATATTAAACCTACCCTACGATTCAACTCTTACGTTTAAACGCTCAACGTGTAACGTGTAACAGTATTGAACGCGGCGTTTCATGTAACTATTTCTATACCTTGACCAACGTGAATATGGATTTTAATATACCCAAAGATATTGGGAATCTAAACCGTATGGTCTTTAAAACTTTAAACCGTTACTTAAGATTCCAAAGTCCTCTTAAGGATGTGTCCCATAACTAAGAACATGCAATGCTGTAGGTGAAATTCCTACATCTCGGGATACTTTGCTAGTTGAATATTAACTTTGTTAATTTAAAGTGGTCACTCACCTCAATGATCGAATAAACTAATTATAACTTTGTTACCACTTATAAGTACGCGTGTCTTTAATAAGGCTATGGTTGACCTCATATCTTGAGAAGTCCTTGTATTTTCCTTTCGATTGTGAATAGAATGTTCACATCGCATCATGGTGTTGAATCATTCTTGTCTTTGATTTCGTCTTCTGATTTAAGACATCCAAGATTTGAACATCATAACAAATCCTGTTACCTCGAACATTGACCTTAAATTTTGTAAGCATGATTTTCCTTTTGTTACATTGATGTAACTTGAAATTTTCTGAAATTCTAAATGATATCCTTTTCCTTTCGTTGTTAAGTCAAACTTTGAACCGTCTGCACCGTGGGAGATGCAAGGGTTTGCAAGTCAGCCTATGACTAAGAACACTCGTATCTCCTAAATGATTCTATCTCATCAAAACAGGGGTGATTCCCTTACTTTGATGAATCTCTATTTGTTCCGATAAATGGTTTCCAATTGTGCGTTTTATGCAATTTAATCCTCTGGATTAGGGTGATTACCTTATCTTGAGGATTGACTTCAAGTATTTTCTTTGGAATGGCATTTCACAAGTGACATGATCTCACCAAAATAGGATTGAAAACCCGTACTTTGGTGGCAATTGTCAATCTTTGATTGTTTCCTTGTTATTATGAAGCTCAATCATCAAGATAGGCGTGAATTCCATACCTTGATGATAATTTCATTCTTATGGATTGTATTTTCTCAAATGAGACAATCTCGTCAAAGTAGGAGTGAATTCTGGATTTTGATGAAGAAGTCCATTTTGTTATATTTTGTTTTTGTAAGAACTTCACCGTTAAGATAGGAGTGATTTTCCTTGCCTTAATGGTAAGTTACCATGTCTTATTTATGTGGATCCTCAACAACGAGTTGGGATCGAACTTTTTGATTGGTAAGTTAGTGGTCATATCTTGGGAATACACCATCAAGCTAGGATTGAAAACCACACCTTGATGACTACTCTAATTTTTTTTTATTATCATCAACTTACCATGGTTGTAATCAAGTGACGAGAAGCGTGTAGTAACTTGAAGGGTGAATCAATGTTGGTGATTCGACCTATCAAGCCAAAGCATGATCTCTGAACTCGAAAGGAAACCCGATTGTCTTAAGATGATTTTGACTCCAAGCTTGAAGCATGTGAATTCTTAAATTGATTTCTTTCCTTTATCTTCATATTTTAACTCGATCTAGCTACATCGAACCATTTATTCCCTACTTATCAACTTTCATTTTGAGTTATCATTAAAACCTGATTGCATAATGATAGCTTCCTAAACAACCTTCCTGCCAAATAAAGACACTACTAATTTGTGTTCATGGCTTCCTAGCCACACGAATGTTTCTCAGCTGTGATTATGAATTTGATGAACCGCATGTGCAAGCCGTACTTGGAAAGCTACTTATGTTTCTCTTTATCAGTTATATCCTGAATTATTTAAATTTTAATCCAATCGCGAACGTTATCTTCGTTGATCAATGCAATTCTTATTATTGTGTCATTCTTGGACCATCTTTGAACTCCTTATAACAACCTCTAGTAATCTTTCTGAATTTCTTTCCCTTAAAACCACACTTATTCTGAAAACCTATTATAATGATTTTCTTCATACCAAAGTTAATCTTTAATCTTAACCAACACGATACTTGTATCAACGTTACACTAATAACACTTTGAACCCTTATTGACATGAGTAAACAAGAATCGATCACCTAGAAACTCGTTAAAGTTACTTGCTTGAGAAGCTCTTATGAATTCCATCCAAAAACATCTGAAACTTATTTCTCATAAGCCGAGTCCCGTATCGATCTAATGTATGGTGTTTCACACATGACAAAAATTCTTGTTAACCGTATTGAACTGTTTGGAATACAAACATTTGTCAATTAAAAATCTTAAAGGAATGACTTGCACACTTTGTCAAAGAACATATAAGATCAAGAACGGTGAAACTTAACAAACTTAGAATCATAGTCAAACTTATTGAATTAAAGCATTCCTAAGAGTGCCCTCGTGAACTTGAAATGACATCTAAGCCTCCTCATAATCTTAAAATTTATTTCTCATGATTAAATTTCGGGACGAAATTTCTTAAAGTAGGGGAGACTGTAACATCTCGTATTTTACGATAGTTAAAAAAAAAATAATAATAATAATAATAATAATATAATATAATAATAATAATAATAATAATAATAAATAATAAATAATAATAATAATAATGATAATAATGATAATAATAATAATAATAATAATAATAATAATAATAATAATACTAATAATAACATTAATAATAATAATAATAATAACAATAATAATAATAATAATAATAATAATCAGGGGCTGTTTTGTACTTTTTGAAACCTGAAAATTAGTTATAAACATGAAATAATAACTTTCAAAACCACAGGGACCATTTATGTAATTAAATAAAACCCAAACCAAAACCCGTCCCCGTCGACCACTGTTCATCCGGCCAAACCCCGGCCTTTCCTCCGGCGAACCCACAGCAGCCGAACCACCCGATTTCACACCGAATCAAACACCCCGACATATCCAAGAGGGAGATTCGAACTCGTGCCCAAATTTAATTTAAAAATTATAGTGCGATTCATCCCTGTTTCTTTCCTCACGTGGTCGGCAACTTTACTGACAAATCGATCGCACTAACCTCTACTATAATCGAATTAATCGAACCCCAACAACTATTTACCTATCTGTAATCTATTCCGAGTTCCAATTTCACTTGAAACAAGCTTAAACATCGAGTCTCATCATCATTCTCATCGTCGACCTGCAAGTGAATCGAAATCTATGATTGGAGCAATATTAAACCAAAATGATAGAGGGCTTTGCATTAAAAACCACATTCGAAGCTTCCTGTAAAGCGAATTCAAGTATTATCAACGTTTGCAACCCGAATCAATCCTTCCTTCGCCGCGACCTGTTCTTGTAGAGTTCAACATCGATCGATCACCAAATTGGGTAATTAAACACACTTTCATACTCGGTTTTTCATGGGGAACAAAAGCCCCATGATTCCACAGCCTTTGGAAATCGAATTGGTGTTCAATTGAACGGGATTCGAACTAGGGCTCGAAATGGAATTGGGGTTTGATATAGATTGGGTTTAAAAACAATTTCAGCGAAGTTATTTCGCGGCTTAGGCCTTGGTTTGCTGGTTCCTGCGCCCCATGCTATTCTTGAGGTCCCGGGTTCGACCCCGGGCTACCTCAAACATTTTTTTTAAAGCTTTTAAAGCTCTAAAAAATTCAGAAAAATCCTTAAAAATTATAAAAACAAATTTTATAAACGTTTATATTTAAAATGTTACACAAATAAGTTCTGTAAATTTATTTGTTATATAAAACATTATAAATAGCTATTTATTTTATAATAATCATGATAATTGCAATTTATATATATTTTATCTTATAATTTCACAATTTAATTACAAAGGTAAAACTTTGAGTTATTTTATAAAATAGACTTTAAAATTTGTTTATCTTAACAAAACATTTCAATTGAATTATTTTATTGTTTTAACTTATTAAATTCTTACACAAATAATAAATAATAAAACATTTGATCCAAATGTTATTCTTTTGTATATCTAACCTTTATACTTAAATTGTTTCCTTTTAAAAAAAAATATAATGATTATTGGACTGGAAATAACAAATCGTTATAATAGTATGAGACATTATATTAAATAAGGCTTTGTCATGACAACTATAGAAATCATATAATTTATAATTTCACGAATTAGTTACAAATATTATTTAGAAAAATATATATATATATATATATATATACTAACTAAAGGTTTAGATTAATAATTTATTATTAATCAAAAGGTTATTCCTATTAATTTTAAATGATTATAAAGCTTGATTAAAAGTGAACCATACCAATGGTTTATACTTAAAGTCAATTCTAAAATAATAACCTAAATAACTCTTCTAATAAACTAAAAATGTAAATAATTACATTATAAACTTATTTTATTAAAAACCTTAAATATTGAAAGCCAACTCTTATTTGAACGTAAAATTATAATATTAACCTTAATCTTTATCTCGTAAATTACATATTTAGGTGACTTGTGACGATTCACGTTGGAACGACGCCTACCATTATTCTTATTAGTCGTCATTATATACTTATTTGACAAGTGAGTTTTCCTTGCCCCCTTTTACTTTATTTCACACCATTTTGGGGTGAAACATGATACTTATACATTACACACTTGTAAACGTTTGAGACTTGTAAAGCACTTGCAATTCATCTTTATATCTTGTCATGGTTATTTGTATGTTGTAAGTGATTATATGAGATACATAGTTTGTTACAATCATTAACTATTGCTAGCCTGGCGACGTCTTAGATCTTTGGGCCTGACAAGCCTATTTGGTGCTAAAGTCGATGTATTGCCGACTCCTAGGAGCCGTATGCTTGTGCACTAGGGAACCAAATACACTTAGCCAATCTTATATACTTGTAATCAAGTCGAGGTTTGATTGTGAAGATATGTGTTCTATAACCTTACTAGCTTATAACCTATGACATGAATTGCAACTTATAATCTTTTCGTATTATGTATGAAACCTTGGAAACTCACCAACTATTTTTAGTTGACCTTTTATTTTTATCATGTTTCAGGTAACCCCCAAGTTTAAAGTGGTCTTTTGAAGCTTGCAATAAAACTAGGATGTGGACCTAGTTAAATAAATGAAATGTTATGTTATGTTTGATATTTGCTTGAATGTATTTCATGATTGAGACTTATGTTGTAATTCATGTTGAAACTATTAATTTGAATATTTACATTTTAACATAGCGTTATGTGGCTGTGAACAATCGTATTACTCACGCCTCGACGATTCCGCCGTCAAGGTTGGGGTGTGACAAATATAAACTTTAAAACCCCAAATAACTACAAATTAACACAAAATTAACACACTAAATACATACATTCTTAAATACATATACATACACACATATTACTTCATCTCAACTAAGTTAAACATCCATGTTCATAACCATATGAACTACAAATTAGGCAAAATGGACATAAAATCCCTAATTTCAAAATATTAATTATAAAGTAACATAAAATTTGGTAAAATTAAGGTTATTACTTGAAATCAGAAGTGGAGAAGATGGCTATGGTGCAAAGGAGGCGACAACGGAGGTGAAACAGCGGCGGTGGTACTTGGAGCGGCGGCGGTGGTACGTGGAGTAGCAACGGAGGAGGAGCAGCGACCGTGGAGTAGCGACGGAGGGGGGGCCGGCCGACGGTGGACCCGACGGTGGAGGGAGGCGGTGCGCAGTGGGGGTGTGGGGTGGGGTGCGCAGGTGAGGGTGTGGTGTGGTGTTTGTAAATGCCTCAAACTGTGGACTGATTCCCGATTTAAAACTGGTGCTTATTTTTTACGGCGATAAGTCGCCGCAAAAGACAAATTGCGACGAAACGTATTAATTATTAATATTTATTAATTTATTAATCTTTATTGCGACGAAAAATCGCCGCAAATGACTTAGTGAAAGGTTTTCGTTATATTAAAAAAATAAAAAAAATTAATTTTCATTTTATTGCGACGAAATATCGCCGCAAAAAAATATTTTGACTTGAAAAGTCAAAAAAGGATAAATTATTCCTAAAACAGAAAACCAATAAACCTTAGTTTTATAACTAATATGGAGAACCAATTAATAAACCTTAGTTTTATAACTAATATGGAGAACTTATATATAATGAAAAATATAAGTCATAAAATATGTATAATAAATTTACATTAAAGTTATAGATTTTCAAAATTATATATTGCATGTATATAAATAATCATATCATGATTATCGCGTTGCATTTTTATAACAAGCAATATAATATATGCAAGGTATATGTGGCCATATGCCCATATATGTTACATTAAATGAAATGTTGATGTCATCGTGGATGTGACACAAGGCATGCTCATTGACCAAATCAAAGAAACTATTCCTACTTATAATAAACATTAGATAGTAATAATATAAAGAGAATTAATTTAAAGGTTCATTGATTGTTTGATTAGTTTTTATTCTTCAACAACCAATTTATTAAATTTTATTTAAGGTGTTAAGTTTCATGTTAGAGTTTTTCTCCTAGTACGAGCATCAATGACCATTCCTGGTTACGATGACTAGCTAGGTTAGGTCTCTTCAAATTATATTAACATAGTCAATATGGTGTTTTTTGGTGGATGTGTTTTTGTTGTTATAGTCGTGAAGTGTTATTCCACTCGGTTTATGTTTTTATTTTTATTTTTATCTGTTTAAGTGAGTAGGATATGTATAAATTATGCTCAACTTGTATAATAGAATAAAAACAACTATATTGGGATTAGAGTTCTATTAATAGTAGTAGGTCAAAGTTAAAGTTAGAGATTAAAAGAGTATGATGCGTATTTTATAGTAGCATCCATATTTTATTTTATATGAGATAACCATAAGCATTAGCAATATGTGTGTATATTGTAATTGTTGGGGATAATCTAAAGTAAGTAATTAAAGGGGGTGAGTAGTGGATTACAAAGGAAGACAATAAAAGAGGAGTGGAGTGGAGTGGGGCATGAGAGCCATGGAGCCATTTGGTTGTGGATCCTCCAACAAAAACCAACACGCTTGGAAAGTTAAAACACCAATTCCATCCTCCACCACCTTCTTAATTAACCTTTTTTTATTACTACATTATCTATACAACTTTACTTTTAAACACGTACACATTCATTAAATACTTAATCAATGCTCAAACCCTCATGTTTCTTTCTTTTTTTAAGTATCTTTATGAATTAATCACTGTCTCTTTTGGTATAGCAAAACAATTAAAACATGATGATATGAACAATTGTAAGTCAAGTAATATAGTGCATGCATGTCATGAAATCGATATGGTCATGAATTTTATGTTGTAAAATGAAGGGTCGTAATATGAAAACTCATAATTCGTGTTAGATAATGGTGGTGTTGATTTCTCAATGTACTAAATCACAGGGACTGCTATTGTATATAGTGAATAATGCAGGGACCATATGTGTCAAGTTTAGTAGTTTAGTTTCAAAAGTTTGTTAAAGTTCGTTAAGTGGTAGTTAAGGCTAATTGGGGGGAATTAACAACATTCTCAATTAGCTATATATAACCAAGTCTTGATTAGCTTTAATTCATTCATTGTAATCATTTTCATTTCCATAATCCATCACTCTCTAATCGAGAGTAGTAGAAAGTATTCAAGATCAATTCTCGAGTTTGTGTTCTTTTTGTCTTGTTGATTCATTGGTGTATGTCTCACAATTGGCATCAGAGCCTTGTTTACGGCTCGATTCAGTGAATCAAATAGAAAGGTGGCAGCGATTGAAGCATTGGGCACCATTTTTGGTGATCGATTGAAGACCTGATCAATCTACAATCAATCAGGTGGAGCGATGGTGTCAACAAAGTTTGAAATCGAGAAATTCGACGGCAAGAATGATTTCAGTCTGTGGCGTGTAAAGATGCGTGCACTGTTAGTGCATCAAGGAGTGGTCTCGGCACTAGCCGGAGCAGCACCGGTTCCACACCCAGGGGCAACTGATAAAGAGAAGGCTGATCTTGAGGCTAAGTGGAAAGATACAAAAGATAAGGCTCATAGTGCGATCATCCTAAGTTTGGAGGATCGTGTCTTGAGGGAGGTTTCAAAAGAAACAACAGCAGCAGGGATTTGGTCTAAACTTAAAGGGCTGTAAGAATATTGAGGACCATATTGATGAATTCAATAAGCTTGTCTTAGATCTTGAAAACATAGATGTAACTCTAGATGAGGAGGATCAGGCGGTTATATTTTTGACTTCTCTTCCTCAATCATTTGAACACTTTGTTGATACACTGATGTATGGAAGAGAAACATTAACCATGGAAGAGGTGTTGGCTGCCCTTAATTCAAAAGAATTAAAGAAACGGTCAGATGATAGAGATGAATCAGGAGATAGACTGTTTGTGAGGGGTAGATCAGATCAAAGGAATGCAAGCTTCAAAGGCAAAATGGGATCAAGATCTAAGTCAAGAACCAAGAGAAGGTGTTACATTTGTAATTCTGAAAAACATCTAAAGAGAGATTGTCCAGAGAAAAAAAAGAAGAAGGGTGACTCATACACCTTCAAAGGGCAAGGAAATGTGTCTCAAGAAGAACCTAATAATGGGTATGAAAGTGCTGATGTGTTGGTAGTGTCAAGAACAAGAGCTGGTAATCATAATGATTGGATTCTTGACTTAGGGTGCTCATACCACATGACACCTCACAAGGAACACTTTAAGAGTATCAAGTTTGATAATCTTGGAGTTGTTCAGTTGGGTGATGATAGTCCATGTGAAATCCTTGGTTTGGGTAATGTTTCATTGAAGATGGATAATGGAACATGTGTTGAACTAGAAAATGTGAGGTACATACCTAAGTTGACAAGAAATCTGATCTCATTAGGTACATTTGAGAAAGAAGGGTATGGTGTTAGCCTCAAGAATGGGAAAGCCAAGGTGATAAAGGGGTCAATGGTAGTGATCACAGGAACCAGAGGAGAGAACAACATCTACATGCTGGATGGTATTGTCACAGATGGAGTCAATACATCTGTAAGTTCAAACTACCATCAAGAAGCTGTCCAATGGCATAGAAGACTGGGCCATATAAGTAATCAAGGGCTAATAGAGCTTGTAAAGCAGTATTTGATTGACATTAAAGATGTTGATGTAGGGTTCTGTGAGCATTGTGTAATGGGAAAGGCTCACAGGGTGAAGTTTACAAGAAGTATACATACCACAAGAGGTATATTAGACTATATACACTCTGATTTATGGGGGCCTGCAAAACCAGAAACACTTGGAGGTGCAAGGTATTTCTTATCCCTTATTGATGATTATTCAAGGAGGGTTTGGGTTTATGTGCTTAAAAACAAAAATGAAGCATTTGATAAATTTAAAGAGTGGAAGTCAATGGTAGAAAACCAAACTGACAGGAACATTAAGAAACTTAGAACAGATAATGGACTTGAGTTTTGCAACAATCAATTTAATCAATTTTGTAAAGCTCATGGGATAGTAAGACATTCAACTGTTCCAGGCACCCCTCAGCAAAATAGGTTAGCTGAGAGGATGAATAGAACTTTATTAAACAAAGTTAGGTGTATGTTACTCAACTCTGGTTAACTAAATCATTTTGGGGAGAAGTTGTGTCAACAGCTGCTTATCTAGTAAATAGATCACCTTCTAGTGCACTAAATATGAAAACACCTATGGAAGTTTGGTCAGGGAAGAAGACATACTATTCTGGTCTTAGAGTGTTTGGTACTCTAGCGTATGCTCTTGTAAAGCAAGGTAAACTAGATGCCAGAGCACAAAAATGTATAGTGGTTGGCTACCCTGAAGGGACAAAATGATACAGGTTATGGAGGCTTGGTGATGTAAGTCCCAAAGAGATAACTAGTAGGGATATCACATTTGTAGAAAGTACTTACTATAAAGATGTGATTGGTAAGAGTCCTGCTAGTGATTTGGAGAAAACTGAGGGTGATAAGGAAGTTCAACTTGAGGTGGAGCTTGACATCAATGAACCTCAAGGTTCACACACTGCACAGCCTGATAATGACCAATCAGGTGGTAGTTCTGATAGCCATGCTGAAGGAACTACACAGCAGGAACCTTCTAGTTCCAGTTCCTATAGCCTTGCTAAGAACAGGACTAGAAGACAAGTCAAGCCACCTGCAAGGTTTAGAGATATTAAAGGTGACAGTTCAGCAAATTTTTCTGCATTTGCTTTTATAACCGCTGAACATGAAGATACGAATGAACCAGTCAGTTCTCATGAAGCAATTTCATCCCCTGATAGAGAAAAATGGATAGCTGCTATGGAAGAAGAGATGAATTCTCTGTATAAAAATGAAACCTGGATATTGGTAGACAAACCTAAAGACTATAAGGTAGTTCTTTGTAAATGGTTGTAAAAATTGAAGGAAGGTAGACCTGGAGTTGAAAAGCCTAGATTCAAAGCAAGATTAGTGGCTAAAGGCTTTAAACACAGAGAGGGGATAGAGTATCATGAGATCTTTTCACCTGTAGTGAGACATCCATCTATAAGGGTGTTATTATCTTTAACTGCTTCTATGAACATGGAATTAGAACAGTTAGATGTTAAAACAGCCTTTCTTCATGGAAGATTAGATGAAAAGATCTATATGACACAACCCCTTGGGTTTGAAGAATCTGGAGATAAAGTGTGTTTATTACAGAGATCAATGTATGGTTTGAAACAATCACCAAGACAATGGTATAAGAGATTTGATGATTTCATCTTATCTCATGGGTTTTGCAGAAATGATTATGACTCATGTGTGTATATGAGAAAGGGAAACACAGAAAATCACCTTTATCTTTTACTCTATGTGGATGACATGTTGATAGCATGTCAAGACATGATAGAGATCAGAGATTTTAAAGATTTTCTCATGAGTGAATTTGAAATGAAAGAGTTAGGACCTACTAAAAAGATTCTAGGTATGGAGATTAATAGAATAAGGGAGTTGAGGGAACTTAGATTGTCTCAAACATCATATATAAAGAAGATACTAATTAAGTTTGGTATGATGGAATGTAAGTCTGTTAATACTCCATTAGCATCTCATTTCAAATTTTCTGCACACGATAGTCCTAAATCTGAGCATGAAGTTGAATATATGAGGAAGGTCCCTTATGCTAATGCAGTGGGAAGCCTTATGTATTTAATGGTGTGCACACGTCTAGATATCAGTTATGGGGTGAGTGTTGTGAGTAGATACATTGCTAATCCAGGAAAGGGTCATTGGGATGCAGTGAAATGGATATTAAGATATCTTAAAGGATCAATAGAAACTGGGTTAAGATTTGGAGGCAATGTAGTTGATAGTCACATGATTCAAGGTTATGTTGATGCTAACTTTGCTAAAGACATGGACAGAGGAAGGTCTATTACTGGGTACTTGTTCAAAGTGATGGGAAGTTTGGTAAGTTGGAAAGCTTCACTTCAGTCTATTGTAGCTTTGTCAAGCACTGAAGCAGAATATGTTGCTTTGACTGAATCAGTCAAGGAAGCATTGTGGTTAAGAGGATTTGTTGGTAAACTTGGAGTTGATTCAAGTAATACTTGTGTGTTTTGTGATAATACTGGAGCTATACAGTTAGCTAAGCATAGTGCATTTCATGAACGAACAAAACACATAAGGGTTAAATTTCATTTTATTCGTGATGTTGTGAACACTAAAGAAGTTCAAATTGAATATGTTTGTACTGAGGATAATGCTGCTGATGCTTTAACTAAAGCCTTGCCTGTTGGAAAGTTTTAAAAGTGTTTGAAGATTATGAATATTGGTTAATCGTAGTTAACTGTTTTAGAAGAGAAATGCAGCCCCAAGGTGGAGATTGTTAGATAATGGTGGTGCTGATTTCTTAATGTACTAAATCACAGGGACTGCTATTATATATAGTGAATAATGCAGAGACCATATGTGTCAAGTTTAGTAGTTTAGTTTCAAAAGTTTGTTAAAGTTCGTTAAGTGGTAGTTAAGGCTAATTGGGGGGAATTAACAACATTCTCAATTAGCTATATATAACCAAGTCTTGATTAGCTTTAATTCATTCATTGTAATCATTTTCATTTCCATAATCCATCACTCTCTAATCGAGAGTAGTAGAAAGTATTCAAGATCAATTCTCGAGTTTGTGTTCTTGTTGTCTTGTTGATTCATTGTTTGATTCATTGGTGTGTTTCTCACAATTCGCTGCATCAATTTTGATGGGTACAATTTAAGGGGTAAAATTATAAGAGAATGACGAGAACGGATGCCTCTAGTTGATAGAGAATTTTATAGATTGGATGGTCGATGAAACTCATCTATTTCTGCTTGCCTGATTAGTCATATGTATATATTAAAAAATAATGGTAAAAGTTCTTTGATATTCTTGAAAAACCAAATACTAATCAAGTTCTTCGTGTAAACAAATCAATTAGAGACTTGCTTCTATATATGCATTGATAGCAAGTGCACACGAATGCTAGGAAAAGCAACATTATAAAAGATAGAAGAAAGGACCCCATATGCACTTTCCTTTCTATACAACATAAACCTTTTTATAGATGTATTTTATTATATTGTTTGATATTCTAAATTTGTAGTATTACATACATATATGTAAACATTATGAGCTCAATATCATACTCCACGAAATAGTATTTCATTTGATTCATGTATCTACCTTCCGGTTATATGATTTGTACCTTTTTTTCTTATTCAATAATGTCCAGATAAAATATGTTTAAACTAAATAAGAGTTGTTTAGATTAATCGATTTAAAAGAGTAGAGTTTGTTATGTCCAATGAATGGACTATAACTATGTATAATAATAACAAGATTAATTTAATCTAAACTTTAAACATTTGTGTTAATCGATAAAATTATCAGGGTCGTTTGATTATGTAAATTAATTGGAATTGAAATTATAACTGAAATAGAATCTTTTTAAAATTGATAAGTTGTTTGGTTGGTAATTTTTTGAGAGAATTGAAATGTTAATTTTGATAAGATATGTGGTGACCAACCAAATAAAATTTTAGATGAAAATTTTTCTAATTTCAACTATAATTATAGAAAAGTCTGTAAACCAGAAAAAACCTCAGATCATGTAATATTTTCTATAATCATAACTTAAACAACGAAAAATCAAATGGTATCGATTTATTTAAAATATTAAATAATTATGAATTGCTATATATAAGTACGAAATATTAATTAATAATCTCAAATATTATATATAAAATTATCAAATATTATGGAGTAAGTATCATAGTATAATAGTAAGTAAATTAATATTAATTTAATGTATTAACTATTAGGTTAAATATGAATTTAAGTGGCTTTTGAATCCAATCTTGTATTTGTAATTTAACCCATGATGGGCATGTTTGTTTAACCAGGTTTCGTTTATATTAATAACATTAATATATATTTTTAGTTACTCTAGATTTCATATTGTCGTGGACTAGAGTTTATATGCAAATAAAATAGGTCACCGTTATTTTATTTATATATTTAATTAGTCGAAGGTCCATTACAAGGTGTCAACCTTTTACTTTATAGGCGTGTTAGGAAATAGGTTCAGTATGTGGGACTTAAAAAATGGTAAATTGCCATGTATTGGATTTTGAAATCACATCAGCCATTAAACAATAATATTTTTCATGTTAACTAATATATAGGTATACAAAATGTTATTTTATGTTATTTTATATATGATCGCCCTTGAGCTTAAAAGTCAATTTGAGTTTCGAAGTTCGAAAATATACATGACAACATGTCCAATGTTTACAGGTTATCACACCTTGATTATATCTCATGTGAGAGTTAGTATCAGAGTTTATGAGCATAGTAATCAGTGACGAAGCTATAATTGTCTGTAATTAATATAAACTTTTTTACTAACCATGTCTTCTTAACACCTTAAGTTTTCTATCTTTAGAGTCAACTCTGCCACACTCTAGAGCAACAAAATCAATTTTGGATGCATAAAAGAAGTTAACGTTTACTGAAAAACAATCACTCTTGCTAGAACATTGTGTTATGTCATTTTTGGATATTGTGGTTTATATAATTATATTCATTACCAAATGATGCCAAAAGCAACTAAGTAGACCTTTTTTAAATATTTTGTTTTAGTTTAATTGTTGACTAAGGAAAAATGGAGAAATTGTCGAAAAGAATTGGTGAGAAATTTATTGATTTATAATAAATATAATGAAATTAGGTGTTGATTGAATAGAATTAATGGAGACTTGAGGAAGTTTTTGACTATCGTTTTCGAATAGAAACCTACTACAATTTTAAATAACAATTAATCAATTAATGAGGGCAAAAATGACAAATTCCAATGAATATGACACTAATTTCATGCAACAAAACTATTTGGTGAGCATCCATTTCAAATAATCTCAACAACTGTATCTTCTTTTATTACGTAGATAATCAGTCTACATAAACGTTAGCTTTTAAAACTCATGATAAGGTTCTTACACCTCAGTCGTCTCTTCTTCACATCAACGCCTTTAGGGGTTGATCAACCCGTTGCAATGCTCCAAAATAGAGATTCTGCATGTATTAAGTTATACCTTAATGGTGTATAAAATACTGTGTTTTATGTGTATACTTTTAGGAAAATATTAATAATAAAATCCAAATCCATAATATGTTATAAGAGGGAATCTATTTTCAAAAATAAGATTAATCACAATTATTTTCATTAAATGCAACCTTAACATCTAAAGGTAAAGTTAGAGGATTAGATATAACTAGGTTTGGGCCCCGTGCGTTGTCGCGGCTATGCGAGTTTTAACGTAACCCTAAATCAAAATCAAAATGAGTTGAAACCATAAAATCAGCAAAATACACAAAGTAAAACACACCAAAACCCCAAATTCATAACACACAAGAACATTCAGAACCCAAAACTAAATCAAAGCCCAACACCATAAACAAAATAGACGAAAATCAAAGCGCGACACAGTCCAATATAGAAAAACTGACGAAAATCAAAGCCCCAAAAAAAGCAAACAAAAGGAAAACCCAAACCTTAACAGGGTATCGATAACGAAAGAAAGAAAGTAGGAGACCGGAGAAAGATAACGCCAACGAATGCTATAAATGAACGTAATCGAAACACCCATCAAAGAGACGTGCTAAGAAACCAAAAAACTCACAAAAAAAACCTCACCCCCAAACCTCAAACCCACAAACAAACCTATAAAAACACATACAAAACTAAAAAAAAAAAAACCAAAATTCCCACCGACCAAGAGAATAAATAGAATAAAAATATATGTCAAAATAGTTTTTAAGTTAAAAATAAATTATGTAATCATCTATTCCTAAAACATTACAATTTTGAGTACGAATTCCGAAAGGAGATTCAAAAAAGTTAATAAAGTGTTTATTGTATTGATTAATCTTCTTTATAAAAGAGAACAATCCCATGAAAAATGTGGTACCATAAAAAAAACTTTGACTAATCTTTTTGGCAAACTTTGGAAATTTATCGATCAATACAAAATAATAAATATTTAATAATATTTTTAGTATTAAAAAGTAGAATTGCATTTTTATCCACTTAAATCACATTTGAGTTAAACCATGAATCAAATCACGAAAAGTGTTTTTGTACTCTTTGCCACTTTGGTGGAGATATCAACTTATAGTTTGTGAAAAGGGTGCAAAGGCCGGTTTTATTTATTGTCATCATAATATTTCACACACATGTTCAAACTAAACTTATATAATTTTTATATAATAAAATGATTTTAGTCCCGACTTAAATGTCGATAACATCTAGTATTAAGGATATTACGTGTCTTCTAAATGAGAATTATTATGATGATTTCACTGACCTTTCTTGCATTTTATCTATCATTTTAAATAACTTTCTTCTTCAACGTTTAATCTTCATTCTTCAGCTTGAAACGCCTACATTTCTATTTATTAAATTATTCTTGAAATATAAAAGTTATGATACAAAAAACCATAATCTTTAATAGTTTTTTTATGTATCTTTACAAGATGTACATTGAGATTTAACAATCTTTTACATAATTAACTCTTCAATTTATTATGTCAGAGATTTGATCAGTAACAATCTTTTACATAATTATCTCTTCAATATTAAAGTTACTAGCACATCACCTGAAAATATATGATTACAGATATTAGTTTTCGCTAGCTAAGTGAGAATATCAGTTCGCATACATATTAAGGACATCATTACATCCACATATTATTTGTTCGCTCATTCCACGCGGAATTGAAATCATACAGTTCCTAATGCAAGTCACTTGCAGTGACTTTCACCTTTGATCATGATTCCATGTGGTCTTGACCACCATAACTTGTGGTCTGGAACCAATAGATTCATGGTCACTCGTACATAACTTTTTTTTACATCAGACTTGTTCATCTAATCAACTTTTTTCATACTATTTACTCATACCAGAACTATACATATATCATTCCTATAGTTCATGCATTTCTTATATTTTATATCATATACACATGTACTTATGGAACCAAAATACCTAGTCCGATGCGATGAATGTCAGCTTTCTCTTCTTCAATGATTGTTTGTAATATGGTTATTCAAATGTTTATTTATACTCATTTCTTTATTGCACCGAACATATATCTCTATGCATATACATGTACATGCATGTGTAGAAATATACATGTAGTGCCTGTTTGTATAAGTTTACATGTTTAGAAATATATATGTAGTGCTTGTTTGTATTTTTATTTTATTTTTATCTATTTTTATGATAAAACATTTATTAACTTCAAAGGTAAGAATATTTTTTCTCCTTTTCCTACTCAAGAATAGGGTATGCAAGCATTTGAAGCTTTATGGTACAATTCTCCATATATATACCACGAAATGGATGATGGTTGTTGGGAAGCTGTAAATTTGTTATATATGGGGTCCATTACCCAGTACCATTTATTTATGCATGAGTTTTTTTTTACTTTCTATTGAACAAAACTAAGATACAAATTTATAATATTTGTATAACACGTAACTAGTGCTAAAAACGTATTGAACTTAATAGCACAAACTCTTCTTGAACTAATAGTTAGATTGGTATTTAAGGGATAACGTAAATGAAATAAATAGAATAAATAAATTTAAATCCTAACTTTTTGGTTGAAATGTTCTAGTTAATACTAGCGATTACCATCTACGTAATTCATGAGTGCAATGGTCAAGCATCATACATTAGGGTTTTTGGAAAGCATAGGATACCCATCTCAAAATTGCTCATTTGTTTTCACTTTTTTTATTTTTTTCCTTTTGCACAAAAAGGGAGACCATAAATACTGTTTATGACTTTATGTATGTGCAAAATCCTTTTTGTATGGCCGAATTTTACTCAACAAGTTTAAAGTGGTAAAGGAATTAAAGAACATTGACCATTTTCTTGACCGATTATATAGGGAAATAGGTTTATAAATTAGATATCAAATTCGTAATAATTTATAAGTTATATATTTTTTAAGAATATACTTAACGGTATACATAGATATGTTGGTTTTTATAAATAAAAAATGTTAATAGGTTGCTAAAGTTGCATTGGATATCAAATTCGTAAGAATTTAAAAGGGTTTATGATGGTAGAAGCTTTAAATTTTTATTTCATATGCAACATGACAAACTCGTCCCCTTAACCATTAGATTTTCCAAAAAAATTTAGTATTTTGGTTCATTATCATTTCCTAAAAATGCTTACCATGTTGCATTTGTAAAACATACGTTCCAAAACCTTCACAAATGAAATAATTAAATATTTTTATGTAATTAAGAAAACAGGTAACCATCCTTATAGCTTATATCACTACAAAAAAGAAGACCATTAGCGGCGACAGATATCGCCGCTAATAATATGTTTTGTCGCCGCTATAAGTATTAGCGGCGACAGGTCGCCGCTAATGTGTCGCCGCTAATAGTTCGCCGCTAATGTAAAAAAGAAGACTATTAGCGGCGACGGATATCGCCGCTAATACTCTATTTTTCATTTTAATCTTTTTTATTTTTTCTAAATTTTAGTTTTAAAAACCATATATACCTGTATAAAAATAAATCCAGATTTCACCAATAACACAAATTACGCTATACTTTATTAACGAAATCTAATATTAATAAGTACATAAGTTTTAAGTATGTTACATCCTTAAACATTAAATGTAGTTAAAACAAACTTAAACTACTTAACACAAATCCTATTCATCTCCCTCGTCCGAATCATCTTCATCAGCTTCATGTGGAGCTTTTTGCGAGACAATAAGCTGCGTAATTTGAGACATAAAGTTCGTATTTTGAAACAAACTTGCATTTGAGCCTACAAAACAAAACATACATTATAAGTTGTTGTATTTTGAATTTATGACAATTTTATTCTAAATAATTA
The DNA here is from genome assembly GCA_024085815.1 of Flaveria linearis. NCBI lineage: Eukaryota > Viridiplantae > Streptophyta > Magnoliopsida > Asterales > Asteraceae > Flaveria > Flaveria linearis. The sequence continues at coordinate 79,704,363 of CM044011.1, read as the reverse complement.
ACTAGCATATATTCTAAATAATTAACTAGCATAAATTCTAAAAATACTTAATAACACAACTAATTAATTAGCATATTACTAAACTAGTTCAAAAAATAGATCAAATAATTTACTAGCATAAATTCTAAATAATTAACTAGCATAAACCAAATCCAATTCCAATCGGTCTCGGTTTATAAAACATGATGATTTAGACTATAACTAGCTTGAACACAGTAGCAGAATCAAGATACTACCTGAAGTGCATTATCAAGATTATTGGAAAGCTGAGACAGTGAACTAGAAACAGATTCAAATCCCCTTAACAACATCAACGAATCTTCCTTTAATCGTTTCACACGATTCCTTCCTCCATAATTCTACAACAAAAATCCCCAAAATTAGCCCAAAATCAGGACAAATTCAAAAACCCTAAAACCCCAAATCACCAAAAATTAGCACAAAATCAGTCAAATTGGATTCGAAATCACAAAACCCAAATCAAATAAGAATCAAACCCTCTTACCAACGATTGATGGTGCGGTGGTGGTCGGTGGGGAGGCGCGGTGGTGGTGTGGTGCGCAGTGGCTGTGGGGAGGTGCGGTGGTGGTGGCAGTGGCGGTGGCAGTGGCGGTGGGAGGTACGGTGGCGGTGGCAGTGGTGGTTTAGAGGTCGCGGTCGCGGTGGCGTTGTTTTTGGTGGATTAGGGCGCAAATTATGTTTGGGGAAGAAGCTAGAGCTCCCGGTAAGTATCTCAACCATTAGCGGCGACTTGTCAGGAGACTAACTTCAGTCGTTAGATCAGGAGACTGATCAACGGCCAGAAGTAGCTCGAAATGGGTGAAACGGATCGACGATCAATAGCGGCGACAAGTCGCCGCTAAAGGTGTCGCCGCTATAGATGTCGCCGCTAAAGGTGTTGTCGCCGCTAAAGGTGTCGCCGCTATAGCAAACAATTCTTGTAGTGTTACCATCAATCGGTCTCACAATCACCATATAGGATTAAACCGCTAATACAATTATACTTTAGTGAAAATATATATTCAAAGGTTTTAACTCAAATATATCATAATATGTTACCCTAGCTTGTATTATATTATAAAGGTTGGTATAGTGATAAGACACAAAACAGAGTATGTGTTAATAAACAATAAACATATCTTAGGAAAAATAACAAATAACACATAAATTTTGTTAAACGACATGTTATTAAGCATATACACTACAAGGAATAAGACCTTTAGCGGCGACATATGTCGCCGCTAATACCCCTATATGTCGCCGCTATTACTATTAGCGGCGACTAGTCGCCGCTAATAAGTCGCCACTAAAAGTTCGTCGCTATTGACCAAAATGTCGCCGCTAATAAGTCGCCGCTAAAAGTGTCGCCGCTATTGACCAAAAAATCGCCGCTAATAATTGTCGCCACCTAATGGTATTTTGCGACTATTAGCGGCGACATATGTCGCCGCTAATAGTTTTTTTTTAATTTTTTTTGTTTTTTTTTTTTTGGAAAACCTGTTTTCCAGCCAAAATAAACCTATGTTTATCAAATCTAGATTACACTACACAATATCATAAAATTATACATAAACTACAATCTAGATTACGTACAAAATATCATCCAATCATACATATAGATAATTAAGTCATGTTTAATTACACTACACAATATCATCCAATCATCCAAGCATGCTATTCATCCCCCTCGTCTGAATCCTCTTCTTCGACTTGATTTGGAGCCTTTTGCGAAGCAATTAATTGCGTCATTTGTGACATAAATTGCGCGTTTTGAAATAGACTTGAAATTTGCTCCTACAAAAACAAAATATACATTTATATCTTGGCTAAGTATATGAAGTGTCAATTAATGATGTTAAACAAACACACTTATGATGAACTTAACACATCCAAGTCATAATAACCTAAAACAACTATGATGAACTTAACACATCCAAGTTTAACTCATTTTGACCCGTTTTTACTCAAATCTTGTTGTTTTCACCCATTTTGACCCGTTTAAGCTAAACTTAGATAATTAAGTCTATTTTAGCAATAAAAAGTCATAAAAAACTAAAATGAACTATGATCAACTTAACACATTCAAGTTTAACTCATATTGACCCGTTTTAACTCAAATCATGTTGTTTTCACCCATTTTGACCCGTTTAAGCTAAACTTAGATAATTAAAGTCTATTTTAGGGATAAAAAGTCATAATAAACCTAAGTGAACTATGATGAATTTAACACATCCAAGTTTAACTCATTTTGACCCGTTTTAACTCAAATCATGTTGTTTTCACCCATTTTGACCCGTTTAAGCTAAACTTAGATAATTAAAGTCTATTTTAGGGATAAAAAGTCATAATAAACCAAAATGAACTATGATGAACTTAACACATCCAAGTTTAACTCATTTTGACCCGTTTTAACTCAAATCATGTTGTTTTCACCCATTTTGACCCGTTTAAGCTAAACTTAGATAATTAAAGTCTATTTTAGCAATAAAAAGTCATAAAAAACCAAAATGAACTATGATGAACTTAACACATCCAAGTTTAACTCATTTTGACCCGTTTTAACTCAGATCATGTTGTTTTCACCCATTTTGACCCGTTTAAGCTAAACTTAGATAATTAAAGTCTATTTTAGGGATAAAAAGTCATAATAAACCTAAGTGAACTATGATGAATTTAACACATCCAAGTTTAACTCATTTTGACCCGTTTTAACTCAAATCATGTTGTTTTCACCCATTTTGACCCGTTTAAGCTAAACTTAGATAATTAAAGTCTATTTTAGGGATAAAAATCATAATAAACCAAAATGAACTATGATGAACTTAACACATCCAAGTTTAACTCATTTTGACCCGTTTTAACTCAAATCATGTTGTTTTCACCCATTTTGACCCGTTTAAGCTAAACTTAGATAATTAAAGTCTATTTTAGCAATAAAAAGTCATAAAAAACCAAAATGAACTATGATGAACTTAACACATCCAAGTTTAACTCATTTTGACCCGTTTTAACTCAAATCATGTTGTTTTCACCCATTTTGACCCGTTTAAGCTAAACTTAGATAATTAAAGTCTATTTTAGGGATAAAAAGTCATAATAAACCTAAGTGAACTATGATGAACTTAACACATCCAACTATGATGCACTTACCTGTGTAAACGACTGAGGAGTTTGTTCATGATCATGAACAAAAGAACTCGTCCCTGCAGATGAAAATGGTTTACGCCCAATCCCCGAATATGTCCACGCCGTTGTCCCAACACCGACTCAAAGATATCGACTTCATTCAGCGTTGATGATCCACTTTCTTGATTTTGGGTTTGACTTAGCTCATCAAACCTTTCCTTTAATTGGTTCTGTATTAATTAACAAAAATATATTAACATATTTATACATACATAAATATATATTTAAAAATTATACTTTTAAGAAATACTTACATATTGTTGCTCTGCTACCTCGCTATCAAATGTCCCATCTTTACCAGTATGAGCATCATGGAACGTTTCAAGTCTGCTTTTATTCTGTTTTTAAAAAGTATGTTATATATTAAAAAATGCTAATATATAATACACAAATATATAAATTTAAATCATTACCTGCTTATAACAATAACTACTATATGAAGCAGTCCCCCACGGTTTGTATATATTTGTTGTTGACGATTTGATTTGTTTGAACTTGACACATTCCTATATGCGTCACTCATAAAATAGTCAACGGTTTTGTTCCAATTATCATGATTCATTCCTGTTGGAGGATTGACCCTTGCTTGTTCTACATTATCGTAGCCTCCAACCCGATCAAAATGTTTTTTTGCCACATTTTTTGATCCCTAAATCGTTTGAGAAACACCGCACGGATTCCACCCTCTATCTGTGCGCGCTCACGATCTCGCAATATCTCATCAAAGTCAAAGCGTCGCTACATTTAAGTTCAACAAAATAAAAGTTATTTATGTAAAAATGAATAACAAACATATAACTTATAAAATTTTACCGCCATATGCTCTTCCAAAGCATTCTTCTGAGCATCGGAAAGATTTTCATACGAACGAACATTAAAAGGTAAATTAGCTTCCATGTATATCCCCACCTCGCGAACAAACATATCATTAAGTTCGCCAACGGGGGTATACGTGGCAGCTCTATCAAAGGGTAGAGATAAAGGTCCTCCCTTTTTAGCTAGCTCTTGCTGCAATTTCTTATTTTTCGCCTTGCCTCTTGTTTTACGAGAAGGCGTGCCTGTAATCAGATTAAAAAATCATTGATTGCATCATATATTAATAATAATTGAATAAACATAGTATATAAATTAATTATAATAACCATTACCGTCTAACGCGTGACTCCCATGAGTGTCAAATGGAGGAAGTGGTGGATCCCCCGCGCCATCACCTCCGTGACTCATCACATCAGCCATAAGGTATACGAGAACAATCCACAATGAAAACATGTCTTGAAATATAAGATTTAGAACATAATGTTAAAATAAGAAGAAAGTTTTGTAGTACAACATGAAATACAAACAAAGGTTTAAATAAATAAATACATATACAAATCCTAACAAATGTTTCAATCAGAGTCACCCTCATATACTTCAGTATCTTCGTCAGACTCTTCGGTGTCATAATCAGAATCGTCCTCATCATAATCATCCTCGTCTTCAAACACCTCTTCAGCGGTAACAGTTGGCGGATTAACTTCACTTGGAGTCTCGTCTTCGGTGACATGAGTAGGTATGTTATGAAAGTATTGTGTGAAGTCAATGAAAAGTATGCTATTAGATGAAGAGTGGTTGTGAACAACGTCAAGATCTTCTGTCAAGTCATTGTCAACATTTTGAATGTTCTCCATGACACCATCATTGATTGTAGGGCGATCCCAAATTTTTCGATGATTAACATTCTCGACGACCCACCGGTGATTATTGTTTTGATTTCTTCGAGAAGGTTCTCGGATGTAGAACACTTGTTTAGCTTGAGAGGCAAATATGAGTTGATCGTCTTTGTCCCATTCACGTTCTGTGTTGATACTAATGATATTATTGTCGTATGAAATGCCCCTTCGAGTATCAAACCATTTGCAACGAAATAGGACAGTTGAATACCCATTTGCATAATGTAATTCAATAATCTCCTCAAGTTGCCCATAATATTTCTCACCATTCTCTCCCTCCACTAAAACACCGGAGTTTTGCGTTGTGCGTTGCGCGTCACGATCAACTACCATAAACCTAACACCGTTGACTATGCAAGCAGTATAACTATAGGCATTTACATCCGCACCCATTGAAAGAGCATACAACTCTGAATGAAATTTGGAGAATTTTGTATTTTCATCGAATAAACCTAAGAAAATATTGACTAACACGTGTTATATATGGAATACCTAACAAATATATAGTAACACGTGTTAGATATAGATTACCTTCTCGAGGAACCATGATGGAAATTTGATTTTAATATCCTCATGTGGACATACAGATTTAAATTCACTACAATATTGATAAAAATATACAATAAGTGACAATGAAATATATTTAATTAATGATGCAAAGTTAAAGATAGGAAACTTTACTTCATATAATCTCTGACTTCTTGACAGCTATCGAGCACAAACCATTCTAACTTAAGCTTTTCACTTGGAGAAAGGTATTTCATCTTTGTTGCACTAGCCGGACGACATTTAGACTCAAATGCATACACGTTTCTTTTTTGGATAATGACATCCTCGTTTCTGTCAGGGCGATTAAACTGAGTCTCAACATCTCGAAGGTATCTCGAACAAAATGATAGAGCTTCTTCAGCAACATAACCTTCAGCTATACAACCTTCCGGCCTTGCTTTGTTTCTGACATAATTTTTTAGTTTTTTCATATATCTTTCAAACGGATACATCCATCTCATACATACAGGACCACCACGAATCGCTTCATCAGGTAAATGCAAAACTAAATGAACCATAATGTCAAAAAACGCCGGAGGATAGATCAACTCTAACTTGCACAATATTATAAGAATGGCATCCTTAGCTTTCTTCATATCCTCGACCAATAGTGTTCTTGAGCAGAGTTGCTTAAAAAACGTACAAAGATCAACTATTGGTGTATAAGTATCTTTGGTCAAAAAGCATCTAACCCCAATCGGTATTAAACGCTGCATGAGAATATGACAGTCATGAGATTTCAACCCAGTAATATTAGTATTGTTATCTACCACTCTCTTCCTGATATTAGATCCGAACCCATCAGGCAATTTAACATCCTTTGTAAACTCACAAAATAACTTTCGATCACTGATCTTCAATGAGTATTTTGGATGTGGACTATACACTTGCCATTCTTTTTCTCCAACCACTGCCTACTTCGAATATTTAGATTTTTCAGGTCAACACGTGCATTTGGCGTATCTTTGCTCTTTTCATTCATTAGAAGAGTACCCAACAAACTGTCACACACATTTTTTTCGATATGCATCACATCTAGGTTATGTTTTAGCTGCAGAGAAGACCAATACTCAAGTTCAAAAAATATGCTTCGTTTCGACCAGTTCAACTCAAACTCCTCCCGCTTTGATTTTACACCTCCAAAATCGGGATGTTTACCCGGCAAACGATGGCGTAGACGACTAATTTGTGCTTCTATGTCTGTATCATTAAACTGTTTCGGAGGGGCTCTGATCTCGGGTTCTCCGTTAAATTCTAAACTTGTTCTCCACTCATGGTTAGCATCTAAGAATCGCCGATGACCAACATATACAACTTTATTTGTAACACGCATAGAAGGAGTGTCTTCGTTACATGTCGGGCATGCTTTGTAACCCTGCCCGCTCCAACCAGATAAACTACTACGAGCTGGAAAGTCGTTTATAGTCCATAACAACGCCGCTTTCATTGTAAAGAACGTGTTTGTCACCGCGTCTTTAGTACGTACGCCTGACACCCACAACTGCTTAAGCTCATCCACCAACGGCCTAAGAAACACATCCATGTCTTTCCCCGGTGATTTAGGACCAGGAATCAACAATGACAACATAAATGATGACTCTTTCATGCATAACCATGGAGGCAGATTGTATGTGGTGAGTACAACCGGCCACGTGCTATGAGCCGAACTCATGTTACCAAATGGATTAAAACCGTCGGCTGCAAGCCCTAGGCGAACGTTTCGCGGTTCCCTTGAGAAGGTCGGGTACTTTATGTCAAAATCTTTCCATGAGGTACCATCAACAGGATGTCGCATCGTACCCTCTTCTGATCGTCCGGTACTATGCCAAATCATATCTTTTGCCGTGTGCCTTGAAGAATACAATCGTCGTAGTCTCGGGGTTAAAGGAAACCATCGTAACACCTTGTGAGGTAACTTCTTGCCCTTTGTATTTGTATCAACCCACCTACTCTCATTACAAACGGGACATTTTTCTAACAAAAGGTTTTCTCCCCAGAAAAGAGCACAATCATATTTGCACACATGTATCGACTCATATCCTAAACCAATCTTTTTTAATGTCCTTTTTGCTACATAATGAGAAGATGGGATTTTATTACCCTCAGGATGTGAAGATTGTAACAACTCAAGAAGCTCATCAAATGAGCTATTAGTCCATTTATTCTTCACCTTGATATGCATAAGCTTTGCTAAAAAATCAAGTGAAGAAAACTTAGCACAACCCGGATATAATTCTGATTGAACTTCTTCTAACAAGTTCTCAAAATCATCATGGAGACCACTACTCTGCTCATGGAGACCGCTACTCTCCTCCATAACGTCTTCGATAACGTCAGCCATTTCGTTTGTTGGCGCAACGTTTTCCACAACTACAACTTCAGGAATTAAACTTTCACCGTGATAGATCCAATCCTTGTACGACCGGCACATGCCCCATATTTCTAAATGATATTTCATTTTAACCCATCCTAATAATACCGTATTCTGACATTTCATACATGGACATCGAATCTGGCCATAACTGTCCACAAGTTTTTCGCACATATCTATAAAAGAGCTAAGTCCTTGTTGATACTCAGGTGATCTACGATTCGGATTAAGAAGCCAACTTTTATCGATAGGCATGATTATGGAACTGCAAAATATATTAGGATTTAAGTGGATGAAAAATTATCCACAAAACTCGAACAAAAAGGAATTACTAAGCTCGTGATTATCAGAATGAATCTTACCGAAACCCTAAAACCTACTAATATAAACAATAACGAATTACTATAAAAGTCAAATGATAATATACATTATTACAATTGTTTTTCATAATAACTAACTAATTTTGTTTAGCCAAATTAAAGTACAAAAGATTTATATAATTAACATGATAATTCATACAATTAACATAATTCATACAATTCATACCAAATTACTAATATTATAGCATAATTCATACAAGTAAAACCTAATAATTATATCCAAGTTAAGTTTATATCATTATATCCAACATTATTGTTTGTTTAACATGTATTACATAATTGTTTATCATATACATAAAGAGAAGGAAAAATCATCAGAAAACCATAAGTCATAAGTTACATAAAAGGCTAAATAAACTAAGTTAAGTTTATATCATTATATCCAACATTATTTATCAAATAACACAACTAATAAATCATTTTCCACCGATACATTATTTATCAAACAAAAAGTAGGACAGTAGATTGAGAATTCCAAAGGGTAGGCTGCTATACCCACTTTTGAATACTTTATCTCATATATGAACATGTATTACATAATTGTTTGTTTAAGAAAAATTCGGCAGCATTCCTCTTAGCTCCCAAGTATATAGAAATATATACCCGAGGAGCAAAGAGAAAATGACCAAATTTTTCTTAAACAAACAATATGTAATACACATTCATATCCTAAATGAGATAAAATATTCAAAAAGCAGTCCCAAAACGGGGACAACCCGAAATTAATTACTAAATCAATTTCGGGCGGGTATTTCTAAGCTCGTGATGATTAGAATGAAGTCACGAAACGTAAACGCTCATAATGTAAAACAATAAGCAATTACTATAAAAATGTCACCTTTCGTTTGATTTTTTTAGTGATTTTCTTATTGTTGTTCATTACTATAAAAATTTAACTCAATCTAACACAAATCTATTAAACAAGTTTCATTTAAATTAACACTTAATTACTAAATAATTTTCAACCAATTTTCCACCGATACATTACTTACAAATAACACAACTTGTTACACAACTATCATAACCTAAATAACCTAATTATTAAGCATTATTAACATAATAATTTTCAACCAACAAAGCACCTAAACTAACTTGTATAACTTGTATAAACATTACTTGTTATTATTAAGCATTACTTATCTAATTACTAAACATAATAAACAAATAATTTAACAAATAACTTGTATAGCTAAATTAAGATTCACACAAGTAGCACAACCTAAATAATTCATATAATAACACAACTAAATAAAAAATTCTACCTAAATAATGTTTTAACACAACTAAAAAAAATACATACTAAATACATACTTTTAACACAGCAGTGGCGGTGGTCTTCGGTTGCAGCAGCGGTGGTCTTCGGTTGCAGCGGCAGTGGCGGTGGTCGGTTGCAGCAGCAGTGGTGGTGGTGGTGGTGGTGGGTTGCAGCAGCGGTGGTGGGGGATTGCAGTGGTGGCAGGTGGTGAGAAGTGGTGTTCGGTGGTGCTCGGGTGGTGGCAGGCGGCGATCGAGAGAGAAAGGGGGTAGGCAGGCGGCGATCGAGAGAGAAAGGGTGGTGGGGGGTTGCGGTGCCGGCGAGAGGAGGAGGGAAAGGGGGAATGGGGGTTGCGGTGGTAACCGGTGGGTGGTGCTGCGGTGGTAACCGGTGGGTGGTGCTCGGGTGATGGCCGGTGGGTGGTGCAATCGAGAGAGACGACTTTGCAATCGAGAGAGACGACAATGGAGGGAAAGGGGGAAATGTGGAGGGAAGTCGATGGTGGGCAGTATATTTTTAACCAATAGCGGCGACATGTCGCCGCTAATAGTGTCGCCGCTATTGGTTAAGTACGATCAATCCCCAACCGTTAGATCTATTGCACGATCAACGGCCAGATCTGATTGAAAAAAGTGGAAATGGATTCCTCATCAATAGCGGCGACATGTCGCCGCTATTGGTGTCGCCGCTAATGGTGTCGCCGCTAATGGGCCTGTCGCCGCTAATGGCGTCGCCGCTATTGCCAGATTTTCTTGTAGTGATAATGACATTTACTTGTATATGTCAGTAAACTATTCAAATGGATTACACTGTACTGCTATAACTAGGTAGTTTGAAAACATTATAACATACTTAAAATTCGAATGCGCATTTTTATAGTTCTCATTGGCAAGTTATTTGCATTGAGAAGTATGACAACATGACGAGTTTTAGGCTTGTGTATGTAGCATGTGAGTCTATGTCCAATAGGCATTTGATAAACAAAAACAAGTGTTTGATTGACATTAAAACATAATAAAAGTTGATAGTTTCGAACACTTGGTTTATAATTTCATGTCCATTCTAGTTATTATGTAACAGAAATAGAAATATAAAAAAGCATATTAGTATAAAAAAATTAAAAAGTAAAAAGTTGAAAGCAAGACATAATGGTGGTTCAATATCAAACCTAACCATAAAGAAGAGAGTCAAAAGACTCAAAGCCATTGAAACCAATAATGAGTAGCACAACCACCCTTTCACCAAAAGATTTTTGGATTTTAGTTTTGAAAATAATATAAACAATGGTAGGGTCGGAGGAAAAAAATATTTAATCTAAAAAGTTTAAAAAAATTATGGGTTTAACATATGTCATTCTATTGTTTTAAAGAGAATGCATTTTAGTTATGGTGTTAAATACATCAACTCGTTATATTTTATGCGTTTATTTTATCAAATAAAAGTTTATTATGTCATATATTTTACATCGTTTGTTATATGTATTATTCGTATGTTTTATGTTTTAAATAATTTTGTGATATTTTGTTATTGTTTCTATAGATATATAAACTTGTTATCTATCATTATGTTTTTTACAATTAAGAACAATGATATATTTTCACTCATATATCTTTCAAAACGCATAGTGTTGAAAAAATACAATATTTTACTTTTGTCATTGTTTTTTCTTAAATTATAAACTTGTTGTTATATATCATCGTGTTTTACAATTAAAAGTGCACTATAATTTTATTTCATCAATGTATTTTTAAAACTAATTGTGTTCAAGTTAACATAATGACGATCAAAAAACACAATTAGACATTGTGTTATTTTGTCAAAGTTTTTAACATATTATATTAACTAGTTTAAAGCCCATGTATTACATGGGTGGAATAAATAAAACATATCAAAATCATTAGTTTTATGAATATTTTATTTTTAGATGTTATTATCAATTGGTGGAATAAAAATATAATGAATATTTTAAAAGTTATAACACATAATGAATTAGAAATTATTTCTCTATATTTAAAGAAAATATTTTTGATATCATAAAATTTCATATGTATTAATATATTTTAAAATTAGTACATTTATATTTTAGATATTTAATAGTTTAGTTTACTTATTTACAATAATATCATTTAATATGAAAGAGACAAGAAACACAAATATAAACATATTTGTTTTAACATATTTTAGTTAAAAAGGAAAGTCAAATTAATTTGTATTTATTATGAGAGAGAGGCGGGAAAATAATTTTTTGATATGCTTGAATAACGACACGTGTCATTTGATATGCTAAAATGATGACACGTGTCTAAAGAAAACCTTCTTTTATTATATGTTATAGACTAGTTGTTTATTTATTAGTGTGTTTTACATACTAGAGATACACAATCATGTTATTACACAATTATATGTATGTATGTATGTATGTGTGTGCGTATATATATATATATATAAGTCATTATTTTTGAAAAACACAATAAATAATAAAAATACACAATGAACTGCACTAATAACTCAATAACGAGCACAAATCATATGAGCTTAAAATATGAAAAAATTTATTATCATTTTATATAACAATACTGTATTCGTTTCTAAAGATAAAAAAAATACTGTTTTTATGGTGTAACTTTTATAAAAAATAATGTCGTATACAAATTTACGAACGTTTCAAAAATGGGTAACTTTGTTAAATAGTAATCAACTTTTAAAATTATTTCAATTATGTAACTAAAGTTTTAAAAGTGTTATAATTAGATCACTCAACTTTCATGTTTTATATAAATTAAAAGTCTTAACATGTTATACTTGTTATTTCAATTAGAAAATATTTTTTTCTTTCTTTCGATGCTGATGTGGAACGATAATGTGAATTTTAGGTACATGTTCTTAACTTTTTTAATTTTTAATATAACTTTATATATTGAAAATTTTGACCCCAACAACTTCTCCTTCATTACTTTATTTACATAAGAAAATTGATGATAACTCGATTTGATCGTTTAGTAGTTTAATTCAAGAAAAATATGCATGAATAACTAAACTATAACACTTTTAAAACTCGATTACTATTATGTGACATTTTCTCTTTAAAAAAAATGGGAATTTGAAAAAAATCAACAAAAATGACTGTATCTAAAATACATTTTAACAAACTTCTTCACTACAATTTGATATTAACAATTAAAGATTGATGGCTGAGATTAGTTTTTATACATTTTAGTTTTAAGGGTCTTTTTATTGAACCCTACCCTTAAAAAAATATATTTAAACATCATACATAAATAAATTTGTGCAGATATAATCCAATTTTAAAGGACTTTATATGTACTTATTACTAGAAAACTTAACCATTGCTAGGTTAATGGACCATTTATGAAAAAGAACAGTGTAACCCATAACATCATGAACCAAGGATTAAATCTGTAATTTATCTCAAGCCTTAAGGTCAAAAATGTAATTGATTCAATTTCTATTTAATCATTTACCTTTATTGAAACATATACTTAATATCGTAATTATATTATCATTAGCTCATGCCGATGACAAGACATGACAAGGGAGGAAGTGTCGAAATCTAGTTACTATTGTTTGGTGTTGCGATTATGGATCATGATTGTGGTTGGTTTCATAATTAGAGGTGTGTGGGTGTATAGTTGATTAAGGGAAGGGGGTACCATAATCGTTTGGTACCTTTTTAAGTTTTACATAATTAGAAAAACTAATATAACAGAAATGCAAATTAACAATTAAAAAAGAGTAAATTACTATTTGTATCCCTGACGTTTTCCCATTTTAAAACCGTTTGCATCCCTATAGTTTTAAAATTACCATCTACCCCCTGACGTTTTATATTTTCTTCATTTGAGTGTTTGTCATTTTATTTTTTTTTCAATTTGAGTCAAGATAACTAACACAGTTAGTTTTTCTGTTATAGTTATTATTGAAAGAACTAAACTACCCCTTAAATTAAATAAATAAAAAAATTTGTGGGACTCATTCATCACCATCTTCTTCTTCATTACTAACACACCCACCACCACCTCCACAGCCACATCACCACCTCCATAGCCCTCATCAACACCTCCACAGCCCTCATCATCACCACGACAACCACCCGTCACCACCTCCATATCCCTCATCACCACCATTACAGTCCCCCCAACGCTCTTTTCCCTTTATTAGAGCCACCCATCACCACTGCTGTGACTCCCATCACCACCGCCGCGACCACCATCACCACCACCGGGACCCCCCATCACAACCACCACTGCCCCCCATCACAACCACCGCAACCCCCCATCACCACCCGCGACCACCATCACCACCACCGGGACCCTTCATCACAACCACCGCAGCCCCCATCACCAACATCGCGACCCCCATCACCACCATCGCAGCCCCCCATCACCACCATTACAGCCCCTCATCACCACCAGCGCAACTCCCCTGTCACCACCATCATTCTTATACTCACTATCAAATCAAACACCAACACGATTCACTCACAGACTCACAACAATCGCTTCAAATACACATCGATTCCAAACTTCACAACCAACATTCAAATCAAACAAATGACATGATCATATAAACATTGATACCCGAGAGAGATCGATGACGAAGTAGAGGTATCGAATGAGGCCTTTTTGGATCCATGAGGCGGCGGAGGCGGCGGAGAGTGAGCGGAGACGGCGGCGATACTGGGCGTGATGTAGGGCTTGGTTGTCGACGGGACGAAGGAGACCAGATTCGCCTTCTTGTAGTGATTCCCATGATCTTTCGTCGTCGGAAATAGAGAGAGAGAGAAAGAACGAGAAGATATAGGGGTGGTGGTGGTTGCGGCGGCGGTGGCGGCAGCATCGGTGATTGTGGTGGTAGTGGTGATTTGGTGTGGACTAAAAAGCTTAGAAATGGAGAAGAAATGGAGAAGAGCGAGCGAGAAGAGATAAGGGAGGGTGAGAATGTGAGGTATGTGAATTAATAAATAAGGGTAATTTTATCATTTTATAAAAGTTAACAGAAAAATCTAACGCCGTTAATTAGTGTTTTGTACTCAAATGGAGATAAAAAGAAAACATTATGGGGTAAATCGAGACTTTGAAACTGCAGGGATACAAGTGATTAAATGTGTAAACGTCAGGGATGCAAATGGTAATTACTCATTCAAAATAATAACTTACTGTTAACATGTTGATCAACTTTATGTGTACCTTACTAGAAACTAGTTTCTTGTATGTAACGGTTAATAGTAACAATATATATAAATTTAATATATTTTTTAAAGAATTAAAAGACTTATTTAAAATATATATCAATACGTGTGTTTCAAATTTTACAACAAATTAGCACGATGGTTTCAAGGATATAGTAGTCATGTTTATTGGATTTGTAGAACACGATAGTTTAGACTTTAGAGTAATAATGTACATCTTTTTTTTCATGTATTTAAGCCTAAGAGTCATTTTATTAAACAAATTCATCTATCTAGAAATAGATATATTAGTCAATTCATATTACAAGTATTTTGATGGTAATATTAAAAAGAATAATTTTTTTTTATTTTTTAAACCATAATTTTTAGATTTTTTTAAAATAAGTTCATCATATTCTCCATTTTATTGGATTTAAACTCTTAAGTTTTTGATTGTGAAGTAAAGTACTTAACACCGGGTTGTCTTCTTGTAACAATTAGATTTTCAGATTGACTTGAATTATGCATGTATTTACATATTGGATAATTGGATAAGTTAAGTATATATTACATGACCTAAATAAAATTTTTATACGCTAGATTAACACAAAAAATTTAGACCTCTTTATCAACATTCTATCATATGAAATGGTTAATCAATATTGTAACACGAGTCAAAGAATACTAAAGGCATTTGTAGTGGATATGAGAAAAGTTCACTCTCATAACCGGAAAAAAATTATCCACATGGGAACACTGATCACCTATTTTACTCGAATGGTTTTTTTTCCTAAATCTACTAGAATTCACCAATTCTTCCCAACTTAACCTATTTGTATCTACTTATCTTTTTGTTGTCATCAGAACAAGAAATGCTTTCATTGATTCACAATGCGTGATCATGTCCACACTAACAATATCCATTTTGATGATAATTACTTATACATCATCTAGTTAAAAATGTTAACTAGAATTGTACATGTTAGTCATACAACATATAGTATAAAAGTTAACTAGAATTATTTGTTTTGTTTATTCTTTCTTTAGAAATAAATTTTTATGCACAACTAACTAACCTAGAACAGATGCTGATTGTAAAATCATTTGAAATTAGAGTTGTTGAGTTACCTTTGTTGAAGGAATCAAGCCTCGTTTGTGACGATTTGATGTAAAATTAGTTTTAGTTTAACGACGTTTGGAACTATCCTTAACATTTGCATGAGCCCTTCTGAGACGAGATGTCAATAGTATATACTGAGTTTGACACTTCAGACCCGATTCACGAATGAACACCATTAAAGAGAAAACACACTACTATAGAAAAACCCTATTGATTTAGATATGAACCTAAGATCTTAGAGCATTCACAGCACGTTCCTCATATATATGTGAGTGGGTGCCTATATTACGGAGGATGGTTGTGAGTGATTGTGAGTGATTGTGAGTGAAAGAGGTAAAAAATTTATGGGGATTGTATCATGTTTTATCATATTTGAAAAAACACAGTATAAACTCTATAATTTTTTAATATTTTTAAGTGGTTGTGAGTGGATGATAGATAAAATGTAATGACCAATGATTTAAATGGTGGAGTGGTTAAAGGGTTCGTCTTGTGTACTAAGTGATCTAGGTTTAAATCTCACCATCCCCATTTAACTTCTGCGGCATCCAGGTGAAGGTTTGGCTCAGGGTTTTATCACGGGTTCGATCCTGATAGGGGGCGAGGGTTTACGGATTCAATCCGGTTCATGCGCATCTGGGGGCATGACTTGCGACTGACGGCTAGGTCCATGGTAACCAGTTCCGATAGATCGTCAGGTTCGGAGTCCTCTGCTGTTAAAAAAAAGATAAAATGTAATGATAAATGTATGAAAAAATATTATTTAATTAAAAAGAAAAGAGAAAAAGTAATAACGTTTAGTGTAATTATAAGAATATTTATAAGGGATGGATTGTAAATACTCTTAAAGAACCTAAGGACAAACCATCCCCACCATACGATTGAATGAGAAGATCAACTCAACAAATGGTGATGTAAAATCAGTTCGAGCATTCACAATCAAATTTTTATTTTCTATCTCTATAATTACACTAAAAATTATTATTTTTATTTTTTTTAATTAAATAATATTATTATATATTTGTCATTATATTTTCACCCTCATTTACTCACAACCACTTTTAACAGATATTAAAAAATTAATAAAGATGAATAGTGTTTATCAAATATATACATGAAGAGTTACATGTTCTCTATCATCGACTAACAACCACTCATAATAATTCTTTATAATATAAAAAAACGTACTTTAAGAAATATAGAGAATGAGCTGTGAATGTTGGAGAATTAGAAATATTTTAGATGGTGTATTTGAGAAATGATTACAAGAAAAGAAAATAAATAAAATAAAAGTAATGTGGAAGCCATGCCCGTGATTTGCTCTAATCACAACAGAGATTTATCTGCACGCTGGGGGTGGGGTTAGTAGTGTAATTAATCTTAGTAGTGTAATTAATCTTAGTAGTGTAATTAGTCTCCTCCTTCCTTCATTTCTCTATTTATTCTCTCTCTCTACCTTTCTCCCCCTCTCCCTCTCTCTCTCTCGCTCTTCTTCTTCTTCTACCCTTTTCAACATCATCCTCTTTCTCATCTGCCTTTCAATTCTCAAACAGTAATTTCTCTCAAGCTTCTTTTTTCAACATCATCTTTCGTTTATAACTATTTCATCTTATTTGGGACTTCTGATTCCATCATTCTTGTTTAGTTTCCACGATTTCCAGATCGATATTAACTTGTCTTTTTTTTTTTTGTATTTCTTCATGAATTACTCTGATTTCGTCTCCTACGTTCATGGGTTTTGAAGAAAGTCATATTGGATTAGGGTTTTATAATCGGGTTTTTTTTTTTTTTTTTTTTTTCGTGGGTCTTCATCTATCTTTTTCTTACTTTCTTGAAAGTTTTGCTTCTTCATACTGATCAACAAACGGGGTTTTATTGCGTTTGAGTAAAGTGTAAGGCGATTTCCCCCTTTTTTACACCTAATTGCACTATAGTCCTGCTTAATTCTCTCAATTGAGTTCATATCTCTCACTTCTTATATAAAATTGTGTATGAAAAGGGTTATATGATGTTGAAATTTAACCTACACATGCTTCCGATTCTTTCAAAAAAATACATTTATTTCTTAATCAAATCTGTTTACTGAGGATAAATCTCTATTCTTTTGAATTGATAATCTTTATTTGCTCTCAATATTTCAGTGTAAACAAACAATAATCGTGATCAACAAAAGCCTTTGTTTGATCCAAATTAAGCCTTGAGATGGAAATTAAAATCTGAGATCAGAAATGGGTACCCAAATAGATGAATAGTTTTCATGTGAACATGTTTGGATCCCCATCAAAAATAGATTGAATGGGTGTTTTGAGTTATTGAACTAATTATTGTAATTTTAAAGATTTTGAGTGTTCTGGGAAAGTGGTATGAGTCATATGATTCTTTGTTGTGTATGTTTAGAATAAAATATAATTAGATTAAGAGTAAGATGAAATAAGTTGTTATAAGAATCCTATTATGAATATGTATGCTACCAAATATATTTTCTCATAGTTCTGGAAGTCACAATGATCAGTTTGAAGGTAAAACTGTCAAATTCCTTGTTAATACAGATCATCTTTTATTTATCATGTGTACTGGTTATAAGATCATGATGACTGTTTATATGTATTGCTTCAAGTATTACTTAACTGATGGTTTGTATCTAATGACTAATATGCATCTTGTATTTTAAATTTGTTTTTATGCAGTGCCAAAAAATAAAAACAGAAAAGAAACTAAAGTGGCGTTAATATCTCGTTACAAAGAGCATGCGGTGGTATAGCTTATCTGTAGACGTATACCGTAAAATCATTTCCCTCAATCTCTATTGCCGTGTGATTCTGTAAAACCTATTAAATTCCTGTTCCTTTGCTCTATAACCCTTCCCATAGCAACCATTTTCAAAGTTTCATCCATGGGGACTAATTTATTTGTTGTTATTCCCTGCTACTGTCGCTGGATTAGCTGAACACCAAAACACGTTGTTTAGTCTTTTTTTCGATTTAAAAAGCGTTTCTTTTTTAGTTCTTTGATCGTCCATTTTGAGAATCAGTTTTGGGTTGTTTTCTTGGATTGTTTGTCAAGATCTTTAGGGGAGTTAAATTGATTATAAGGGTAGGGAAAAAGTAGTTATGGTGTGTCAATCAGCTGGACAAACAAGATTTCGGGCTTTGAAACATCTAAATGGAACCGCTGGGAGCGCCACCATAATTGTTAAAGTTATAGCATGCTTTCAACCTCTTCAAGATTGTCAGGTTTGTTGCACTATATTTTCTTGTTATTATTATTGTTATTGTTTGAATTATTTTTTGTTCTGTGAATTAGACTCTTGATAACTTTATATTGTTTCATGTCTGTTTTTGAATTGTATTCTGTTTCTTGTTGGTGACATTCATGACAGTATGAATCTAATATGTTTTTTTTTTGTGGGGATGTTTTATTTTTCCAGGCTGAATACTTTCGTCATTTGCTTAAACCTGTAACGTAGTTCTGTTTTTTCTCATCTCGATCATATTAAGCTGTGGATTATTTAGTTATTTTTTTTAGAAGTTTTCAGAAGTCTATACACACGCCCGCACAATCATTCATCGCCTGGTAAGTTTTTTGACATTCATATTTCATGAAATGTTTGATTCTTTTGCATCCCTTTGGTATCTTTTTAATCAGAAATACCTTCTTCAGGTGTTTTTTAACTGAATGGAAAAGGGTTTTAACTCTTGGTCCCAAGACCAGCAAATTGATTGGCGATCATTGAATCCGAATTTATCAAGCGCCCACTTCGGCTTAGGGCCTCAAGTTATCTTCCCCTCTTTTGGGAATACGGTTTCGCCACCTATCTGTCATGAACCCAATGGTTGGTTCTATGGCCCACCAAGATACCCTCAGGGTTTTGTCCCTGTGGTCAACTCTAATGTGAAAAAAACGGAAGAGAAGCTTCCGCAATCAAGCCCCTTTGTGGCTCGAGAAACAAATGGGGTACAAAAGAAGTTTCTTGTGTTTGATCAATCGGGTGATCAAACGACTTTGATGTGTAGTTTGGGTGTCAGGCCCTCCTTGACCCATCACCAATTTCCCTCCTTGAATATCCCTAAACCACAATTTGGATCACACACGGTTTTTCCTGATAAACTAATTGAAGAAAATGATGGAAATGATTCAGAAAGTGAGATGCGTGAGGATACCGAAGAGCTTAACGCATTGTTGTACTCTGATGATGATGATGATGACGAAGACGATAACGACGACGATGATGATGTAACGAGTACGGGACATTCCCCTAATCTAATGACGGGATTCTGTGAACAAAAACGGAAAATTGAAAGTGGTGAAGTAGAGGAAGTTGCAAGTTCTGGAGGACCATTGAAAAGACGCAAAAATGAGAATGTGTGTAGTCTTGTAAACACACTCGAGGACACTGCAAGTTCGGGGAAATCTGGGATCAACTGTTCTAGGAACAAGGGGAATAGAGTGTTCGAGGAAGAATATGATAATTTTATGTCCGATGATAAGAAACTAAGAACAGAGAAGATGAAGGAGACTTTGAATGTGCTACAAAATCTGATTCCTGGTGATAAAAGTGGAAAAAATGCAATTATGGTAATTGATGAAGCTATTCACTACTTGAGAAGCTTGAAGGTGAAAGCAAAAGCTTTGGGACTTGATTCTTTTTAAGATAATAAAGATGAAAAACAAGATTTGGGCATAAAGTTGTAGATTTGATGAAGATATAGTTTGGAACCCATCAAGGCATCCTCAAGTGATTTCTTGAATGATGGATGATGATCATGTAGGAATAGCAGTGTGTTTTCGTGTGTTTGTATGTGTAGGTGTATTTTCGTAAATTCTGATGTGGGGTTGTGCTAAAGATCAAGATCTGGGCATAAAGTTGAATTTTTTATGATCCTAAAGTGTATAAAAAAGTGTGTTAAAGGGAGAATTTGGCAATTTTGATGTGGGCTTTTGATGAAAATGAAGAAATGGGCATAAAGTTGAAAGCTTTGTGAAGAGAAAGATTAAAGCCCATCAAAGCATGCTCAAGTGCTATCTTGAATGATGAAATATGATGATTAATGTGAACCACCGTGTGTTCATGAGTTGTAGGGACGATCTGATAATTCTGTGTCTGGTGTGTGCTTTGTTTGGGACCCATGATGATTTTGGTTGATTTCTGGTTGGAGATACCGGTGCTTTTGAATCTTGTTTCTTTTATCTACCATGCTGCCATGAACCGCCGCCGGTGGTGGTCTCAGTTGATGGTCTGAAGTATTGCGGTACTTCTTTTTCACATTAATAATGTTGTATAATTTTGATGTTATATGTGTACTTGTTTGTATGTGCATATGGGATTTTGCTTGTGCGTGAAAACAGTGTGTTTTTATCAATGATGGTATTATGGTTGTGCTAATAGGTAGGGTTAACTTGATTTTGAGATGCATGTCAATTACATGTGGTGGTTATGAATGTATGTATTTTTTTTTACGTGTAAGTTACATTAAAACGCTATTTCATCAAATTTCGACGGTTTATGATACAAAAAAATATTCTATTATATGATTAAAAACAGGGAAATACTAACTAAATTTCAGTACTATTTTAGTAAGATCACTCCCATTTTATATAACATTAAAAGCCACTCAAGTTCTAAATCACTTTATATAACATTAAAACCCACTTAAGTTGTAAATCATGTTGTGATGAAATTTCTTTATAATTTAGAATTTATTTAAAATTAGTTACCAAAATTGAAAAAAAAAAACTTGGTTGCTATTTAATGTTTAACTTTTAGTTGATTTAAACGAAACAATTATGAAGAAAATTCTTTGGTGATTAATTATTATAGTTACTTTTTACTTTAGGCTGAACTTGGAAAATAAGATATTAACCAAGTAGTAATCAAGTTTTTTATCCTCTATTTATTTTTTCACTAAACCACCCACCTTCCCCACCACTCCCCACTCTCCGTCACAACCATCACCGCCCTACCCGCACCAGCCACTCCCCATCCCATCGCACCCACCTACCACAACCATCACAGGCACCAGCAACGCCCAATCCCATCGCCCCGCCCCACAGCAGCAGCCACCACAATCGGTCATCGGGGCCTAATCGAAGAACCTTAACCTGGGTGTACTTTTGGTGAGATCTTTTCATCTCTGCTTCCCATATTTGCTTTTGATACTTGCTTGTAACTTGTCTTCTCGTCTAGACTGCTTTTAGTCTTGTTGTACTTTTGATATTTGCTTTTAGTCTTGTCATCTCTGCTTCTCATATTTGCTTTTGATACTTGCTTGTAACTTGTTGTCTTCTAATTTAGACTGCTTTTAACCCGGGTGTACTTTTGATATTTGCTTTTAGTCTTGTTTATTTTTATCTTCTTGTTTAGACTGCTTGACTGGGTTAGGGGTACCAGCATCTGGTTTTAACAGGGAGAGTCATCCCCTATTTCTGTGTGAATTCTGCTTGCTTGTGATTTGTTGTTTTTCTGTGTTTCTTGTTTAGATTGTACGTCACCCGTGTGTTGTTAATCAGGGAGAGTCATCCCCTATCTTCTGTGCTATTGATACTTGCTTGTAACTTGTTTTCTTTTTGTTTCCTCGATTTGATTGTGCGCGACCTTTGTGTTGTCTACCTCGGGTGTGGGACTGCAGTTTGTTTGTGCAGTACTACTAAGGTGGATAGGCTGATACTATAGATAGTAGAAGCCATTATGCCGCACCGAGATCATGTTCAGTGAAGCGAAGTGCAACTACAGGGAAAAAAGGTTATAGAGTACGAGTGGCATCGTGGAATGTAGGAACCCTATCTAGCAAGTTATTAGAGTTAATAGATGCGCTAAAAGACGTAGAGTGCATATAGCGTGTCTTCAGGAGACTAGATGGCGGGTAGGAGAGCAAAAGAGTGTAATGGTTATAAACTATGGTATTCAGGTTCAGATGGGTCAAAAAATGGAGTAGGTTTCCTAGTTGCTAAAGAACTTCAAGATAATATAGTGGAGGTAAGAAGATACGATGATAGACTTATGCTGTTACGAATAGTAATAGAGGATGTAGTAGTGGCAGTAGTTAGTGCGTATGCACCACAAGTTGGATTAGGGGAAGCGGAAAGAAAAAAGTTCTGGGAGAGTTTAGACCAAGTTATGGGAGACATACCTAGAGAAGAAAAAATATGTATAGGAGGAGATTTTAATGGCCATATTGGTAAGTATAATGATGACTTCCCTTGGTGCATGGAGGCTTCGGGTATGGCCTTAGGAATGAAGGCGGTAAGGAGCTTCTTGACTTTGCAGTAGCGCATGACTTAGGAATCATAAATTCGTTTTTTAAGAAAAGAGAATCGCATCTAATCACGTTTAGCAGCGGCGGGAGACACACGCAGATAGACTATTTATTGATGAGGAGAGAAGATTGTAGCTCGTGGAAGGACTGTAAGACAATCCCAGGAGAGACAGTTGTGACACAACATCATATGTTAGCGGCGGATATACGCGTGAAGAGACCAATTGTCCAACAAAACAAGAGAGTTAAACATACGATCAAATGGGGCAAGCTCAAAGACGAAAACATTACCATTTTTAGAGATAAGGTCATACCAATGAACCATACTGGACCACAGGAAGACGCAAACCAAAAGTAGGAAACCATGGCAAATACGCTCATTCAAGCAGCTAAAGAAACGCTTGGGGTTACAACAAAGAGGACAGTCGACCATAAGGAATCTTGGTGGTGGAACGAAAATGTACAGGAGAAGATACGAATTAAACAACAAAGTTTTAGAGAGCTTATACGCTGTAACAATGAGGAAGAACACCCAGAGCTAAAAGATAAATACAAGGAGGCTAAGAGAGAGGCGAAGAAATCGGTGTCAGAGGCAAAGAACGCGGCGTATGAGATGATGTATAAACGACTAGAGACGAAAGAAGGAGAGCATGACATGTTTAAGTTAGCCAAGGCAAGAGAAAGCAGAAGACAAGACTTAAGAATTGTGAAGTTTATAAAGGCTGCGGATGAAAAAGTTTTGGTGAACGACAATGACATCAAGGGGAGATGGAAAACTTACTTCGATAACCTTTACAACATAAGGAACCCAAATCAACAAACTGAGATAGATAATACAACCCAAACAACACAACAAAACAAATGCTATTGTAGAAGCATCACAGTAGACGAAGTTACGAGAGCTATGAAGAAAATAGGAAGGGCTAAAGCGGTGGGGCCAGACAACATACCGATTGAAGTGTGGAAATGCCTGGGAGATGAGGGGCTCCAATGGCTAACAAATTTATTCAACACTATCTTTACGACAGGGAAGATGCCGGACCAGTGGAGAACCAGTGTCATAGTCCCCATATATAAGAAAAAAGGAGATGTTCAAAGTTGCGAAAACTACAGGGAAATAAAGCTATTGAGTCACACAATGAAATTATGGGAAAGAGTTATTGACACGAGAATTAGACGGGAAACTCAGATAGCGTCAAACCAATTTGGATTTATACCAGGACGCTCTACAACAGAAGCCATACACGCCATAAGGAGGATAATGGAGAAATACAGAGAAAAGAAAAGGGACCTCCATATGGTATTCATCGACCTAGAAAATGCCTATGACAGTATTCCGCGTCAACTAATTTGGGAAAGTCTACGACTTAGAAGGGTACCAGAGAGGTATATCAAAATAATCAAGGATATGTATGATGGGGCAAAAACGTGTGTGCGAGCCCCGATCGGAGACACAGACTCATTCACAGTGGAAGTGGGACTCCACCAAGGATCGGCACTGAGCCCATTTCTCTTCACAATAGTGTTGGATGAGATGACCAAGTCTATACGGCAGCCAGTTCCGTGGTGCATGCTCTTTGCGGATGATATTGTCTTAATATCGGAATCTAAAATGGTGTTGAACGACAGGCTAGAACAGTGGAGAGCAGCACTAGAGCGCAAAGGTTTAAGGATAAGTCGCTCTAAGACAGAATACATGCATTGTAACTTTAGTGGTGAGGTGGAACAGGACACTCAAATCAGTATTCAGGGTATGGCAGTCCCACAAACGTCTACGTTCAAATACCTGGGCTCGTACCTGCAGGAGGACGGAGAGATACACAGCGATGTAGCGCACCGTGTTCAAGCAGGATGGTGCAAGTGGAGAGCAGCATCAGGGATCATATGTAATAAGAGGTTTCCAGCAAAACTAAAGGGAAAGCTATACCGAGTGGCAGTACGCCCAGCTATGTTATATGGAACAGACTGCTGGGCCATAAAGAAATCGCACGAGAAACAAATAGAGGTAGCGGAAATGCGAATGCTGAGGTGGATGTGTGGTCACACAAGACTGGATCGGATAAGAAACGAAGTGTTTCGACAGAAGCTAGAAGTGGCTTGTATCGCAGATAAAATACGAGAGGGAAGACTAAGATGGTTTGGGCATGTCAAGAGGAGACCAATGGCGGCACCAGTTAGAGCAGTAGAGAACATCATATTAGAGGGTAGGAGGAGTAGAGTAAGACCTAGATTGACTTGGGATGAGGTAATTAGGCGAGATATGATAAATTTGCACCTCTCTGAGCACATGATCGAGGATAGGAGTGAGTGGAGGCGTAGAATTAAAATTAAGGACTTTTAGTGGGACCTATAGGCAGGTAAGGTTTTTGAAGTCTTCTTGCGGGGCATGATGTGTACATAGTCCATATCTGCCCTCTACCGGTGATTCTACCTGCTCCTCTGATATATGTTTTTTCTTTCTCTAATTCTTTAGCTGTTATATTTTTGTATGCTGTATGCTATATGTTGTATGATTTATTTTATAATGTCTTGCTATCGTTATGGCTTTTGCTATCGAGTCGGGGTCTCTTTGGAAGCGGTCTCTCTACCTAACAAGATTGAGGAAAGACTCGCCTACATCTACCCTCCCCAGACCCTGCTCTTGAGTGGGATATACTGTGTTTGTTTGTTTGTTTGTTTGTTTGTTTTTTTTCACTTAGGTTTAAATATTTAATGTTAAAATTAAAATATCACAATATTGAAGCAATAATATGAAATTTATATGATTCTTATAGTTAGAAAAAAATATGAATGACTTTAGTATAACACCAGAAAAATTGATTAGTATTAAGTAAAATTTTCCCTTAAGAACGGAACACCTAACGTTTTTACACTTTGAGCTACACTTTGAGCTCCACTTTGTTACATTGAGAGCTGCTTAATATTTAAAAGTAATTCTCTATAAGAATTGGCAACCAAGTGTATTCTGAATTTATAAATCAGGTTATGAAATTTTTTTATGTTATACTTTTGACCCTAATAGCTATACGAAAAGGGATTATGATTAGCATTATAACATTTTTTTATAAAATTAAAATATTTTCTAAGAATTTTATTTGGAGGGTTGGTTACTTCATGCGTAAGCTTCATATCTTAATTGGTGTTACACACACCCTAGAGTAAAAAACAATATTATCGAGGCATAATTATTAAGTAAATTATTTATTTATTGATGTCGATATCCATGCATGCTCTAAAGAGAATAATGGTGATGTGCTTTATTTCAATTGAAAGTGATTTATGTTGACTTTGTGAATACACTTCTTAAATACAACAATTTAAGTAGAGTATTTTTTATTTTTGTTTATGAGCAACTTAACGATGTTATTATTATCACACCAAGTAAGGTCAAATTCAACAAATATTATGCAAGTTAAGTTTGGTTCAATCTTAATTTGATCACGAGATCGAAATGAAGAAATTACAGCAATTCATAGATAAGGGGTGAAAAATTCAGATTTATAGTAGATATGGTTATTTGAAATCTGAATAGTTGTTCAAATTCAATTTCATGAAATATTCTTTTGGTTAAGTAAATCAAGTTAGTAGTATTCTTTTTAGTCCAAATAGCTGTTCTACTTAACATAATAAATGAAGCATAAGCAAAACAAAATAACATTATAGATTGCTGAAGTTTCCAATTTCATAATTTATTAGTTGCATTGAACTAGAACTATTTATATATCGACAATACAATTCTCAAAAAAATGTTTTTAAATTCAACATTGATATGGGCTCATGTTTATGTTTTGACCACTTACCAAATACCACCCACGAATTTGTTTTTAACCCTCGAAGTCTTAAGGCCCAAGTTCTCTTCTTCTTATATGGCCCATCTCTTGTATATTATTTTCTTAATTGGAAATTAAAGGTGAATATATTATATATACAATAAGGTGTGTATACATAACTGAAAAGAAGATATATTAACTGTAAAGTTTATAATCTAGAACTATTCATTTAGTTTATGTTATATCTTTAATAAGTTAAGTAAAATAGAGACAAAATTATATGCAATTTTAAATAATAATCGATTAAACTTATTGACAAATAGAATATTATAATGTATATTGAAGATATGCTATATATCTATTTAAAAGACTACACTTCAGTGGCCATTGATAATTCTTGTTATCTGTATTATCTATGTTCTTGTTATCTTCTTATATACATTTTTTCAATTTAATGTATATATATATATATATATATATATATATATATATATTAACGATTTTACTTATGTTATATAAAGCAGAAATTATTCATTCCTAAAAAGTTTTTAAAAACGTATGCCTAAAGTTTTTGTTTAAGTTCTTATTATAAGGAACCTAATATTCTTATGATAAGAACATGTAGTTTTGTACAAAAAAAAATCAACTAATGTGGATATTTCAAATGGAGTTTTGTTATGCCTGATGTGAGCTATAATTGAAATCAACCGAAAATAGAGAACAAGAACAAGAAGAGATTTCTCAAAGAAATTCAATTGTCATACTACTAATTCAAAGTGAATTACAACTCTTATATCTATTCAATACAATCGGTTACCCCTTATTCAATCTCAACCGATTGTAACAAACACTTTACAACTAAAACACACAACTAGAAAGTTGACACATATAGTCCCTGAACTATACTAGAAAATACAAAAGACCACCAAACATAGCCAACTATATATTGACTATAACAGTTTGATGTTAACACTACTAACTAACCCAACAAACTCCACCTTAGTGTGAATCAAACTGTTTATGAAATATTAAGCAACTCAAGACAATGAACAAATTTAGAACCCGGTAAAGACTTGGTTAGCATATCTGCAGCATTGTCTTCAGTGTTCACTGCCATCACCTTAACTTCTTGTGATTGAACAATATCCCTTATGAAGTGAAGTCTAACATTAATATGCTTGGACCTCTCATGAAATACATGATGCTTGGATAACTGAATAGCTCCAAGGTTGTCACAATACACCACAACATTAACAACTTGAACTCCCAACTCAGTGATAAAACCTTTAAGCCAAATAGCTTCCTTTACTGCTTCTGTGAGTGCAACAAACTCAGACTCAGTAGTAGATAATGCTACTATATGTTGTAAAGAAGCTTTCCAGCTAACAGTACCACCCATCACCTTAAACACATAGCCAGTCAATGATCTCCCTTTATCAAGATCTTTAGCAAAGTCTGAATCCACATAACCATGAACCAACTGATCTTGATCATTGGATTTTCCAAACACCAAACCAACATCACGAGTACCATTTAGATATCTCATAATCCACTTCACTCCTTCCCAGTGTAGCTTTCCTGGATTACTCAAATATCTGCTAACAATGCTTGCTGCAAAACCCAGATCAGGTCTAGTACAAACCATTAGATACATTAAGCTTCCTACTGCACTTGCATAAGGAATTGACTGCATCTTCATAGCCTCATCATCTGAATCTGGTGAATCCTTGCTTGACAATTTAAAGTGCATAGCTAAAGGAGTAACTACACACTTGCTATGAATCATATCAAAACTAGTAAGGACCTTTTTCACATATCCTTCCTGAGTTAACTTCAAGATACCTGCTTTTCTGTCTCTATGAATTTCCATACCCAGAATCTTTTTAGCCACACCTAAGTCTTTCATTTCGAATTCTGCCATGAGTAACTGCTTAGTAGCTTCTATCTGGTCTCTATCCTTACAAGACAGCAACATATCATCTACATATAACAGCAAGTAGATCCACTTTCCCCTATCATATTCTTTGAAGTACACACATACATCATAACTACTTCTGATGAAACCATGAGTTGTAACATACTCATCAAATCGAATATACCATTGTCTGGGTGATTGTTTCAACCCATACAATGATCTTTTCAGAAGACATACCTTCCCTTCTTGTTTCTCAACCTCAAAACCAGGAGGTTGTCTCATATAAATGGTTTCATCTAGAGTCCCATGTAGAAAGGCAGTCTTGACATCTAGTTGATCCAATTCAAAATCCAACCTAGCTGTCATAGATAACACCACTCTAATGGAAGTGTGCTTCACCACAGGGGAGAATATCTCATTATAGTCAACTCCAGCCAACTGAGTAAAACCTTTGGCAACCAATCTAGCTTTATACCTAGGTTGTTCACCAGGCATCCCCTCTTTAATTTTAAAGAGCCACTTACAATCCACAAGTCTTTGATCAGGAGGCTTATCAACCAACTCCCAAGTCTTATTCTTTATTAAAGAATCCATTTCTTCTTGCATTGCTGTCAACCACTTCTCCTTTTCCTTTGTGGTTACAGCATCATGATATGAAAGAGGTTCATATATGCTTTCTTGTTCAGCAGCACAAAAGACAAATGCTGAAATGTCTTGTGCACTTCTGTACCTGGCAGGTGGAATGATCTTTCTTCTAGGCCTATCCTTAGCCAAGTTGTAGTCTCTGGTTTCATCACTTGCTCCTCCACTAGACCCAGTATCAATACTTCCTCTATTTCTATTTTCATCACCTGACACATCAGTTGTCTCCACCTCAATTTGAACATCATCATGAGTATCTACATATGCCTTGTTCTGAGCAGAGTTACTTGTCATAACATCTTTATAAAGTACACTCTCTCTAAAGGTCACATCTCTACTTATGATGACCTTGGGGCTCTCATCAGCTACCCTCCAAAGTCTGTACCCTTTCACACCTTCTGGATATCCCAAGAAGATACACTTTTGTGCTCTAGGTTCCAACTTACCTTGACTTATATGAGCATAAGCTACTGAGCCAAACACCCTGAGATGGTCATACCTTGGCTTCTCACCAGACCATACTTCCATGGGTGTTTTCATATCAATTGCAACAGATGGAGATCTATTTACCAGGTATGCAGCTGTGGTAAGTGCCTCTGCCCAAAATTGCTTAGGCAAACCAGCACATAACAACATGCATCTTACCTTGTTGAGTAAGGTTCTATTCATTCTTTCAACTAGGCCATTCTGTTGGGGTGTGCCTACCACAGTCAAGTGCCTTACTATACCATTCTCTTTACAAAACTGCTCAAACATCTTGTTACAAAACTCAAGGCCATTATCTGTCCTTAGTTTCTTTACTTGTCTATCAGTTTGCCTTTCCACCATGATCTTCCACTCCTTAAACTTTAGCAGAGTTTCATCTTTGCTTCTTAACACAAATACCCAAACCCTTCTTGAGTGATCATCAATAATAGACAGAAAATACTTGGCACCACCTAGTGATGAGGTCTTAGCCGGCCCCCACAAGTCAGCATGTATGTAATCTAGAATGCCTTTTGTCTTATGAACTCTTCTATTGAACCTCACCCTGTGAGCCTTGCCAAGGACACAGTGCTCACAAAATCCAGCATCACATTCATCCAACTTCCCCATTAGTTGATGCTTGTTCAATTCTTTCAACCCTTGATTGCTGATATGCCCCATTCGTTTGTGCCACAGCATGGCATGAGATTCCACTTCCCCAACTGCCACTGACACATTACTAGGCAGCACATTACCATCTAATTGATATATATTGTTGCCTTCTCTGGTTCCAGTTAGCAATACCATGGATCCCTTCACCACTTTAGCCTTCCCATTCTTTAGACTAACATGGTGCCCAGTGCTCTCAAACATGCCCAGAGAGATGAGGTTTCTCTTTAACTCAGGGATATACCTCACATCCTTGAGGTCTACAACCATCCCATTATCTAATTTGAATGAGACAACACCTATACCTCGAATCCTGCACGGTCTATCATCACCCAATTGAACAGTTCCATGATCTACCAGGTTTAAATCTTTGAAGCATTGTTTGTGGGGTGTCATGTGGTATGAACATCCTGAATCCAAGATCCACCTATGTTCATCCCCACTCTTCGAAACCACTAGAACATCTGAGCTTTCATAGCCATCAACTGAACTTTCAGGTGATGAATTCCCATACACCTTAGACTTAGAGAACTCTTGCTTTTTCTTCTTCCATTCAGGACAATCTCGTTTGAGATGTTTTTCAGAGTTACAAACATAGCACCTTCTCCTACCTTTAGACTTTGATCGGCTTATTTGCTTCTGCTTCAGACTTCTATGTTCAGATCTCCCCCTAACGACCAGACCTTCAGATCCATCATCCTTAGTCTCAGTTCTCTTTTGCAACTCTTTAGAGTTCATTGCAGCCAATACTTCTTCCATTGACAGTGTCTCTCTGCCAAACATGAGCGTGTCTACAAAATGCTCATATGATTGTGGTAGTGACGACAAGAAAATAATGGCTCTATCCTCATCCTTTACCTCCACCTCAATATTTTCAAGATCAAGGATAAGTTTGTTAAACTCATCTGTATGATCTTCAAGTGATCTTCCAGCAGTCAACTGGAATGTGTATAATCGTTTCTTGAGGTATAATCGATTGGCCAAGGATTTGGTCATATAAAGTGATTCAAGTTTCGACCACAAACTCGCTGCCGTGACTTCTTTAGACACTTCTCTGAGAACCCTATCTCCAAGACTCAAGATGATTGCAGAATGCGCCTTCTCCATCACATCTTTCTTGTCTTTTTCAGTCACCGTCGCCGGAAAACCATCAGCACCCTTCAATGCTTCCACCAGACCTTGATGAACCAGCAAGGCTCTCATCTTCAACCTCCACAGGCTGAAATCATTCTTCCCATCAAATTTCTCGAGGTCGAATTTCATTGACGACACCATATCTTCACCTGATTGATTATCTACCTTCTTGATTTCAACTACTGATCGAGCACACGAGGCTCTGATACCAATTGTGAGCTATAATTGAAATCAACCGAAAATAGAGAACAAGAACAAGAAGAGATTTCTCAAAGAAATTCAATTGTCATACTACTAATTCAAAGTGAATTACAACTCTTATATCTATTCAATACAATCGGTTACCCCTTATTCAATCTCAACCGATTGTAACAAACACTTTACAACTAAAACACACAACTAAGAAAGTTGACACATATAGTCCCTGAACTATACTAGAAAATACAAAAGACCACCAAACATAGCCAACTATACATTGACTATAACAGTTTGATGTTAACACTACTAACTAACCCAACACCTGAGTTAAAAAAAGATCTTTTCATTTCCTCAAACGACCCGTTTATCTCATAAAAACCTCATTGCACAATTTGTTAGTAAGGTGAGTTGATATAAGATTTGTAAGACCGCCAAAAAACGCGATGCCAGTGAGGGCTGCAAGTAGCGAGTGCAATGCAGGTGGGATGTGCAGTGATTGGGTGGAGCTGCCGTTGGTGGTCCGCCCTTTGCTTCAGTCGGCAAGAATGTTTAAAGTTGAGCCAGAGGGTTTTCTCAGCAATGAGTTTTCTTCTGAGGGAGTTGAGAGTGCGATCCCGGCTGAGAAACGGAGAGATGGACCCGATTAAGATAACACTTATCCTTCGAAGCAGTGTCGTACATTTGTCGTAAAAAAGAAAATAAAATCCGAACTCAAGTTGCGGCTGTCGACAAAAAGATTAAAAGCTGCAACTATTTATGGATTTAATTATGATTTTGATTTGTGTGATGCGTGAGCCGTGAAGTGCATATTTATGAATTTGATTTTTAATATATGTTTTTTTATGGATTACTTTAAATTTTTATGCTTCAATTTTGAATTTGAATTTTTATTTATGGTTTGATTTTTAACTGCACTTACACTAATTGTTTTTAAAGCTAATGTTGATGAGAGACATATTAATTAAGATCAATCTATTTTAATTATATAACTTTATTTTTTAATGATCAATTTCACTTTGCTTTCAAAAATCTTAATAGAGAAATACTATTCGTTAATTATGTAAACTAAGTCATTTTGATACTATAACTTTTTATCTATTGTTATAACATTATTGTCATACTAATTATTTTTTTTAACTTATATAAGTTTATTTTTAAAAGGCTATTTTTAAGACTCGCACATGACACTTGCAGTCTCAGGAACGACCCGATATTTGTCTACGCACAAAATATATAATTTAGTTTGTTAAACTCAAAGTGGATTTGCCGCATGTTTACTTTATTTAATTATTTTATTTATTTTGTCAAACCGTGAGTGCTTTGTTGCATGATTGAGTCCCGTATTTCAAACATATATGGTTGTAAATGTAATAAATGAAACGATATTTTAACCACATTCATTTCGCTTTTGATTATCTTCAGTGCGTCACATTGAGTATTTATAGATCTTGTTC
Source organism: Flaveria linearis (assembly GCA_024085815.1). Classification (NCBI taxonomy): domain Eukaryota; kingdom Viridiplantae; phylum Streptophyta; class Magnoliopsida; order Asterales; family Asteraceae; genus Flaveria; species Flaveria linearis. Next base: position 79,671,102 of record CM044011.1, on the reverse strand, counting down.
ACATATTTTGCTACTTAAATATTATATTTGTTTTGTATTGGACGCACCTAATGTGTATACATATAATATTATGAGAAATCAGTTAAAGATATGGCTATGTCCAATAATTTATGATTTTAAACTTAACTAATAAGAGTGTTATGTATATATCGTTTAGTTCACGTGAAACAACCTTAAATAGAATATAAAGGTAGGGGTCATGGGGATGTTATGCAAATCAACAACATTAGGGTTCCATAAGTACATTAAAATAATCACACGCAAATGATGTCCGAACATAGAACTTGTCTGCTTGTCTTAATTAGTCTTTGCATTAGATACATTGAACCCACACTCCCCTCTCAATTTTATATATGTAAATGTTAAACAAAACCTATATATGTTTTGTTAACGCACTTTTGCTTAATGTGTCATTATTTATATTAAATTTAACTTTTACAAGTACAAACATATATATATATAACTACTTTAATACAATCGTACAACTTTAATAGATTCTTTAATAAGTGAAATGTGCACACTAGCTAGACACAAACATATGGATGTGACAACACATGAAAATCATTTGTATGTAAGACATGGACTTTTGGATGATTGAAAGGGGTTGTTGCTATTAGTGTTTGAAGGGGGATCGAGGACAACCCCCACATGTTAGAAAATGGGCACAAAAAGCCATTCACAAACATTCATATACATATATGTAACAACAATAGTTTGAAAAATGAAATCACACATTCTTTTTTTCTAAATAAGCTAATTTATTCTAATAATAAATAACAAGATGGATCCAGTGTAAGATAAAATCAAATCAGGGTTGGTCCAAGTGTGTAACTTATATATGATGTGGACCGAAATGGACCCTTCTCGTTGTTATAATAATGTATGAAAGACTAAAATACAAATGTCTAAAAATTTTGGTGCTACTTGAGGACCATGATAAAGTTCTTTGTTTGGATTGTCTTGAATCATACAAAACAAAACCATTGTGTTCATGCACTCCGCGAGCAACATGTAATATGTATAGTTTAATTTACATAAACTTATGTAGTTACTATTAGAAATAAGAAGTAAAAACATCAAATTCATATTGCACAAATCATTCCTCATATTCTAGAGTATTTTGGGTTAGTTTCAGTGATCTTTATATTTTAATTTCTACATCGTATTAGATCATTACAATTTGTTTGTTTGAAATTAAAACATCAATGCTAAATTTTAAAAACCTGAAAAGAAATTGTACGGCATTAACATGCAACATGGAAGAAGAAATTGATGATTACAAAAGTAAAAATGGAAGGAAACGATGATAAAAAATAATTGAAGATGAGGAACGAAAAAAAAAGGAATTGAATATGATGATGAAGAAGAAGAACAACAAGAATGATAACAAAGATGTTGATGTCTTGACGATGAAGTAGACAACAGGAATGATATAAAAATTAAAATAAGACGATGAAGAGGAAGAAGAAAAAGATGATATTTTAACAAGATTACTCACATTTGATCTCCACTTCCTTCACCAACTTATCATGGTTATTTATCTTTTCTGTTAGTTTCTTTAGAGCTAAACATGACCCATGCATGCTTAGTTTCATCTTTAGAATATTAAATGATATCTAGTAGTGGGTAACTTAAAACTCACAAAATTAGTACAGGTTAATAACCCATTAATATTACCATTTATATAAACGTATATAGTTAACAAAGTCGCTACTCAACAAAGTCGTTGAATATTTTTGTATAAACTTGAACCTCCTATATAATCAACAAAGTCGCTACATCTTTTCACGAATATATACCATATATATGTGTTTACATTTTTTCTAATGATTAGTAAAAGATCTTAGTTTGTTTTTTTGTAGAAATTAGTTAATAATATTTTATTAAACATGTTCTTTAATTTATCACACCATGTGTAAAATGTCACATTTGTTTAATGTTTTTATGTACAAAACACATTTATAAATGTTTGTCCGTAGTTAGAATAAAACGAAAATGCAACTATCTTGTTGATGTATAATTACTAGACTTGGTTAGATTGCAGATTGGGTTAACGTGTTAAACTCTTTTTTGTTTATTACTTTCGGTTTAATTATAATAGGTGCAGTGTATTGCTTATGTTTAAAATCGATATTATTAAAGTTATATTTAAGATTCTTTTAAATCAAAATTTAGGACAATAAAGCCAGTGGGCGTACGCTAACCTATTTAACATGTTAATTTACTTATTGCCTCTTTTAATATACTTAGTTATTTCCTTAGTCTTTTACCTATTTAACGTATTAATAATTAGTTCATTTAATTAACTTGATTCGTTTTATATATAAATTGATTAAAATTTATACATTACATTATATTAAAACTAAACCACCAGTTTCTATAAAATATGATTTGGTCCCGACAGCCTTCATGTGTTTCTTTTTCTCTCATTCTTTCTTCAAATAATTTCAAAAACATTATAACATGATCCCATCAAGTGCATGTACCAAATACTTTGCTTCATGGTCAACTATGTCCCAAAACAATTCTAACATACTTAAATTATAAACTAAATATATTTATATTGGAGTTAAAGTCAAAAGGATATAAACCTATAGATTTTAGAATGTGATATGTATGTGTCTATATGCGTAGATATATACATACACATACGTATTTATATTAAAGGCAAATTAAATTTTAAATCATTCATATTTTGGTTGACAGGTTCGATCCGTGGAAACGGCATCCTCACAAAAATATGGGGGAAAGACCGCGTACATCTTCCCTTAAATGGGACGGACCCTCCCTGGACCCTGCGAAAACGCGGGAGCTCTTTGCAGCACCAGGTACGCCCTTTTATATTTTGGTTGACAGGTGATAATCTTTAGTAACATACTAATGTCACTCATGCTTTCACATTTATTGTTATTGTCAATATCCCTTGTATGATCATAAAAGATTTACACTTGAGTTTCTATATCAGATTTCATTTAGAAGGAAAGTATGTATACATTACTATTATTTTTGTTTAATTCGTATAATACATGAATAATAAATGAGATTCAAATATAGTATAATAACAAACAATCTAAATGCAAAATATAAATCCTTTTTGTTGTGAAGATAGTTTACAAGCTATTTCTAACTAGCATGTGGTACGCTTGTGAAAGAAATCCAAAAGAGTCAATAGAAGATTGATTCTTCACGGACTTGTGAGCAGTTTGTATGATGGGATGAGGGCATTCATAAGTTGTGACCAACATGGCGTGTGACATGATTCTAGAGTTCGTGTCGAATTCGAAGTGCATGAACAAGACATGTTTAGCATCCCTATCCACAATAGAAAGAAGCAAAGACTGACTCACTTTATTTCTACATCGACTCTATCAAAAAAACATTGCACCGGCCACCATTTCTCAATCTCCTTCTCTTGCAAAACTTCTTAGTAAGTGGACAAAACTCCAACCCTCATTTCTTCACATTATCGTCTCTCTTTACCCACGAGGATTCATAAGCACTCGATCTATCGTGGGTGACAATGGGTAACCGACTATTGGTTTTAGAGCTTCTAAGACTAAGAGATTTAAAAACATAGGTGTTGTGACAATTACACATTCTCTCTCTTTTTGCTCTCCCAAAACTAATAATGATTATGTTGAGATATATAGTTACCCAAAACTAATTTGAACCATCTAAACCATTTAGGTTATTCTATACATCTTGAAATTTAGAATTTGTCATATACTTGGATAGCTATTCACACATTTGCTCGATCAACTAATTATCTTACTATCAAAGAATTACTAGCCTGTTTATATTATGGTGCATAATAAATGGGTTTTTTTTCTTATAAATTACGAGTCCTATTATTTCCACGATGGAAATTAATGTAAATTTTAAAGTGCACGTGAGCTACTTGTTTTTTTTAAACTAAATTTTTGTAACATTTTAAAAAAAACTCATCCAAACACACCACTTCGTGTTTTCAACAACATTCCGACTATTTTATTTCAAATGATCAATTACAAAACTTGCCATTGTTTGGCATAAATTAACAACATGCATGCTCATATACATCCCTCACTATTATCTAAATCAATACTTAAACTCACAATCACTTGTTTCTTTATTATTTTGATCCTTTATTTATACCGCAAAATTAGACAACCATAGACAAATCCATAATCAATGACATAAAACAATTGTTTTACATAAGTGTTTCCCTTTTAATTTGGTACCATTGGCTCTTTAACACAGTGATACCCTGGTGGTGGTTTTCTTTAGAGAGGTCATCGATTCGAGCCTGCTCGAAGTAAAATGTTTTGGGTTGAGTCAAAGGGTTTTCCTAATTGTATATGGGTTTCTTTCTCAGGAGGGTATGGGTGCGATCCCGGCAAAGAAACGGATAAGAGAGCCCGATTAAAATAACTTATATACTCCGAATAAGGGTCGTACAATTACCGTTAAAAAAAGTTTTACTCTTTGTTATAAATTGTTTTTCTCCATATACTGACACAATTCTCAACTTATCAGAATAACAAAGACACATCCAAACACACCTACAACTTGTTTAACTATTTGATTACAATATTACTAAAAAGATACATACACATATATACTTTCAGGTCTATTATCATCTATTAGACACAAACTACACTCACAAACTACACTCAGAGAGCTATATAAGTTATATGAGATAATAACAAAGATTAAAACATCTCTTCTGTTCTTTTAGGTGAAAAACAAGGTTGTATATAAGCTATTGGGGAGACGAGAGCTATTGTTGCTATAGCATCAGGATGTCGTCCCTATATGCTATCACAATAACGTACAGTTAGTCACCAGTAAGTCATCGCCATAGTTTTGTCCCGGTAGGTAAAATGTCAGTCGCAATGAAATATTGATTTTGGGTCTATAATCAATGACATAGCACAATTCTTTCAAATAAGTTTTACCTTTGGTACAAACTTGGTTTTATCCATTGGTATAAACTGTTTTTATATCCGTATACCGACAGTTATAGGACATTATTATTATAAGTAATTAAGTAGTATGATATATACACCAAAGTCATAAATCATATTTGGTGGGTAATGTTTGAGATTCCTTATTAAAAATTCCTTTTATTTTTAAAAAGCAGATAAGTTGAAAGAAGGAAAAAGTGTGTTTGAATGGAGATGAAGATGTAAGGAGAAAAAGAAGTTTTTGAAAAGTTAAAAATTTTAACTTTTCAAAACCTTTTTTGAGAAGTCAAAAGAAGCAAGGTGTAAATAAGCAATCCCAGACATGACCTTAACTTGTAGTTTTTCATTTTTATGATTTCACAACTAAGTTCACTTAATAACAAAATTAACCAACCACACAAGTTAAAGACTTCAAGATCTTTGCGAAATAGGCTAAAACCATACCAAATTGACCAGATAACGTTGGTTTTGGACCGCTTTCTGATCAAAGCATAACCCAATCTAATAACATCAGTTCATTGTTTTAAATCTGTTTAAAGATAACTAGTTATGTGTAAAGATGTTAGAATGATGATTATCTAAGGGATTACAGGTTAAGTCGGAAAAAACTAGAAGTATTTAATGGGTGTGTTACTTGTTTAACACAAAGAACTGTAAATCCGTATGCCACGTTCTTCTGGTGCATTAACTTATGAGCGAGATGAATGTTGGATGTGAAATGTACGATCGATGCTGAACCCCATGCAAAACAATCACCATCATCATCATCATCATCATCATCATCATCATCATCATCATCATCATCATCATCATCATCATCATCATCATCAACATCAACATCACCATCACCATCACCCTCACCATCATCATCATCATCATCATCATCTTCTTCTTCATCTTCAAATTAGCATATCAATGGCGTGATTGCGGTGAAATTAATGTCGATTTTTTCCGTGTTGAAAACGATGAATGAGATCTAGAGAGAGAAGCTAAAGCTAAAACGGAGGAGATGACACAAGTTATGCTTGCATGTCTAACACGTCTTCCTGATTCCTCTTCAGGTAATCGTCATCACACCTCCCATTTCTCTCTCTGCATTAAATTCCTTTGTTTTTAATGAATTCATGATATCTGCGTGTTTGAAAATCTCTAGATTTGAACGAATTGTTTGAATTTTGCACAAATAATTCATACAAAACAATGTAAGTACAAGCTTGAAGATGATGATGATGATGATTTGCAGGATTTGATTTGGAATTTTGAGAACGGAATAGGAAATCAAACGATTAATCAACATTCAGATCGAGTTAAATTAAGAGACTACGATCACAACGATAGAAATCAAACAAAAATACTACCTAAACGACACTGAAATCGATCCTACGAGTGAGATTCCATTAATAATTTCTGTAGCTTGTTCGTTTTTGTTGCAAAATTAGGGTTTCTTACCGATTGTGTGCTTATTATTGTGCATCCAGACCTTAAGAACATGGCGTTTAACGCCGGTTTCGTTGCAGAATTGTTGCACGGCGGCCTCATCGTGCTTCTGAATACGCCACCCTAACGCCTCCGAGAACGCAAGCATCCGATCCTTTGATCCTGTGTGAATTTCGTTCGGAATCTCTTCTTCGAACCGCTTCCACCAACGCCACCGCCACCGCCACCACTGGAGCTTGGGTTTGAGATCTCATCCAGATCATCTCGAGACGTCGACGGGAGAGCCAGCGGCCGCTGGTGGAGTGACGACGGAGGCGGTTTCATGTGCAGGTATCCCGTCGGCCGGTGGTGGTGGTGGTAGTACGGTGTCGCGGTGATGTACTGGTGCTGTAACGCCGCTTGCTGCTGGTGTTGATGCTGCCGTTGTTGTCCTTCCACCTCCTTCCGATGGAAGTTCCGGTGACAATTGCACGCGGCGCACTTTAGCGCATCTAAGGTACCTTCATCTCCGGCGGCCATAAACTCTCCACATCCGTCCACCGCCTGACCGCCAATGCCTACCGCGTGGTTCTTCAAACACTCCTTATACCTGTATCCACCACCGCCACCGCCACTGGTTTTCCTCCTGCCGGAGTTCCCGACGGCGTCAAAACTCCCCGGAGTGAGCTGAATTCCGACCTCCTCTTCCTGCTCATCGTGGTCATCAAACTCCATTAGCGAATTATAAGCTCCGATGTGATTAACAACGAGAGATGAATTAAGAAACAGATTAGGATGAATGATGGTGAATAAGATGGAGAGGCAATGGTGGGTGATGTGAGGTTGATCAGAGGATAAGTGAAAGAAGAGGGTGTGGACATGAATTAACCCATCGCCTGCAAAAAATAATAAAGCAAAAGTGTGTGTTTTGAGTGTGTGTGTGAGAGAGAGAGAGAGAGAGAGATTGGAGAAAGTGAGATAGAATTGTCTTGTTATGAGCAAAAACATTTCAGGTATGTTCCGGTTAATGGAGGAAAGTGGTCACCGGCTATCGCCGGTCATAATCTGCTCCCCAGGGCTAGGGCATCATTACTGCCACCTTAAACTAGCCTCCACACGCTAATTATCAGTTTCATCAAAGTTTAACATTAATCACAAAATGACAAAATGAGAATGTCATAAAACTTAAGATTTACTTGGGTTTAAGGTTGAGTTTATCCATTGATGGCCACTTGTAGTCGTTCTCTTAGCGTAGTGATAACTACCCTTTTATTAGTGTAACTTCAAGTCCTGTAAAGCGGAAACGCGTTGATTTTAAGAGTAAATCTTAGGGTTTGCGTGTGTCTGTTGTTAAATAAAAGCAGAGGACCTTTCGTAGTTTTGACGTTAAGTTTTCTTATGATTGTTTCCTTTTAGTTCCAGTGACGGAACCAGAAATTTCTTCCTATAGTGTTAGTATTTTACGGGTTTTAGATTCTAAGAGCATTCATAATTCATCCCTCATCTCAATTCTTATAATTACATTAAAAACTACTATTTTTTCTTTCTTTTTTTCTAATTAAATATATTTTTCACATCTTTATCATTATCTTTTCTCTCATTCACTCACAACCACTTTAAAAAAATTAAAAAATTTATGAGGATAGTACCGTGTTTTCACATATTTCCCTAAATACGATGAAACAAAGTACAACCCCCATAAATTCTTTATCTCCTTTACTCACAACCACTTACAACCGTCTTCTATAATATAAAACACCCCTCACATAAAAATAAGGAACGGACTATGAATGCTCTAATGACACAAAAGTCATAGTTTTGGGTTGGCGAAAGGTCATATCAAGTCACAAATAAAAACATTGTCACTAGGAGAAAAAGCATTGCTATTAAAATGTAATAAAATGTTTTTTTATAGTTATTCCTTACAAGTTTTCATTTGTTTTAAAACCTGATCCATTACATATGTAATAGTTTTCTTGTAAAGAGTTGCATTTTAACATAGTAAGTAAAAGCATCATTCATATATTTATCACATGTTTGATTACATAAACCATTCTTTACACGTTTCATTGAATAAAACGTCTCCTAATACTCGTGATTGCAACCGGCATAACTAATATTACTTTCAATAAATGATAGACCAACGGGCGTTCAATATATTTCTTTACAACCGTTAGAACTAATTTACAATTAGGTAGTAGAAAATGAGAGTTGACTAGAGATGTGAGTTTTTGATATTCTACAATCTATGAAAAGTCAATCGTAAAAAAAGATTATTGTCAATCGTAAAAGGTTTTATAAATTTTTTAAAACCAATCATCAATGGGAAATTCTATTACTATTTAATCCCTTTGGTCGGTGGGATTTTGGGTGTTTTTTTTGTTTTTTTGTTTGTATGTGTTAGGTTTGTTTTGGATGCGGGTTTTAGGTTTGGGGTATGGTTTTTTGCGGGTTGTTGTCGGTTTTCTATTTTGGATTGTGCCGTATTCTTGCGATTTTGATGTTCGTCTGTTTTGTGTATGGTGTTGGGCTTTGATTTAGTTTTTAGTTCTGTATGTTTTGGTGTGTTATGAATTTGGGGTTTTGATGTGTTTTACTTTGTGTAATTTGCTAACTTTTTAGTTTTGAACATTCATTTTGATTTTGGTTTAAGGTTACATTAAAACTCGCATAGACCCGACAACTATTTTAGTTTATCATATATAATAGTAGTAGTTCAAATTATATCTATCTTAAAAAACTTTATTATATAATATTACGTGTTTATTTTAATTTGTAAATTTTGTTTTGAGCGAGTTGGGTCAAATATTATATACTACTTAATCCCTTTGGTCGGTGGGATTTTTGGTGTTTTTTTTGTTTTGTTTGTATGTGTTAGGTTTATTTTAGATGTGGGTTTAAGGTTTGGGGTGGCGTTTTTTTACGGGTTGTTGTCGGTTTTTTTATTTTGGACTGTGCCGTATTCTTGCGATTTTGATGTTCGTCTGTTTTGTGTATGGTGTTGGGCTTTGATTTAGTTTTTAGTTATGTATGTTCTGATGTGTTATGGATTTGGGGTTTTGATGTGTTTTACTTTGTGTATTTTGCTGACTTTTTAGTTTTGAACATTCATTTTGATTTTGGTTTAATGTTACATTAAAACTCGCATAGACGTGACAACTATTTTAGTTTATCATATAATACTAGTAGTAGTTCAAATTATATCAATCTTAAAAAACTTTATTATATAATATTGCGTGTTTATTTTAATGTGTAAATTTTGTTTTGAACGAGTTGGGTCAAATATTATAATTTTATTTCGTTGGTATAAATTCGAGTTACTTTATGTTTTGATGTAAATTTTGCTAGGAAATGTGTTAGAGCGAATGTAATCTATGCTTTATCATGTCGCCTTCTTTCCCGCACTTGCTTATTTTTATGTACATTTTGAGTTGTTATACGTTTTAACGTATATTGTGTTTGAAATATAGTCGATTTAAATAAAATATATTTTTATTTGATTGTACAAATCCGTGTTACTCTATGTTTTACGTAAATTTAGTTAGGAAACAAATTGAGTCGATTATATTTTATACTTGATCATGACACGTACGTTCGCCGCCGCAGCAACACGCGGCGAGTAAATTACTAGTTATTTTTTTTATAAAACAATAGTGTTAATCGTAATAAAATATATTAGTGGTATTCGGCATTTACGTATTATATGTTAGTGTCCGGTTCAAATACAAAGTCAATGTTATGTAAAAAGTGTGAGAAGCAATCAGGGAGTGACATGTGATATATTTTTAAAAATAGAAGGAGGGGTATTTTAGAAGTGTAATTTATTAAGATGAAGGTGTGTCATATATCGACTGTTTCTGTACGATTGAGGTTTCCAACAGAATTTTCAATTTATCGTTGAAGATTCAAACAATCGAATCGTTGAAATTTTCAATTGATCAATCGTTGAAGATTCAAACAATCGAATTTTCAATTTTAATCGTTGAAGATTGCTTTACATCAATTAGTTCAGCGATGTCGACGAGAGATGATCAGTTTGGTACGTATGAGGACGATTATATACTGTAATTGAAATAGTATGTTAATTTCGCACCGTAATTTTGTCGTTTTGATCATCGTTGTGTCTATACTGTATGATTTCTGTGAATTTTGTTATTGATTGGCATCATCATTGTGTCATAGGTATCATCATTGTGTCATAGGTATCATCATTGTGTCTTTTGTATCGTCATTGTGTCTATACTGTTAGATTACTCAGGACATTATCAAACTGATTGTGTCAGGTTTAGAGGTTCATTGTGTCAGGTATAGAGGTTTAGAGGTTCATTGTGTCAAGCAAGCATGATTGTGTCAGGTTTAGAGGTTCATTGTGTCAAGCAAGCATGATTGTGTCAGGTTTAGAGGTTCATTGTGTCAAGCAAGCATGATTGTGTCAAAATCTATCTTTGTGTCATCTCTTTGTGAAGGTGTATTGTGTCATGTTTTGGGGATTCATTGTGTCATGAAAGCTGCTTATAATGTGTCTTTTATGAAGGTTCATTATGTCATGAAAGCTGCTTATAATGTGTCTTTTGTAAAGGTTCATTGTGTCATGATTGGGGATTCATTGTGACTTTTATGCTGTTGTGTCTTTTTATGACATGCTTTTTTATTCATATAGATGCTGAAAGTTACAAAGATATTGGCCAACAATGTGTATCCCCAGGTTCTGGAAGAGTATCTTATATACATTTTACAAAGAGTTCAATTAAACCTGTTGTAGGAATGGAGTTTGTTTCTATTGAGCATGCGTTTGCATTTTACCAAAGGTATGCTCTTTTTGGTGGTTTTGAAGCTAGGAAACATACAGAATATTTACAAGCTGGTAAAGTACTTTTGAAGTATTTTGTTTGTTCAAAGCAAGGGTTTAAAAAGGGAAAAGTATTTGATTCTTCAAATGATGAGGACGATAAATGTAAGTGGAAGCGTAGTAAACCATCTAAGAGAGTTGGGTGTGAAGCGATTCTTAAGCTACGTTTAGTTAATAGTAAGTACTGTGTTTATTATTTCAAGGAAGAGCACAACCACTTGTTGGTTGATCATGACGATGTGCATCTTTTACCTGCTGCTAGAAAGGTTGATCATGTAAAAGAAGATGCAATACAAGCTTTGTTTAGTATAAATATTGGTCCCGTTCGAGCATTTCATATATTAAGAACTTTGTCTGGTGGTTATGCGGAAGTCGGTGCGACGAAAAATGATTTCAAGAATTATAAGAGGGATTTAAATAAATATATTGGTGAATATGATGCTAATATGCTTGTTCAAATTCTTATGAATAAAAAGGATCACTTGACGAATTTTACTTGTGAATATATTGTTAAAGAAGATGGAACATTAGGTGGTTTATTTGGGCTGATGATGTTATGAAGAATAATTACTTGATCTTTGGTGATGTTGTTGGATTTGATGCTACTTATAGATCTAACAAGTATGATTCTAATCTCTTCATTATGTCATATTTTCATTGTGTCTTTTTTCTGTTGTGTTATTAGTTACATTATTCATTGTGTCATGTATATTATTGTGTCATATATATCATTGTGTCATATATATCATTGTGTCATATATATCATTGTGTCATAAGATTCATTGTCATTTTTGAATTATGGTAGACACTAACTTTCTCAGTCATCTTCAGGACTATCAATGATTAAAGGGTTTAACTTGTCATTTTTGAATTTAGTAAAATAATTCTTTGCTATTCTTTCACTTTTCTTTTACGTCTTGGACCTTCACAAAGACACATTATTAGCAGGAATCATGACACAATGAATCCCAAAGCATGACACAATGAACCCCCAATCATGACACAGTGAACCTTCATAAAGACATTATTAGCAGGAATTATGACACAATGAATCCCCAAACCATGACACAATGAATCCCCAATCTTGACACAATGAACCTTCACAAAGACATTATTAGCAGGAATCATGACACAATGAATCCCTAAAGCATGACATAATGAACCCCCAATCATGACACAATGAACCTTCACAAACACATTATAAGCAGGAATCATGACACAATAAATCCCCAAACCATGGCATAATGAACCTCCAATCATGACACAGTGAACCTTCACAAAGATATTATTAGCAGGAATCATGACACAATGAATCCCCAAACCATGACACAATGAATCCCCAATCATGACACAATGAACCTTCACAAAGACATTATTAGCTGGAATCATGACACAATGAATCCCCAAAGCATGACACAATGAACCCCCAATCATGACACAATGAACCTTCACAAACACATTATAAGCAGGAATCATGACACAATGAATCCCCAAACCATGACACAATGAATCCCCAATCATGACACAGTGAACCTTCACAAAGACATTATTAGCAGGAATCATGACACAGTGAATCCCCAAACCATGACACAATGAACCCTCAATCATGACACAGTGAACCTTCACAAAGACATTATTAGCAGGAATCATGACACAATGAATCCCCAAACCATGACATAATGAATCCCCAATCATGACACAGTGAACCTTCACAAAGACATTATTAGCAGGAATCATGACACAATGAATCCCCAAAGCATGACATAATGAACCCCCAATCATGACACAATGAACCTTCACAAACACATTATAAGCAGAAATCATGACACAATGAATCCCCAAACCATGACACAATGAACCCCCAATCATGACACGGTGAACCTTCACCAAGACATTATTAGCAGGAATCATGACACAATGAATCCCCAAACCATGACACAATGAATCCCCAATCATGACACAATGAACCTTCACAAAGACATTATTAGCAGGAATCATGACACAATGAATCCCCAAAGCATGACACAATGAACCCCCAATCATGACACAATGAACCTTCACAAACACATTATAAGCAGGAATCATGACACAATGAATCCCCAAACCATGACACAATGAACCCCTAATTATGACACAGTGAACCTTCACAAAGACATTATTAGCAGGAATCATGACACAATGAATCCCCAAACCATGACACAATGAACCCCCAATCATGACACAGTGAACCTTCACAAAGACATTATTAGCAGGAATCATGACACATGATCCCCAAACCATGAGACAATGAACCCCCAATCATGACACAGTGAACCTTCACAAAGACATTATTAGCAGGAATCATGACACAATGAATCCCCAAACCATGACACAATGAACCCCCCAATCATGACACAGTGAACCTTCAAAAAGACATTATTAGCAAGAATCATGACACAATGAATCCCCAAAGCATGACACAATGAACCCCCAATCATGACACAATGAACCTTCACAAACACATTATAAGCAGGAATCATGACACAATGAATCCCCAAACCATGACACAATGAACCCCCAATCATGACACAGTGAACTTTCACAAAGACATTATTAGCAGGAATCATGACACAATGAATCCCCAAACCATGACACAATGAATCCCCAAACCATGACACAATGAATCCCCAATCATGACATAATGAACCTACACAAAGATGTGAATCCAAGGATCGCTATTCAGGAATTATCAGTATTAAAATAAATCAATTTAATGATCGCGGAATTATCATTAATTGACGTTTAATTATTTGAATGATTAATTATGAACACAACCACAGAAACACAGTAAATGCAAAATCAATAATTATTCAAAAGTATTTCATTAACTATAACGTAATGATTACAAAAGAATAATAATGAATACTATAAACAATCGAATACAGTGTATCAAATAATGTTGATGTTGATGCGACGGCGATTAGGGTTGCACAATGGTGTAACTTGACGGCCGTAATATTGATTGATTGTGTTCACCGAGATGTGAAACCTAGGACTCATATTTATAGATGATTTGAGTCGGTTAAGGAAACACCGGATCTCTCGGGATTTGTTGTTGATCTTGTTGACTTGTTTGACTTCTTGGAATTGATAATCACACAAGTATAATGGTCTTCCGCAGGAGTCTTGTCTTCCGCAGATCTTCTGTTCTTCCGTAGGAGATTTGCTTTTCCATAGGAATGTTGTTCTTCCGTAGATATTCCTTCTTCCGTAGGAGTCTTCACTTCATGGAAATTGATCATCCGTAGGAACTTACACTTGGTCATTTGGTCTTGTATGAAACATATCTACGGATTAACAAAATTGTTCATCCGTAGATGTTTCCTACACTTGGTCATTTTTATCAAATTCATCCCAAGAATATTGTTTCTCCTGTCAAAGCACAAATCAACACACATACATATATGGGGTTAACCTATAGATTCAAATCACATATATATATATTGACTGTTACAAATGTTAATTACAAGACTTGATTTTTCAAGTACTAAGCCTATACAAAATTGATCTAGTCCTATACAATCTAGACCTAACAATACTCCCCCTTAGGCTTAGCTCCTTGTAATCACTCTTTCAACACTGCTAGCTCCTTGACTCTTGATATAATTTTGTTGTAGAAGTAAGATACAGCTGCCTTTTGATCATCATACTTGTATTTGATCTCCATTTTGCTGATCTTCTTCAGAGTCTCGTAGCCAAGTCCCAGAACATCCTCTTCCGTAGTGAGAGTCTCTAATACTCGGTCATTCTTCACTACTTCAAGTTCATCTTGTTCAGAGAGGCGAAGTTCTGAGACTTCTTCATATTCTGTTCCCTTCAGCAAGCCTGCATTATGTCTTCGTCGTTTGTAGGCTTTTGCATGAAGTTTGTCGATGACTTGGATCATGTGTACAAGCAGGAACAGATCATTTTGAGCTGCTTCATCACTCAGCTTCGGAAAGAATTTGTCATGAAGGTAAGAAGTGTAGCTTGGATGAAGCAACTTGATCTCCGCAGGATCAAAGATCCTGATATTTTCTGCACGTTTGTTCTCTGCATTTCTCATCAGCACCAGCTCTTTAGTCCTCTCTACATATCCCCACTCAGTGATAGGGAGTGTGTATTGAGTTCCTTCAATGCGTTTGATGGCTGCTGATGTTCTATTATTATATCCAACCCTCTTCAGAAATTCATCATCTACTGAGTCAGAGGCATTGGACTTGGATCTTTTCTGCCCATGAGATATTCGTTTGTGAGCATCATCATCTCTTTTAGCTCCGATGATCACATCATCTTTGAACCTTGTTTTCAGTTGACCCACTCTGCTTGAGAAGTCCCTGCCCCTTGGGTGTATTGGATGATTTGTCAAAGAAAGGCTTTGCAGGTCCTTTAAGTCATTCTCAGAAAGGCAGAGTACTGAAAACACATCACGGAAGTATTCAACTCTTCCTGATGTCCTTTTAATCACTGCACAATCCCACTCCTGGTCATATTTCCATGCCATTATTTATTTTCTTCAGCTGAGTTGGGAGTTGTGAGATGATTAATCAACTGAATCAGAGTGGACTTCTGATCAGTGATTTCTCTGACAGTGGTACCAAGGGGCCATACTTTGCCTGGAATGACTTCCCTTGGTTCCCTGATCAGCTTATCTTTAGCTTTATGCTGATCCTTGGGTTCCATAGTGATTGGATCAGCAGATGATTTGCTTTGTTTGTCATCAGTAGGATGAGGAGCAGTTGTTCTGAATTTTACACCTGTTTCAGCTCCACCTTCATTACATGCTCCATCATCCTCCGCAGCTCACCAGTAGTTCTACCTTTAAGTTCATGTGGCTTGTAATTGTGACCCTGTAACCAGCAAGTCATATTGTACTTTGAGAGTTTTGCTGTGTCACAGTGGCCCAATTCTTTCTTTAATTTCTCCAATGATTGAAAAGTGGTAAAGGCTTCATAATCACAATTTGGGATTATGAACCTTGCAAATTCAAATTCTTTCAATGCATTGGCCATCTCTGAAGTGTTCATCCTCTCAACCATGTCATACGGAAACCCATGGTTGATGAGGGTCATAAACATGCTTGAGTCAGGCCTCTCTTCCAAGATATCAGCAGTTGTCAGAAGGTCATCGGCCTTTCCACCTTTGTCAGCAGTGGGGGAATCCATCCGTGTTAATTCCTCCCACTCTTTGTCATTATCTTCTTCTTCTCCGGAAGATACCTTCACAGTAGAAACTTCTACTGAAGGTGTGTGATCAGGAGATGGAACTTTTGATTTCTTCGGGGAGTTTTCTTCTTCTTGTTTCTTTGTGTGGCTCCGAAGTATTTTCTTTTTCGGGTGTAGGATATCAACGGCTTAGTAGCTCGACCCGATTGTTTTTCTGGTTCAGCACTTGTATCCACTTTTGTTTTCAACTCAGATAGCTTTCTCTTTAGGCTCTCTATTTCCAGATCCTTTTGCTTAATTAGCTCAGCCTTTTCATTTTGTTCTTGTTTCAAAGTTGCCTCTAGTTCCCGTTTGGTTTGAACAATGCATCAATGATTTCATTGTTGCATTGAGCATCTTCTCTCAGCCTTTTCAAACTGGCATCCTTCTTTGTTAGCTCTTCATCCTTTTCTTGGATGACTCCGTATAGCTCCACTATTCTTTGTTTTCTTTTGTTGGATTTAAGCACCAACTTGTTATATTTTGCCACCAAAAGCTCTTGCTCACAGGGATGTCGCTGTCACTTAAGTCATCTTCATTGTAAGCAGTGACATCCTGAGCAGAAGTTTGAGTCTCCCCGGGTTCATCAGCAGGTATTGGCTCGGTATGAGCTGATGAAGGGGGTTCATCTGTGTGAGTTGGAGAGAAGGGAATAGTGCTGGCTTCAGATAGTAATTCGGTGTCTCCTGAGTGTACAGAGTGTACAGACTCAGTCACCTCAAGTGGTTCAGTCTCAGCACTTTCCGGAGATTGGGGTTTTGGGGATTCTGGTGGTGGTTGTATGGGTGATTGGGCTTGGAGTGGAGAGAATGGTTGTGTGTGATGAGATGAAGATGATGATATCAGAACAGGTGATTGGTGTGGCTGAATTGGAGAGATTGGTTGGGTGTTGAGGCTTGAAGGTGATTGTGGTTGTTGAGGTGATTGGCTTGATGAGGCATGTTGTAGTGGTGGTGTTTGGATTGGTGATTGTTGTTGGTGTTGTGGTGTTTGGTGTGGTGAGTGAGAGATTGAGCAGAATCAGCAGATGATTCAGCATCATCTTCCCACGCCAACTCTTGTGGCAGATCAGCATGTGGATCAATAACATGAGCAAACATAGGCATGTCAGGACCTTCATACTTTCCACTCAGTTTATTCAGCACCGATTTGTTCAGGTGAGCTTGAACAAACACTTCTCCAACCCTGTTCAAGCTTGGGAGCTCAGAGTTAATCACCAATTGCAGGAATCTGGGGAACATGTACATCTTCGCATTCTTTTGTAATTTGACTTGCTCGCACAAACAATTGAAGATGTATCTTGCATAATTGTAGATTCTTCCCTCGAACACCCCAATAATTCCTGATGAGATGTGTCGAGAAAATCTGTCTAATCCCGACTTTCGGTTTGACATGCACTTCAGGTAGGTGTGACATAAGAACCTGTACGGTTTGCACAGCCTACCCTTTTTGATTTCTCCTTTTTCATAATCACCATCGTACCCCATGAGATTGAATACCTTTTCTATGTATTCATTCTCGAAAACGTCCGGGTGACCTATCTCTCTATCTCCGAGTTCCAAGCATCTTCGCAAGGTGCTTTCATTCACTCGAAGACGCTGACCCAGAACTTCAGCTACTATGACCTCCTCATTGTTTTGTTCTTCCACTCGAGCCGAATCCCAAAATCCGATTATGTGCGACTGATGAATCACAGGCTCAGCCGTCAAGGCGTAAAAGAGCCTGGATCGTCGGAGATATCTGATGATATCTCGACATCCTTCCGCTGCTGGATCATCAGCGTTCAAGTATGCACACACATTATGCTCCTTAGCAAATCTATTTGCCATCTGCAAAGAAAATCAAGTTAGAAAACACGCAGTTGAATCGTTTGAATGACAATAATCGATTAACCAGTTCCGTATTGATGTTTACGACATGATTTACCTTTGCAGTAACTGTAATCGGTTACTGGATAATGTTGATTTTTTGAAATTTTGAAAAGGGGGAAAAGGTGCGATTTTCTAGGTTAATCTGAAAAAGTGCTCTGTAAAAGTGAAATGAATTTTAAGAGTCAGACACCTTATTTGTAGTCCAACAAATTAACTTCTTTTATTAATTATGTTGGGCTCACATTATGTTGGGCCCACTTTCATATATTCCTATGCTGGACCCACTTCCATTTATTCCTTTTCATATCCCAAGTGTTTAGAATGCATTATCTCTTCCGCAGAACATCTGCGGAACCTTGACATCTGCGGATGTCAACATCTGCGGAACTTTACATTGGATGTAAGTTCAAATAATGCATTTGTTTTGTTTTGCTTGTTTTGCTGCTGAATCAGAGATCACATAATACTTCTACGGATGAGCGGTATTACTGTGACTTCTGCGGATGCAGAAATTTCACTGTTACTTCTACGGATGAGAAGTACTACTGAAACTTCTGCGGAGCTTAAAGTTTAGAAAACTTTAAATGTATGATATCTACTTAGTAGACTCAATTGTTGATGTTGGACATTGTTGACTTCATTTGCATGGCAATGTAGTACAAGAAAGCAAGTGTCCTGTATCCTGCATTCAAGTTAGTGCTCAAGATCCAATTCCTTCAAAATAATTCAGATCAATTATCAGCTTTTATTGTTTGTTTTTCATGCATGAACTACTCCCCCTAAATTTGTGATTAATGTGAAACTGTTGCATTCATCATAAATTTAAGTTGTGAACAGGCATGACAGGCTTATGACATTCTAAATGAGAGAAATTCTGTTGAAATAACAAGTAAGCATCTGTGAAACAGGTACATGCAGGCATATATATATAGAGGGATCATACTATAAATTGGCTTCTGCTGATGGTGTTAGTTGATTCAACACATATCTGATTGCAAGTATATAGATCCACTTAAATTCAAACAAGAGTGTTGTATCAACTAGGCATGCAAGTTATCATGTTGTGAAGTTTGTTAATCAGTAGTAGTCATGAGTCCCACATTCAATTATCGTTAGAGTATGTCTTCCGTAGATGAGGCAAATCACTACATTCCACACTTAGAGACTATGTACATTAAGTTATAAGTTCTATCTTGAGACAATGTTCAGTCTCATGAATGCTTTGATGTGATAGCTCTTGAGCTTGATGTTCAATGGATCACAAGTGATTCCTTTTTAGAGCTGAAATATGATCTTCATAGTCACCAGGTCTTTACTTTCGTAAAACAGAGGTGAACTTTAACCCAGGTCTTTGTTGACACAAAACAGAGGGAGAATGAAGATCACACTTGTTAATCACATTCCCAGGTCTTTGTTCACACAAAACAGAGGGAATATGATTTGCAAAGATAGAATATTATAAAGTATTTTACATAGTGTGCTTGTGTAAGTGATTTGAGCACAGTAGGAGAGAACATACCTTCATGATTCTCAAATGGAATCCTCACAGACAGTTACCTATGTTTTTAGTTTGGCATGCTCTTAGCTTTGTTCCACTCAAGTTGAACCTACTCACATATCAGTATGATATAAGTCAGATTGAGTGTTTGTTTAATAGCCAAGTATAGTCTACTATCATTTCCCATATATAATGCATGTATAGATGTTCTAACAGACACTTAAGTTATCCTCAACGATTACTCTTCACAAAGTCAATCATAAGCTTTTGTTGATTTATTCTAAGTTAATCATCCCTAAAGATTCTATCAGAAAATTGAATCTAACAGAATCAAATGCTTTAGTAAACAAATCAGCAAGCTGATTGGTTGTGTCTACTTTGACTAACTTGATAGACCCTTTTCAGAGCAATCTCTCAGAAAATGGTATCTGATTTCTATATGTTTTGTTTTACTATGTTGAACTGGGTTAGCAGTTATAAACATAGCAGCTGAATTATCAATATGAATTGGTGTATGAAGGAAATTGTAACCATAATCAAGTAATTGGTTTTGCAACCAAAGTACTTGAGAGCAACCTGCTGAAGCAGCTATGTACTCTGCTTCAGCCGTGGATACAGATACATTTGTTTGCTTCTTGCACTGCCATGAAACAAGTCTTGGTCCTAAGAATTGACATCCACCAGTTGTGGATTTTCTGTTGTTGTTGCACCCTCCATAGTCACTATCTGAGTATGAGTAGAGGCTAAAGTCTCCATCTTTGGGATACCAAAGTCCCAATGCAGGTTTGCCTTTCAGATATCTGAAAATCCTCTTTACAGCATTCAAATGTGACTCCTTTGGGTCTGATTGATACCTGGCACAAACACAAACAGCAAACATTATGTCAGGTCTACTGGCAGTTAAATACATTAAAGAACCGATCATAGATCTGTACAATCTTTGATCTACGGATTTGCCAGCAGGGTCAGGCACAATCTTGTCTATTGTTGATGCTGGTGTCTTGCATGAAGTGGAATCAGCAAGATTGTACTTCTTCAAAATTTGATGAATGTACTTCTCTTGATTGATGAAAATGCCATCTGATTTCTGATGAACTTGTAAGCCAAGGAAGAAAGTCAATTCTCCCATGGAGCTCATCTGAAATTCAGATTTCATTAAGTCTTCAAAATTTTGACACAGCTTCTTATTGGTTGATCCAAATATGATGTCATCAACATATATTTGAACAACCAAAAGATCTTGATGTTCTTGTTTGAGGAAGAGTGTCTGATCAATAGTTCCTCTCTTGTACCCATTCTTCAGCAAGAAGGATGATAGTGTATCATACCACTTTCTGGGTGCTTGATGAAGACCATACAAGGCTTTGTCAAGCTTGTATACTCTATGTGGATAATCAGGGTCTTCAAAACCAGGGGGTTGTGCCACATAGACTTCTTCATCAATTTTCCCATAAAGGAAAGCACACTTGACATCCATCTGATAGACTGTGAACTTCTTGAATGCTGCATAGGCTAGGAAGACTCGTATAGCTTCAATCCTTGCAACTGGGGCAAAGACTTCATCATAGTCTATTCCTTCTTCCTGAGTGTATCCCTGTGCAATGAGTCTGGCCTTGTTTCTTACTATGATACCTCTGTCATCCAGCTTGTTCTTGAAAAGCCATCTTGTGCCAATTGGATGTTGACCTGAAGGCAAATCGACAAGAGTCCACACTTTCTGTTTTCTAAATTGTTGCAACTCTTCTTGCATGGCCTCAATCCAGCTGTTGTCTTTCAGTGCAGCTGTGATGTTTGCAGGGACTGTTTGAGATAAAAAGCAGGTGAACAAACAAATGTTTGCCACACCTCCTTTGCTCCTTGTGGTTCTGGCATGCAGGTCCCCAATGATGTTGTCTGTTGGATGAGATTTGTGTACTCTGCTTGTTGAAACAGCATCAACTTGAACTGTGGAGTCTAAGTTTGAGAAGCCCATTGAAGCAGATGGTGTTAGCTGAGAAGTTGAGTCGATGAAATAATCAAAAGACTCATGGTCATTAGGATCAGCTGGTGTTTGATTGGCTGCTTTGTCTTCTTCCGCAGGAAGTTCTACGGAATCAGCATTTTGTTCTTCCGCAGGAGGTTCTACGGAAGCAGTATTTGTTCTTCCGCAGGGTTCTACGGAAGCAGTATTTTGTTCTTCCGCAGGAAGTTCTACGGAAGCAGTATTTTGTACTTCCGTAGGAGTTATATCATCCACGGATGAACAATGTTGGTCAGCTGGTAATGGTTGGATGACTGCCTCTTCATTTCTAGCATCAGTAGTAACATCTACGGATGAGGGAACATCTGCTGATGAATTTACATGTGCTGGGGATGAAGAGTTAGCTTCTCCAGAAATAGCTTCATGCTGCTGACTTGATCTTTGCTGTGGTTCAGGTGGCACACGTGCTCTTGGTGGATCAGCTGTTAAAGGCACTTCATTCACACTTGGTGGCACAAAAGGATAACATGTATCCGCAGCACCTGCAGTGATCAAATAACCAGTGTTAAATGATTCTGTTAATGCATCTATATCAAATAACCAAGATGATCCTTTTACATTGGTAGTAAACATGGATTCATCAAAAGAAACATTGGGAGTTTCTTCAACTATGTTATGTTCTGGAATGTACACCCTGTATGATTTAGAAGTGGATGAATATCCAACAAAGAAACCATCATAGGCTTTTTCAGAAAATTTTCCCAATTGTTCTTTAGTATTTAAAACAGACACATGACACCCAAAAGCTCTAAGATATCCTATAAAAGGTTTTCTTTTAAATAAGAGTTCGTAAGGTGTTTTATTATGTTCTTTGACTATCAAAGTTCTGTTTTGAACGTTGCAGGCTGTATTCACAGCTTCTGCCCAGAATGTAATGGGCAGCTGAGAATCAGCTAGCATTGTTCTGGCTGCTTCTATCAGTGTTCTATTTCGCCTTTCAGCCACTCCATTTTGTTGTGGAGTTCTTGGGGCACTGAATTGTCTAGCTATTCCTTTAGTCCTGCAAAAAGAATCCAAATCAGCATTAACAAATTCAGTTCCATTGTCACTCCTAAAAATTTTAACTTTTAAATCAAGTTGATTCTCAATCTTGATTACAAAGTCCATTAATGTTTCAGATGTTTCACTTTTATGTTTTAAGAAAAAGACCCATGTAAATCTAGTGAAATCATCAACTATCACCAAACAATATTGTCTTTTTCCAATGCTCAGCACATTGGTTGGACCAAAGAGATCCATGTGAAGCAATTTGAGTGGTGTAGTGTTTGAGTTGATTGTTTTGGATTTGTGTGACACTCTGTGTTGTTTTCCTTTATAACATGAAGAACAGTGATTAGAACAATGAAATTCTTTCTTTGGTAATCCAATGACTAAGTCATTTTTCACCAATTTATTCATGTTCTTCATGTTGGAATGGACAAGCCTTCTATGCCACAATTGAGATTCATCTTCGGAAGTTTTGGACAGCAGGCATGTCTCATGTTTGTGAGAGTGGTGTTGTTCATATCCAAGATGTATGTGTTGCCTTTTCTTGATGCTTTAAGAAGTATCCAGTCTTCTGGAACTGTAAAACCTGGCTTAAGAATGTAACAGTTAGTGTTATCAAATAGTGTTAAATAATTTTGATCACAAATTTGGGAAACACTAAGTAAATTATACTGCAAATTTTCACAGTAATTTACTTTATCAAATGTTAAAACACCATTAGTTACCATTCCTTCACCAACAATTTTACCTCCCTTCTTATCCCCACCAAATGCCACATAAGAGGCATGTTTATGTTTGAAGTCATGGAGAAGTGCACAGTTGCCTGTCATATGTCTGGAACAACCACTGTCAACATACCACTTGTTGTCAGCTCTCCATAATTGTTCCTGCACACAAAAAGAAAACTAATTAGAATTGACAACCCAAGGCTTAATTGTCTTGGATTTGCCAGTTGTGTCAACAATAGTTACTCCTTCATGAATTAATCGTGAAGTTTCATTATTATTTTTCTTTTTGATCTGATGTTTGTGAGGATGATTCTGTTGAAGATGATTCGAGTTTCTGAGTGTCTTCATGCTTATCCGAATCTTTCTTCAACTTAGCTTGTTTTGGTTGGTATCTCAACTTTGAAGAAGATCCTGTAGTCTTGAAGGTTTCTTCATCTTTCTGTTTTGATTGGGACACAGGAGTTCCTTTATCAAAGTTGTCAAAGAAATCATCAACAGCTTCCGGTTGTTTATCAGACAAATCCACCTTTTTATGAGGTGTCTTAGCCTGTGTTGGCATTTTCTTCTTCACAGTCTTGTCAGCAACAGATGATCTTTTCTTTGAATTTTGTTTTTCCTGCTCAGGCTTTGTCTTTTTGTCACTTTCTGAGTCTGATGATGTACCTTGTGATTTCTTGTTGCTTTTTCTTGTTCTTCTTATTAAAATAACATTCCTGAGTGGAATGGTTATTTTTGTCACATATGGCACAATGTTTGTTGAAGAAACAGTCATCAGTCATGTGATTGTTCATGTTGCAAATGGAACAGTAACTACTGAAGTAGCATTCATCAGTGCTGTGATTCTTCATATCACACCATTTGCAATATTTCTCAGAATTTTCTTCTTCAGCCTTCTTTTTGGTCTTTTTCTGACTAGCTGAGCCATCAGTTGATTTCTTCTTGGTTCATCAGCTGGTAATTCTTCATGTTTATTTGTGGATGGCTTCTGTTGTTTGACATTTAGCCTTTTGTGAGCATGTTTGATGTTTTCCCTTTTTATATCATCCACAGTATCAGTATCTTTCTTCCGTTGTTTTTCTGCGGAATCATTAGTCTTTGTCTTCCGCAGATGATCTACGACTTGTTTGCAGTTTTTGCTTTCCGCAGATGTTCTGCGGATTCCTCAGTCTGTTCTTTCCGAGGATTCTTGTTTGAATATTTCTTACCTTTATCAGATGACAAAGGTGATTTTGTGCTTGATCCGCAGCTGTCGATCTTGGGAAGATGCAGTTCTTGTAATCCTTCATTAAGTTCAGCAATCCTCTTACAAATGGTCTTCAGCATGTTCCGTTGCTTTGGCGGATATTGCAGCTTTGATTCTTCAAGGACTCGTGGAAGACCAGGTTCAACTTGAACATTCTTACCAATGTTCAGTTGAACAGTATCATGTTCATCAGAATCATCCAGGTCATCATAGTTATCAAAATCTGATTCATTATGTTTAATTGACTCTGATTCAGTTGATTCAGTTTCACTCATCTCAGCTTTATTGTTGTTTATTTGACTATCCTTTTGTCAATGTTGGTGCTTTGCACAAAATGATTTGACAAGTTGTTAGTCATTGTTTCAGGTAAAGGTGTGTAGTTATTATTAATAGGTGGTGCCACTGCATTATAACCCAACCCTGACCTGTTCTTTGATTCAATATGAGAATTGAGTAACTTCTCATATTGCTGAGATGATAATTGAAACTTCTGAAGTTTCACTTCAGTAGATGCATGATCAGCCATGGATTTGTTAAGGAAGTGGTCAGATGCTCAACTTGGGCTTTTAGGCTGTAGTTTTCAGAAACATATTTTTCTAAATCTTTTTGTAAAGAGTTTATTTTGATTTGATATAGTTTCTGTTCTCTTAAGTGTGATTCATTTAAAACCATAGTTTCTTTTACTTTATCAGCCAGTTGTTGAGCATGGACTCTATATCTTTCAACTTCCTCAACACAAGTTGATGAACATAACCTCTCTTTTACCTCTTTGGCCATTGGAGGAACTTTGTTTTCCATATGTGCCATCAGTGCTTGATTCTCCTCGATCACTTCCTTCTCATACAGCTCCAGTCACATGTTCCATCCTGAAGTATGATCAGACCTGTCTCCTTAGAGTTGCTTGGTCCTGCTGATGTATTTGTGGCTGGTGGGGATGTGAGCTGAGGTTGTCTATGCAGAGATCTTTGAGAGGTTGACTGCTGATTCTGATAGTGTTGTTGCTGATGATGTTGTTGTTGCTGCTGCTGATGCTGTGGAGTTGATTGTTGATTGCATTCTCTAGAAAAATGACCATAGAGATTGCACTTGTAACATCTGACCTTAGACTTATCAACTCCAATCTTCGATGTTTTGCTAGCTGCTGCCAGATTTTGTTTCTTCGAAGATATTGCTTGGCTCTGTAGGCAATCATAGCCATCTGCCATTGCAGATCCATCTCTTCTACAACATCAGGAGGGAGTTCCTCCAAATCTTGCTGGCAGATGTTTGCTGCTGTAAGGGAACTTCCAAGATAAGCTTGAAACTAGAACTAAAAGCTGCAAAGGCTGCTTTTTGTTCTTCAGAATCCAATATCACAGTTATTGGTTCTGAATTTGCTGTTGATGAAGGCTCTTTTTCTCTGTAGATTTAGCCTTTTCCTTTTGAGTTTTACTCTGAGATGACTTTTTAGTGGGTTTAGATGCATAGAAGCTTACTTCTTCTTCATTGTCACTCAGAGCACAAGAGTTATCATCTTCATTATTAGATATAAATGCACTACCAGCATTCTTTGTTTCCTTGAAGTGATAAGGTGAGACATGAGTTCTCACACTCTTGTTTCTTGATTGTTCATCCAGTTCAAGTGCTTCAACCTTGGCAACTAGTGTATCTAGACCAGTTGTCTTCAGATTTATGGTGTTTTTGAACATGGAGACTGTTTGCTTCCAACTTTCAGGCAAAGTATGGAGCATCTTTTTGTTCAGTTCCTCAGTTGTGTATTTTAACTCCAAGATGTTCATCTCAGTGACGAGTTGCATGAATCTATGGAGTTGCTGAGGAATTGATTCACCCTCAATATGATGAAAAGTTTCATACTGTGATCTAAGGGTGTCTTTCCTTATGCTTCTGATTTCATCACTCCCTTCACAGAGAGTGTGAAGTATCTTCCATAGGGAATTTGCTGTTTTATAGTTCTCGCACCTGATCAAGATTTCTTCAGGTAAAGCCATACTAAGCAAGCTGTATGCTTTAATATCGACTTTAACCTTCTTGACATCATCAGGTGGCAAGTCCTTAGTGCTGATTGGCTGGTTTTTGTCATTATAATCCGGCCCAAGAGTGGGTGGAATATAAGGACCTTGTGTGATGGACTCCCACAAGTCAGAATCAGTGTAGTTCACATGATTTCTGAACTTGATCTTCCAGGATTTAAAATCAGCTTTTGTTTCCAACTTTGGTGGTTGATAAGATCCTCCTCCAAAAGTACTCATGTTTAACTGCAAACAAGATTTAAAATTTAAGTGCTTGAATTGACAAATCTATCAAAGACGCAGATCTAGTATTCAATCGATTTGAATGTAGATCTAAATCAAACAAGCAATAAGTGAATGCTTGCTGAAAGACAAGTCGTTGATTTAATTGTTTGAAAATCAATTAAACAATTTTAATACTGATAGATCAATTGATCTAGATCAATGAGCACCAATGGCTCTGATACCACCTGTGAATCCAAGGATCGCTATTCAGGAATTATCAGTATTAAAATAAATCAATTTAATGATCGCGGAATTATCATTAATTGACGTTTAATTTTGAATGATTAATTATGAACACAACCACAGAAACACAGTAAATGCAAAATCAATAATTATTCAAAAGTATTTCATTAACTATAACGTAATGATTACAAAAGAATAATAATGAATACTATAAACAATCGAATACAGTGTATCAAATAATGTTGATGTTGATGCGACGGCGATTAGGGTTGCACAATGGTGTAACTTGACAGCCGTAATATTGATTGATTGTGTTCACCGAGATGTGAAACCTAGGACTCATATTTATAGATGATTTGAGTCGGTTAAGGAAACACCGGATCTCTCGGGATTTGTTGTTGATCTTGTTGACTTGTTGACTTCTTGGAATTGATAATCACACAAGTATAATGGTCTTCCGCAGGAGTCTTGTCTTCCGCAGATCTTCTGTTTTCCGTAGGAGATTTGCTTTTCCATAGGAATGTTGTTCTTCCGTAGATATTCCTTCTTCCGTAGGAGTCTTCACTTCATGGAAATTGATCATCCGTAGGAACTTACACTTGGTCATTTGGTCTTGTATGAAACATATCTACGGATTAACAAATTGTTCATCCGTAGATGTTTCCTACACTTGGTCATTTTTATCAAATCATCCCAAGAATATTGTTTCTCCTGTCAAAGCACAAATCAACACACATACATATATGGGGTTAACCTATAGATTCAAATCACATATATATATATATATTGACTGTTACAAATGTTAATTACAAGACTTGATTTTTCAAGTACTAAGCCTATACAAAATTGATCTAGTCCTATACAATCTAGACCTAACAAAAGACATTATTAGCAGGAATCATGACACAATGAATCCCCAAAGCATGACACAATGAACCCCTAATCATGACACAAGAACCTTCACAAACACTTATAAGCAGGAATCATGACATAATGAATCCCCAAACCATGACACAATAAACCCCAATCATGACACAGTAAACCTTCACAAAGACATTATTAGCAGGAATCATGACACAATGAATCCCCGAACCATGACACAATGAACCTTCACAAAGATATTATTAGCAGGAATCATGACACAATGAATCCCCAAAGCATGACACAATGAACCCCAATCATGACATAATGAACCTTCAAACACATTATAAGCAAGAATCATGACACAATGAATCCCAAACCATGACACAATGAACCCCCAATCATGACACAATGAACCTTCACAAAGACATTATTAGCAGGAATCATGACACAATGAATCCCCAAACCATGACATAATGAACCCCCAATCATGACACAATGAACCTTCACAAAGACATTATTAGCAGGAATCATGACACATGAATCCCCAAAGCATGACACAATGAACCCCCAATCATGACACAATGTACCCCAATCATGACACAATGAACCTTCACAAACACATTATTAGCAGGAATCATGACACAATGAATCCCCAAAGCATGACACAATGAACCCCAATCATGACACAATGAACCTTCACAAACACATTATAAGCAGGAATCATGACACAATGAATCCCAAACCATGACGCAATGAACCTTCCCAAACCATGACACAATGAACCTTCATAGATTTTTGACACAATAATGCTCGGTTGAAATTCCACAATGAAACCCCTAGATCATGACACAATGCATAGTTATATTTGACACAATAATGCTTGATTAGGTTTTACCTTTTTATGCTTGCTCTTCGATTGGAGTTATTCTCAGTGTTTCTGAGTTTATGCTTGTGGTTTTCGAGGTTGCCGAATGTTCAATAGACTTGAAGACGTTTTCGACGGTACGGGATCCATGCTTACGTTTGAGGTTTCGTCGGAGATGGTTTTGGAGGTTGGCGAATTGAAAAGACGATGATCGAAATTTTCGTCGGAGATGGTTTTCGAGGTTGGCGAATTACTTTTTTGCCCCTCCACCTGTTAGCAGTTTTCCACTTATTTACATGTTTGCCACCGCGTTTTTTTGAACCATTGATCTATTTTAATTAGTTGATCCAACGGCCAGTATTACTTCTCATGCTTTCTAAAATGTTGGCTTTGTAGCATATCCCAACTCTATATGTTATTCTTGAAACATAAAAGAGAATGGTGTCAGTTGATCTCGTTCTCTTCCAAGATATTTTAGCCCCTGTTTAGATTTTGATATAAGAATTTGCTAATACAACTCATTGACATAGTTAACCATCCACTCAAATCTTTACTAAAACATATTGTTAGCGTATCACAGGTAAATTACCCTTGGCAAATTGACGCCAAAATTTGGGTAAATCTAAGAGTAACAGACTAACAGTAAATAAGTTATAGAGGTAGACAAGCATGATTTTATAACTTAAGCATGCTTAGAAAATATTGTTATCAGTTATCACTATAAATGGCATCGCAACATTCTCTATATCCGACCCAAATCCTAATATAATTTTGAGAGCAACCCCTTAAGATAATAATAATGAACATATCAATTTTCTTTTTCTCCCACTTTGATAATTTCTGGAATGTATTTATTTGTATTGTAGTATGTTCGTTTATTTTACTTTTTATAATAAATATGATATCATGTTCTGAAAACAAAGATTCATGCTAATTAATTTTCTTTAATGTTCTGAAAACAAAGATTCATGCTAATTAATTTTCTTTACGACTACTTGGATTATTGTGAGAGGCATAAAAACCTTAATTTGTTGCATGGTTACTTGAACTCAAAACTTCACTCTCCTATTTTACTGAAGTATAGGTAGATGAACTCAATTAATTCAGTCAAGGTTCATTGCTATTCATATTAATTGTTTAGTTTTGTTTTCGATCTTGTAAATTTCCTTTTAAATCCAGTTTACCCTTGTAAAGTCACAAAAGTCATTATATTAGTTTGAAAAAACAGATATTTAGAGTGTTTAACTAATAGGAAATGTTTTAATGAAAGCACACGTCATGAAAGAGTACAAGTTTTTATTTAATTCATGGGAAATTAAAATTCGGGTCTTTTTATTACAACTATAATCTTTAAAAAAACCCAAATAAAACTGTCACGTTAATTTGGGCTGCTACATATTCATGATAAGGAAAATTCTTGAAATGTTTTTTAATCGAAGTTTTATTTTAAAACATAGATATTCGATCTCATAACACGAATGTTCGACCCTAAAAACGAACGTTTTTTAACTCAAAACATAGGGGCCCAATCTCACGAACAAGGGTGTCCTACCTCATAAACATGGGCTAAAGCCTTTAGAAGGAAAAGCTTTTAGAATTGCATGTAGAAACCTTTAAAATATTAACACAATTAAATTAATAGAGTAAAACAACATACTAAAAAAGATAATGATCTAAGAATTATTTTAAGAATTTTTTCTTTCTTATTGTCCACAGCAAGTCAAAATCTATATCCACTCCTGTCATAAATTTGGACCCATTTCGTTTTTCAGATCATAAATAAAAGCTTTAATTCACCATTATCGACGCTTCACTTGTTGAAGATAATATTAGAGATGTGATGCACATATCGCCAGCAGCAAGTGTTGACTTTCAGAATTTAGTTTAAATATTTATGGGATCAACACTTATTCTTATAACTCTTATTATATTCTTATCATCTTTACTATAGATGCTTTTACCACCCAAAGAATCGATGCATTAGAGCCCCAATGAAAGGTCCGCGTGAAACCAAAATAATCGATCCGTAATTAGAATAACCGACATAATCGAATGATAAAAGTCAAACCCAAATAAAGTCACCACTTTTGTTTGAAGTTTTTAAAATTGAATTTTTGGTTTTAACATAAAGAAAACCAAAAATAAAAAACCTAAGTGGAATGTGAAAAAGAAATCAAAAACAAAACTGAAATGAAAACCAAAAATCAAAAACCGAAAAAATCAAAACCAAACAGTTTTGAAAATAATAGTAATAATAATATAGGTGGTAATATATTTTTCTTCTGTTATTATTGTATTAACGAAGTGGCATTATGGCTTTAAAAATTAGAGTGGTAAAAAGCTATGAGTCTGAAACTACTTTTCAGTAAGCATGAGAATGGAATTTTGAGGTGACTTGCCAAAGTCAATTACTGTTGAGGTGACGTCATCATCACATTGTAAATAACTTTCTTACAGAATTTGACCACTACTTAATGATGCACCATTAATTGGACTGCTTATTCAAATATTTATCAATGCATTGTTGGAATATAAACTTTAAAACTGTTTATTTGAAAAGTGCATTACACATTGGATGTACAATAACCATGGAAACCCTGAATCGAATAAAATAGGTTGGTTGGTCGAGAGTAATAATAGGTTTTTGGCTTATATTATCGTGTTATTTTGGTTTCACGTGTGTTTTGTTATTGTTTTTAAAAAGTAAAAATCTTGATATTAGGTCAAATGTATCGGCTCATTATGTTTAATACGTTAAGTAATCCTTTCAAATACTCCAGGCATTGTAGATTTGTATCAAAGTTTTCATTATTTGTTATATGTATTCATCTTATGTTTTACTTTTAAATCATTTCCTGTTATTTTTGTCATTGATTTTTATATATTATAAAACTTTGTTGTTATTTTAGTATTGTATTTTGTAATTAAAAGTATACAATAATTTTATATCACAAATGTGTTTCTCATACTCATAATATTCAGTAAAACGTAACGACGAACAAAAACACACAATGAGACCTTTTATTATTTGTTTTACGTTTTGTATTATTTTTTTTTTGTTATTGATTTTAATGTATTAGATTAAGTAGGTGACATTTTATTATTGTGTTTTACATACTATAGATATACACCAATGTTATTTTATCATTCTGAAATTTTCAAATTCGAATAGTGTTTTTTAAAATTTTTAGATACTGAGATATCTAAATTATCAGAAATTTTTTAAAAAGATATTAAATAATACATTTTTTGGATATTTTTTATTTTTTGAATATTGTTGGATTTTTTTATGAATTTCAGATATCCGAGGCTTTTTTAAATAAATTTACTAAATTTTAATAAAAACTATTAATGTTATATTTTTTAAAATTCCCGAGGAACCACTTCTAGCGCGAAAGAGGTGGTTTGAGAGTGAGTTCTTAAGGGTATACACCAATGTGTTGTTTGTTTTTTCTGCAGCAAAATGTCTGCAGTCTTCGTATCACATCTGCAGACATCTTCAAGAGAGGATGTGGACCAAACCTCTCCAGTCTCTAACAAAAAGGGTGTCTTTTTTAACGTCTGTAAACTGTTAAAACCAATTGTTGGTAT
This sequence comes from Flaveria linearis, assembly GCA_024085815.1. Lineage (NCBI taxonomy): Eukaryota > Viridiplantae > Streptophyta > Magnoliopsida > Asterales > Asteraceae > Flaveria > Flaveria linearis. The sequence goes on along the minus strand of CM044011.1, from coordinate 79,638,525 downwards.
ACGGTGGTGCTAGACAGTGGTGGTGATGGTAGATGGTGGGTGGTGGTGTTGGTGGACGGTGGTGGAGCCGGACGATGGTGGTGGTGACGATGGTGGTGTTGGCGGACGGTGGTGGAGGCGGACGGTGGTGGTGGTGACGGTGGTGGTGGACATGGGTGGTGGTGGGTGATGGTGTTAATTTCTGCATAATTTAAAAGACTTTAGAAGTGTTTGTGGTAAGTATACACCATGCAGAACTCGCGCAAACATTTTTTAGTGAAAAGTCTCTTCAAAAACAAACACTTTGCATAACTCAACGTCTGAACGTGGTCTACGCGGTGCACACAAAAGAGGTCATGAAGATTTTTTTAAAAAAACAAACACCTCCCAAATCTTTTCAACTAAATGTATCTTCTTACCATATTTTTTTTATTTTCCTATTTTGATTGTTTTTTCTTAGTTATGCATTTTATTTATATATGAATGAAACTTTAGTTACTTTTTTGTGTTTACATATTTAATTTATTTTTTAATTTAAAAATTAGAAAAAGGTAATCAGGTAGTTGAGAGAAATGTTATCACTGATTAAGTTGTATATGGATAGCTGTGGGTAAAAAATAAATTGACAGTTTATGCGTAAGGGTTATTGGATAGTCTATCTCCTCCCTTTCCTCCCTTATCTCCCTTATATGTTTTCAAAACGTTACAAGAGCTGATTAGTTGTTTTTTTAACGAAAAATGTGTGGTCTTTTTTTAAATATATGTTATCTTAACGGGTTCACTTATTAGTTTCTTAGTCGAGATCGTACCCCCAGCCCTTTTTTGAGAAAAACTATTGATGAAAAAACTCACTAGCTTAGTTTTAAGCATTTTGCTCAAAGTTATATTGAACCCATAACATCATAATAAATATATGTGATGGGTAAGTCACTTTAACTAATTCGTCTAAGGATCATTGGTAGACTTGATTAGTTAAATCAAGGATATTTAAATTATACTAATTATCAAATTATTTATGTATTATGGTACCTTATATTAGGGTGTTTTAATAAAAAATTGATTTTGGCTTTAACCTAAAGCTTTTCATTTTATGCAATGTAACCTTACAAAATTTATTTTTATTACTTTTAATCCAAAACTTTTTATCATTTGTATTTTAACCTCATAACATTTTTACTTTCATTTTGGTCTCCTATACTTTTCATCTTTCGAGACTTTTCGTTTTACGTTCCGTTTTAAGTTGTGTAAGTTAACAAGATGTATATGCGTGATCCAACATTTTTACATTTTGCTTTAGGTTTTGTTCTAAAATTTGTGACCTAACATGGCGCAATGTGTGTGTGTGTGAAACGTGTTTACATGTATTTTTCTTCATTTGACAGATTTATCGCAACGCACTAGTTAAATACTATTTATTAATAAATTTAAAATATGATACACACCTGAAAAAGATAATATTTATATTAGACTTAATTACACGGGTGGTCCCTGTGGTTAGGCCAGATTTCACTTTTGGTCCTTAGCTTTCTGAAACTACATGGTTGGTCCAATAGTTGGCACAAACGTAACAAACTTGGTCCCTGAAGTGGATGTCCGTTAAGTTTGACTGTTAAACTTTTTAAAATGACTAAAATACCCCTTGCCACTTTTTAATATGGCAGAAACAAGTTCTTCACCGTCACCACCGTCGAAACTCGCCGGAAAAGTAGCCATAATCACCGGCGGAGCAAGCGGCATCGGAGAAGCAACCGCCCGTCTCTTCGCTGCCCACGGCGCCACCGTCGTGATCGCCGACATCTCCGACGACAAAGGCCACCGCGTCGCCGCTTCCATCGGCTCCCACCGCTGCACCTACTTCCTCTGCGACATCACCGACGAGCAACAAGTCATCCGCACCAACGCCCGTGGCTCCGCCGTTGTAGGTCTAGATCTACAACAATTCGACGATGTCCTCCGCACCAACGCCCGTGGCTCCGCCGCATGCCACCGGATCTAGAGGCGCAAGTGTACGGACGGACTACGTGATGGCAAAACACGCGGTGGTTGGATTGGTGCGATCGGCGAGCAAGCAGCTCGGAGTGCACGGGATTAGGGTGAACTGTGTGTCGCCTTCGGCGGTGCCGACGGCGTAGTCGAAAAGGGAGCTTGAAGGGGGTGCAGTTGAGTGTTGAACTTGTGGCGGAGGCGGTGTTGTTTCTCGCGTCGGAGAGGCGGTGTTGAACTTGTCGAGCTTGAAGGGGGTGCAGTTCGGGTCGCCGGAGGAGATGAAGAAGACGATGAGGTTATATGTGTGTGGTTTATATTTTAGTGTTTTATATTTAGTTTTAAAGGGTAATCGGGTCATTTACATGCATTTAACGGTTAAACTTAACGGACATCCACTTCAGGGACCAAGTTTGTTACGTTTGTACCAACTATTGGACCAACCATGTAGTTTCAGAAAGCTAAGGACCAAAAATAAAATCTGGCCTAACCACAGGGACCACCCGTGTAATTAAGTCTTTATATTATTTGATATTTTTAGCATATATTATTCAAAATATCAACTTTATATAAAATTAAGGTATTAACATCATTTAAAATTTTTAAAAATTAACTTGTTATAAGTTGTTCTAAAACACATGTTACAAGGAAATTGAGGATTTATTCTAAAAATTTAATAATTGCTATGAACACGCGTTAAAACAAATTCATTTTTTTTCCTTTTATGGTTTTAGCATTTTATTATAAAGTTTGTAGTCCATATCAGAAATATTCAATACAATATGATTAATAAGATCAGTATGTTTCTTTTTCAAAGGAAATGTTTTTAGTATACTGATATTATCCCAAACAAAAGATTATGAGTCCAGTTTAAATACAGAGTGTAAATGTTTTTAAAAGTAAAGTATGTATAAAATTCAAAGTGTATGTTTATCTGTAAAAAAAGATATGTAAAATTAATATAACACGTATTATAACTAACTAGGAATCAAATCCAAGCAATTTCATGTGTATATTGTTAAGTTTAAATGAAAACCTTGTTATCAATGAAAGAGTTTGAAAGTATAATATTACGTGTGTTTACATGTATGTATATGATATATTAATATTATACTTTCAAGCTCAGTTATATAGATAAAAACCATTAATGGTGGGAAAGTGGGAATGGGCTGTAGAGTTTCAATCCGTCGATCAAAATTGTAAACTCCTGAACAGGATTCATCGATTGCAAAGGATTTTGTCTACTGTTTGTTAAGGATTTTATAGATTTTGTTAATAATTAATAGTAATTTATGGATTTTACGTTGCGCAATTTGTTATAACAATTATATTAATATGGTCATGTTGTGTCTATATATAATTGTTATTATATGTATCATGTCTTGTCTACAATTGTATTATATGTGTTATGTCATTTTTGTTATTGCATTTCTTTGATTTAATTGTCTTAATTAAATCAGTCATGTCATGTAACATGTTAATTAAACAAGTATGTGTTAGTGTTTTAGTAAGAAACAACATGTCATGTAACATGTTAATTAAAGAAGTATGTGTTAGTGTTTTAGTAAGAAACGTTTAGTGAAATTGATCATGTTTGGGTAGATGAGTGAAACTCTATCATTTAGCATGTCATTACAACACGTTTTGGAAGCTTTAGTGGCATAAACTTTGTTAAACATAAACAAACCAAGGACCAAGTGTGCTACACCTTTCACAACTTAATGTAAGCCTAACAAATTAAAAAAAGCAAACACTACAAGGAAATTGATTTTTTGCGACTACGTTTTTTGCGGCGATAAAGGATTCGTCGCAAAAACTAACTAAACGACAAAAATAATTTGCTTTTTGACTTTTCTAGTCAAATTTATTTTTTGCGACGATATTGTCGCCGCAAAAAGGTTTTTTAATTTATTTTATGTGATTAAAAATATATTATTTTTTTTGTCAATTCAGTTTCGTCGCAAAAAATATATTCAAGTTTTTTTACAATTTTCCTGAATTTTTTAGTTGGTGGGAAAATTTCCCGCCTTAGTTTTTGCGGCGATAATTTCGTCGCAAAAGGTTTTCGTCGCAAAAAATAATTAAAAATAAATATGAAAAATAAATATAATAAAAACTACATCGCCGGAATTTCACTTTTTTTTACTTAGTGGGGCCCACAAAACAAATCGTCGCAAATGTCGTCGCAAATAACTTTTTGCGACCAATTTTTACGGCGACTTTTTTGCGACCAAATTTTCGTCGCAAATAATATATTGCGACGAGAATGTGACTTTTTGCGACGATGTAAATCGCCGCAAAAAAACTCTTTTCTTGTAGTGAAAGTACCCTGAGTAAATAACGACTCTAGCCACTCTTTGCGATGGATGTTTTACAAATGAAAAAAAGAACACAAGTCATGGTATATATGCAAGTGAGGGATGCGTTAGTTATTATTCTACTCCAGAATACATACATCAACCATCTACACACTCAAGTGTATATATCCTTTAGTGATCTTCCATCACTTTGATCAGTCACATTTCGAAGGGTGGTGACGGACACCTCTTGACTTTATGTATAGATCGAAGTTTCTGCATCTTAAATACAACCTTCTAAAATGAGGCCTTAAACTTGACTGATTATGATATTCTCTCCCACATAAACGCATGACTTCCTCTTCGTGCCAGACTCATGGTACTGCTCTACATCACTTTAATTTGGCGAGCCTTAATAGATGTACTTTATTTGTATTTGGCACTTAATATGTCTCTTTAAGCTCGACGATGGATTGCCCGTTTTCATGATCTTCAACATTTGTGAGCACTCTAAGGAAGAAGTTGCATGGGTAGCTCCGTTGGTCTTGCACCCTTAATTGCACTCTACAAGGATAAAGTTGGTCTCCTAACCTCTCTACAACCTCTCTACATGGCCTAGCTGTCACACCCTCAATTTTCACGAACGGGGTTTTACCGTTAGGCGTGTGACATACCAGGATCTCAGACACAGTCATATCGAACGACACTATATGAATTTAAAATAAACATTTGACTTCATTCAAAAGAACATAAACAAGGTTTACAATAGTGCGGAAGCGAGTACATAATTTGTAAATCCATTACAATACAGTTACAATAGTCATGTTTAGACAAAATGTTCAATGCTGAAAATATAATAGATGAATGCATGTCCTGAGTGCGTTTCCTTAGCGTGCATCTTGAGCTTATGCATTCCTGTGACCTGAGAAAACATGCTAAAATGTGTCAACATAAAGTTGGTGAGTTCACAGGTTTATTCAACAATAAATGTGTTCGTAAGCGTTCGGTAATTTGCGTTTCAATGGTTTAGTATATAGAGCATATCGTTAGGTAGCTAGCCTATGTTCTTGTTACTTAGCGTTTCGAACCGAAGCTGACTGTTTACGTCCTATATGTGTTTGTTGTATCCCGTCACGTCTCGCAAGACCGTGACAAATGTGTTAGGTCAATCAAGCACCCGTTTGACCTCCAATCAAGCTAGCGCGACTAGCCCGGGCGGGGTTTGTCAGACCCAGTAGTACTACTCAAAATTACCTCGCTAATCCCATTACTAACGGTTCGAGTGTGTCAGGACATGTTGTGTGTTTGCACTAACGTAACAAGCGATATCAATAATACTACAACCATTTAAGTAAATCTGTTTTTGCATGTTTTCTCCCCCAAAGGAAAGAGAGTAAAATAGGGGCCGTGAAACTCACTGATGATGTAGTAAGTACGTAGAATGAAAGTCTCCCAAGAGTTGTTTACGATGCGCTATCAAACACCTATTGACAGTTATGTTAAGCGTTAATATTGTGTTTAGCGTTAATAGACATGTTTAGTCGGGTCGGGTCGCATGGGTTCGGTCGTGGGCGACACACACACACACATGCAGGCATACACATATCAAACCTTATGTAGATCCCAAACGGGTTGTCGTTTGTTGCAACAGTTAGGTTGTTTTAGATCGTAAAAGTATGTGCTTGTTGATTGCGTTGACTTTAATCTTTGTGGTCAAGAAATGACACTTTATTGATTGTTACCATATCATCACACGATAGGCACACCGCACACAAGGAGAATTTACTCCAAATGACTCCAATCGCATATCAAGGCCAGACGCACGACTGGACACTTCATTCGCACGAATGGGCCTTCAGTCGTACTAATCAATCTCATTCGTAAGATTGAACCCTCATTCGTACGACTTAGCATCCAATCGTACCACACATCACCAATTCACCCGACTCAACAACCAATCGTACGACTGGACCTTCATTCGTACGGTTGGACCTTCAGTCGGGTGTTACTCAGTCGCACACGTTCATTCGGTTGACTCAGTCGCACAGACTCTCAATCGCATGCATTCATTCGAACGTTACACAGCTACGTATGGACTCAATCACACGATCCAACCCAGTCGCACCGCTTAGTCGTACGATGGACCCAGTCGCATGGTTCAGTCGCATGGCTGGCCCAGTCGCGTACTGCAGCAGGTCGCGACTGCTGGACGGGCTGAACAGCCTTCGGCTGTCCCGTGCTCGATTTTCACACAATTAGGACTTCCAGGAACACTTTCCTAACATGTCTAAGTGGAAAGCACACGCTGATTGACCTCACACGCACCCCCACGACCACATGCATTCGGGTTGAACCCTAACACCCGAACCCCATACTTGCAGCAGTGAAACGAGCAATAAAACGGATGAATGAGGTCGCCTACCTACTGGGAACGTGATTTCTCAGCTGTTGCGTGGTTTAGCCGGCGAAAACGGGCTCAATCGGGGTGGTTTTGGTGCTAGGATGAAGACACGGAGAAGAAGAGAGCGTAAGAGAGAAAGAGCAGAGTGTGAGGGTGTTTGGGCTGGTGGGTGGGTATTTATACCCAGCCCCAGTTTGGCAATTGTCAGGTTTGGTCCCTATACTTAGGTCCCGTGTTCCCGAATTTCGTTCCGGTTGATAACGACGTGATTGGACGTGCTATATAAATTAAGAGGATTCCTTAGGTAATCTCGTTTGGGTGATTCCTCTACAAACACCCGCGTTAGTATTTTTATCATAATTTGTTTAACGATGTCGGTGGCGGTGTTTGTATACGTTTCGAGTATTAGCGAGTACGGGTCAATGTTAGCGACAATGGTTTGAAAAATGTTGACCTGAAATTACAGGGTGTCACATCATCCCCTTGTTGCAGGAATTTTCGTCCCGAAAATTAGTATATCATGTTACGTGGTGTTTACGGGGAAGTACTAGACTCAACGGTTTGTGATGCATGTTGAATAGAGTACCTGCGTATCTAAGAGATAGATGCCTGATTTTGGAACAGTTGAGGGTATTTCTTCTTCATCTGATCTTCGCGTTCCCAGGTAAATTCTGGTCCACGCTTTGAGTTCCAACGGATTTTGACGATAGGGATACGACTATGTTTGAGCGTTTTGACTTGTCGATCCATGACTTCCACTGGTTCCTCGACGAAATGTAGTTGTTCGTCCACATGTATCTCGTCTAACGGAACAATAAGAGTCTCATCTGCAAGTCATTTTCTCAAGTTGGAAACATGGAACACATCGTGTACTCCACGGAGTTCTTCGGGTAGGTTCAATTGGTAGGCCACGGGGCCACCCCGTTTGACAACCTCAAACGGTCCCACGTACCTAGGGCTTAGTTTCCCGCGTTTCTCGAAACGAATCACACCCTTCCAAGGTGACACTTTCAAAAGCAGCTTGTCACCTATTTGGAATTCCAACGGTCGGCGACGCTTGTCAGCGTAGCTTTTCTGTCGGTCACGGGCTGCTGCCATACGGTTACGGATCTGCACGATCTTCTCAGTCGTCTCGTGCACTAGCTCAGGGCCGGTGAGTTGACTTTCTCCAACTTCCGCCCAACAGATAGGTGATCGGCACTTACGCCCATACAGTGCCTCAAATGGGGCAGCTTTGATCGATGTGTGATAGCTATTGTTGTAAGAAAACTCAACTAGCGGTAAGTGAGTTTCCCAACTGCTGCCGAAATCTATGACGCAGGCACGTAACATGTCTTCTAGGGTTTGGATCGTACGCTCACTTTGGTCATCGGTTTGAGGGTGATAAGCAGTGCTCATATCCAACCGCGTCCCCAATGCTCGTTGCAAAGACTGCCAGAAGTGTGAAGTGAATCGAGCGTCACGATCAGAGATAATGGAAATCGGTACACCATGCCGAGAGACTACTTCCCTTAGGTAGATACGAGTTAACTTTTCCATACGATCAGTCTCCCGGATTGCCAGGAAGTGTGCGGATTTCGTCAAGCGATCCACGATCACCCAAATGGTATCGCATCCGCTGGGAGTCCGAGGGAGTTTCGTGATGAAGTCCATAGATATCTGCTCCCACTTCCATACTGGTATTTCTGGCTGTTGGAGTAAACCAGACGGTCGTTGATACTCTACCTTAACCTTAGAGCAGGTCAAACATCTGCTCACGTAGGTGGCGATATCTGCTTTCATGTTCGGCCACCAGTAAAGAACCTTCAGGTCGTGGTACATCTTGTCTGAACCTGGGTGGATTGAGTACCGTGTTTTGTGAGCTTCGTCCATTACCAATTCTCGTAGGTTTCCATACGAGGGAATCCATGTTCGATCCATGAAGTAGCGGATTCCGTCCGACTTGGTTTCCAGTTGCTTCTCCATACCTCGTAGCGATTCGGCTTTCAAATTCTCGTCTTTTAACGCCTCAAGTTGAGCATTGCGGATCTGTCGGGTAAACCGGTGTGAATGGTGAGTTGCAATGCTCGAACTCGTCTTGGCTTGGGCGTTTCCTTCCGACTCAGGGCGTCTGCTACTACATTGGCCTTGCCCGGATGATACTTGATCGTACAGTCATAGTCGTTTAACAACTCGACCCAACGACGTTGTCTCATATTTAGCTCCTTCTGTTCAAAGATGTGCTGGAGACTCTTGTGATCGGTGTAAATGGTGCACTTGGTACCGTACAAGTAGTGTCTCCATATCTTGAGTGCAAACACGACTGCTCCAAGCTCTAGGTCGTGTGTCGTGTAGTTTTTCTCATGTATCTTCAATTGTCGTGATGCATAGGCAATCACCTTATTGCGTTGCATCAGTACGCAACCGAGGCCTTGTATGGAAGCATCACAGTAAACTACAAAATCATCGGTTCCCTCAGGCAGGGATAGAATTGGTGCTGTGCAAAGTCTCTGCTTCAGAATCTGGAATGCAGATTCTTGTTTATCACTCCAATCGTACGTGGTGCCTTTATGAGTCAATGCGGTGAGAGGTTGAGCAATCTTCGAGAACCCTTCGATGAACCGTCGATAATAGCCAGCCAACCCAAGAAACTGTCGTACCTCGGTCGGTGTCTTAGGCGTAGCCCAGTTCTTGATGGCTGCTATCTTTGCCGGGTCAACGTGTATCCCATTCTCATTGACCACATGACCCAAGAAATGGACCTCTCGTATCCAAAAGTCGCACTTTGAAAATTTTGCATACAACTGTTCTCGTCTCAACAGCTCCAGAATCAGTCTAAGGTGTGCTTCGTGTTCTTCCTTATTCCTTGAGTATATAAGGATGTCATCGATGAAGACAATGACGAACTTGTCTAGATAGGGTTTGCACACCCGGTTCATTAGGTCCATGAAAACCGCTGGTGCATTGGTCAACCCGAACGGCATAACCAAGAACTCGTAGTGGCCATACCTCGTTCTGAAGGCAGTCTTTGAAATGTCTTCTTCTCGTATCCTTAGTTGATGATAATCCGATCTTAGGTCTATCTTGGAATAGTAACTCGACCCTTGTAGTTGATCGAACAGATCATCAATGCGCGGGAGAGGATAACGATTCTTTACTGTTGCCTTGTTCAATTCCCTGTAGTCGATACACATGCGGAAAGTTCCGTCCTTCTTCTTGACAAACAGGACTGGGGCTCCCTACGGTGATGAGCTAGGTCTGATAAAACCCTTATCTAATAGTTCCTGCAATTGCGTAGACAGCTCTTGCAGTTCCCTTGGAGCTAATCTGTACGGTGCTCTCGCGATAGGGGCAGCTCCCGGTACCAAATCGATTTGGAACTCGACTTGGCGATGCGGTGGGAGACCGGGTAGGTCTTCGGGGAAAACCTCAGGATAATCACGTACAACTGGGATGTCTTCAATCTTCTTTTCCTCGGTTTCTTTTTCAGTGACCATGGCTAGGAAAGCGGTATGACCCTTACGCAAACACTTCTGAGCCTTCATGTAGGAGATGATTCCAGAGACCATGCCACTCCTTTCGCCCTGAACTGATAGAATTTCACCACTAGGAAGTGGTATGCGAACGATTTTCTCCCCACAGATGATCTCAGCTTGATTCTTAGATAGCCAGTCCATACCCACAACTACGTCGAAACTACCAAGCGTGACAGGCATCAGGTCTATATCTATCTCATGACCACATAATCCTAGTCGGCACCCCTTAACGATATGAGTCGCCTCAATTAGTTTTCCGTCAGCTAATTCTACAACATAACTGGGTTCCATGACAGCTAGGGTTACATCTAATAACTTAATGAACTGGTTGGAAACGAAGCTCCTATAAGCTCCAGTATCAAATAGTATAGAAGCGAAACAACCATTCAGGGGAAACGTACCAGTAACCACATTCTGGTCATCCTTTGCCTCGCCGGAACCGATCACGAATGCACGACCCTTGGCATTGCCCCCATTATTACCCTTGTTTCCACCCTTCAGCTGTGGGCAATCCTTCCTGTAGTGTCCTTCCTTACCACATTCATAACAGGCTCTAGTCACTCCACCCTGGCGTTGTTGTTGAGGTTGTTGTTGCTGAGTCATTATTTCACCCCTGCAGTCTTTGGCTGCGTGACCCATCTTTCCACATCTCTGACAACGGAGTCGATCACACGGGCCATGATGATGGAAGTTGCACCGGTTACACTTAGGATTCTTGCCCGCGTAACTACTCGATCCCTGGCCATAGTTGTTGTTGTTCTGATTGTTGAAGCTTCTTGAAGGGTCAAACTTTTTGGTCTGTTGTTGCTGGGTGTTGTTGGAGCTTGAAGACTTGTTGTTGTTATTGCCGTCCCATTTCCTTTTGTGATCAGAAGAACCAGAAGCTGCGCCGCGTTTAGGCAAGGTGCCCTGTGCCACTGCCTGGTCGGTGAGTTTATAAGCCAGTCGGATGGCCTGCTGAATAGTGACAGGATCAGCAGCCATCACACTAGCCTGGATCTGAGGAGCTAGACCATCAATGTATTTTTCGATCCGCTTGTAGGCCGGAGTCACCATCTGAGGGCATAATGCAGCCAACTCGTGCGAACGAGTCGTGTACTCCTCAATGTCAGAACCAACCATCTTCAAATTCCAAAATTCTGCCTCCAGTTTCTGGACTTCGCTCCTGGGACAGTACTCTTCTTTCATCAGAACCTTGAAGTCATCCCATGGCATACCATTAGCAGCACCAAGCCCTAAGGTTTGGACTTATGAGTTCCACCACGTCAGGGCTGGTCCCTCCAATGTGCCGGAGGCGTACTTGACGTGATTTCCATCGGGACAGTTGCACATGGCAAACACTGACTCGAGCTTCTCCAGCCAGCGTAGCAATGTGACAGCACCCTCAGAGCCGCTGAAAGAATGAGGCTTGCAATCCATAAACATCTTGAAGGTGCAGACTGTGGGACCTCCTTGATTCGGATTCTGGTTGTTCTGGTCCTGATTTCGGGCCTGCTCATAAGCTGCAAGCGCATCAGCCACGCGCTCATTAATGATAGCATTCAGCTCGGCTTGAGTCAGGGTGATATTTCCTCGTCCACCCGCGCGTCCCGCTCTTCTTCCAGACATGATTTCTTCAATTCACAACACATATTAATTAATAACCGGATAATAATTATTGACAATAATAAATTGTATCATGCTAGTAAGAATGAAGGGTTTGTCTGCATATCGATAGTGAAGCTATATGGGGATCCGAGGCCTCATGCCTCCAAGTATGAAATTGAGAACTTGTACTGACCACAACCGTTATCACCAAAAAGAGTTTCCAGAATTCTCATGCACGACAAATTACAATTACGTGTGCACCCGTGATTCTAATTTGCTTTGCATGGTCACACATGGTTCCCCCTATTCGAGATAGCGTACCTTGTCCAGTACCGAGTGTTATCATTGATAGAAGTATCAAAGATATATTTGTTATACTAAGAGTCGAATAACTAAAGATGTACTAAGGTTGTACAAGAGATTTGGTTAGGATAATAACGGGAGTCAAGACTATTTGTCCTTCTTCTCTTCGAAGTTCTAAGTGTTTGTGGTCAAGAAATGACACTTTATTGATTGTTACCATATCATCACACGATAGGCACACCGCACACAAGGAGAATTTACTCCAAATGACTCCAATCGCATATCAAGGCCAGACGCACGACTGGACACTTCATTCGCACGAATGGGCCTTCAGTCGTACGAATCAATCTCATTCGTACGATTGAACCCTCATTCGTACGACTTAGCATCCAATCGTACCACACATCACCAATTCACCCGACTCAACAACCAATCGTACGACTGGACCTTCATTCATACGGTTGGACCTTCAGTCGGGTGTTACTCAGTCGCACACATTCATTCGGTTGACTCAGTCGCACAGACTCTCAATCGCATGCATTCATTCGCACGTTACAAAGCTACGTATGGACTTAATCGCACGATCCAACCCAGTCGTACCGCTTAGTCGTACGATGGACCCAGTCGCATGGTTCAGTCGCATGGCTGGCCCAGTCGCGTACTGCAGCAGGTCGCGACTGCTGGACGGGCTGAACAGCCTTCGGCTGTCCCGTGCTCGATTTTCACACAATTAGGACTTCCAGGAACACTTTCCTAACATGTCTAAGTGGAAAGCACACGCTGATTGACCTCACACGCACCCCCACGACCACATGCATTCGGGTTGAACCCTAACACCCGAACCCCATACTTGCAGCAGTGAAACGAGCAATAAAACGGATGAATGAGGTCGCCTACCTGCTGGGAACGTGATTTCTCAGCTGTTGCGTGGTTTAGCCGGCGAAAACGGGCTCAATCGGGGTGGTTTTGGTGCTAGGATGAAGACACGGAGAAGAAGAGAGCGTAAGAGAGAAAGAGCAGAGTGTGAGGGTGTTTGGGCTGGTGGGTGGGTATTTATACCCAGCCCCAGTTTGGCAATTGTCAGGTTTGGTCCCTATACTTAGGTCCCGTGTTCCCGAATTTCGTTCCGGTTGATAACGACGTGATTGGACGTGCTATATAAATTAAGATGATTCCTTAGGTAATCTCGTTTGGGTGATTCCTCTACAAACACTCGCGTTAGTATTTTTATCATAATTTGTTTAACGATGTCGGTGGCGGTGTTTGTATACGTTCCGAGTATTAGCGAGTACGGGTCAATGTTAGCGACAATGGTTTGAAAAATGTTGACCTGAAATTACGGGGTGTCACACTAGCTCATCTAGAGGTGTTTACGTTTTGATTTGGTCGATTTTTTATGTGTATATCTAGAGCCAAACGATTAACTATAGTTTTTTTTCTTTTAAAAAAAGTAACTTAGTAGATTGGGTTGGTTGGGTCGGTCAGTCAAATTGACTAAGACTATTTCTTATAACTAGTTTTTAAATAGATTTAGAATAAGGTTAATTAATTTGTGTAAACTTTTAAAAATTATAAATATGCTCCATCTTCTCTAAAATAAGGTATGAAACTCTCCTCTTTTCCAGCATACCGACAGCTAATGGTTGTTGGTCGTGACTTTCTACGATGATCATAGCAAGGATTTACTTTCCCCCATCTTCCATACTGTAATAGGCAATGATTGTAACTCATCAAGAATTTGTAAAAAGAATCTATCATTTGAGAAGGTCTCTAGTCTCATAACTCATGGTTGCAAACTCTGTCACATACTCTTGGATCGTCTCATTATTCTTAAGATATATTATGTAATCTACTCTTCTTTTCGTGTTAGCATTCATCATATGAAATTGTCTTTAAGATCTCAAACAAACTCCATTATCATGTTAATGGTATGTCTAGATCACTCAATATTGTCCTTGTCTCGATGTCTTGACCATGTTGTCGTGGTACCCTTGAAATACATTGTGGTCGTCTTAATTTGACACCTCCTCCATGATGTGTACCCTTAAGTTACCGTTGTATATCCCACATAAAGTCATCAACCGTCATTGCACGACTCTTGTCATCGATTAATTGACAACGATGATTTTGTATAAAAGTTTGAAATTCCTTATGTAACACTCCATAAATTATGGATTAAATTCAGAAAGGTAGTAAAAAAACCTAATCAATTAAACTCTAGTAAACTATCTACTTAGAGCACTCACAACACCATCTCTATATTCATTCTCTATCTAGTATTTGTCTATTTTCTTTCTCCATCCCACATTATATCTCTTTCTTCATCTACAAAATTTAAAGAATTAGCAATAGTAAATCCTTATATTTAGAGGCTTACTATCATCATCTATGAAATTGTTGTGAGTGTATAAAAAATAAAAAATAATAAAATAAATATTTGTGAGTATGATAAAGATAAAGATGAAGAATAAGATGTGAAAAGTATTTTTAAAATAAGCTAAATCTAAAGAAAAAAAATGCTTTTTAGTTTTATCTTTAGGATCTGAGGAGAAAATGCGTATCGTCTTCAACGTCCCCTAGACTTTAGTATAAATAGAGATGGAGAATGTGTTACGAATGCTCTTATGACCACATACAAAATTGAGGGCTTTTGCTATAAAAGAAGTAGTTATTACTTGATTAGTTTTTAATTGTTGAATTGTTGTAAAAACGTTTTTTATAATAATAGAAAGACACATAGATATGTAGGATCCGGACCCAAGAACCACACATAGTAAGTGTGTGTGAGAGAGTGATAGGGAGACAAAGATGGTGACAAGACGATAAAAGTTAGAGGGCCCTTTTGGATTTTTTTCAAATCTATGCTTCTTTCCTTTCTTTTCTTTTTCTTTTTGCAGCCTTTCTCCTTAAAAACCTCCGCTTTTATTAATATTACAGTTTTAATTATGACATCTCACCAAAATTAAAATTGAAAATTTTAATATATAAAGAACGGTTATAATTTGATAATAATAATTGATAATAATAATTAATAATAATAATAATATTAGTAATAATAATAATAATAATAATGATATTAGTAATAATAATAATAACTAAAACGATAACAAAGTAGAAATAAATTTGAACTAGAGTTATGTTCTTAGATCATGTTCTGTATCTAAGCTATTGAATTCTTATTCTTATTCTTTTTGTCACATGTTGGAATATTGGAAACACCAAGATTTTGATGTGCTCATATATGTATACTATATATATAAGTAAATGAGAAGGACAAAATGGTCATTTGATCAAAATCTCTTAAAATTAAGAGTTGTACAACTCTTTTAGCAAACATTACAACCCTTAAAGCTTGAAAACATCCAAACAAGCTGAGCTGCTTTCAAATCCAGTTTTAAAATTCAAACTCACGCTCACGTCTAGGTCTCCGATTCTCTGTTCTCTTCACTCTTATGAATCATCGAATCTTTCACTTGAAAGCCACGCGACGACCATGTTTCAAACTCCATCGTGATCTACGACCGAGGTACCAAACCTAACTCAAATCATTGCTTTTAGTCAAATTTAGGGAATGTAGGTTCAAGCTTCCGTTCGGTTGGGGATGATTGATAGTACGTGTACACAGATTAAAGAAGGCATTCAAAAGTCTCGATTTGTTGTTATTAGTTATTTGATTTGTTAGTTTTACAATTGATGCTCAAATTCATATGGACTAGGGTTAGTATCCCTAACATCTGATGCCTCTCTAGATCTGTAACAAAGCTTATTAAAATTATTAAACACAGTTTGTTACTAGCATCGCCTAATCGAACAGGAAGCTTTCTAGCAATGGTCAATTGTAGAGTGCTTCCTACGTTCTTTAATATCAATGCGGTATTATAGCTTTAAAGAGGAAATTGGTGAAGAAGAACAAGTAGAAGTTAACTTTTGATAAATGCTTTTTTAATATTTTTACATGCAATCGATTAGTATGTTAGCTTGAATGATAGTCGGTGTTTTAGAAAATGATGAAGGTTTTGATTTTCATGTTATTCATGAGGTGCTTGTTTTGAAATTTTAGCATTGATTTTGAACTAAACCATATGACTTTACAGATTGAAGAACTTCAATAAAACATGGAAAGTCCTGTATGAATCAAGATGGTCAATTGTTTAGCAGGATGAGTCAACTACCAATTGGTAGCAAATTTACTAGGAAAAGCATTGCAAAAGTATGCAAACCTTTTAAGCTTACAATGTTTGCGTAATAATGTGACTATCTATTTGTTTGATTCAATTGTATCATCTTAATTTTGCATCTTGACAGTTGCCTTGATGCTACAGCAGAGTTGGTTCAATTACTTTGTTTGATGGCTTTCTTAGAGAAGTCAAAATTCCAGGTAATTTCTATCGGCTCCTATATCATCTATAGTTAATAGTGCCATGGTGGTATGAAACCTTATTTGGACATGGTATATGATGATTGTTTCTGCAGTTGCTTTGTTAAAATATATTAGTTATGACAGGCATAAAGCACACCAAAAAGCTACTCAAAGTTAGCTTATCATTATAAACAATTTGGTCTATGCTAGGTAAAACCTTAATTTTGATTGTCTTTTTTAGCATACCGCTTATGCAGTATGCCCTAAATGTTTTTAAGCATTGTGTTTAGCTTATCTTGATGCATTGTTTAGAATATTTGATCAATGTATCAAGTGTGATATATGATGTGTTCTATCTGTTGGTTTCTCAATATAATATGGTAGCAATTGACCTGTTATTAATGTTGATTAATTTGGGTCCTTTGTTCTTCATCTACAGCTTCACAAGTTTTAGCATTCGGAATGAATCATATCAATTATCAAGAGAGTTACGCTCTCTAGCCTAAAAATTTCTCCTGTCTTCTAGATTCCATTTCTAATGGTTCAAATGGGTAAAACAAAATTATTTAGTTCAATCAAGCAGTTATGTTTATATGTTGTTTTGATCTTTTCAATCGAGCTGGGTAAAACAAAATATATATCTTCAAATGGGTAAAACAAAATTATTTATATTTTATAGGGGCTATTGAGTTTATTCCATTTGCTTCCGAATTTGAAAAAGCATATAACTATCCTTGATGATGTTAGTGGTGTCATTAAGCCAAGCAGGTGACATGTTTTTAACATAAATCCCATGAATAAGGCTAATTGCATACAAAAGTAGCCAACTTTTAAAAGTTTATATATAAGGTTGAGCATCAATTATCTTGAACCAAAAATTTTGAAACTTTGATGGTTTTTTATGGCTTAAAACAACTTGGTAATTGAAAAAGGAAATTCAAAATCAAACTTGATAACCTTTTTATGCTTTTAGCCCAATGAATATACCTTTCTGTGACAGTTTTTTCATTTTCTTGTACTAATTTTTCGTTTTTTGTTATAAATGTTTAAAAAATAAACCTTCGAGGAGTGGTGCTGTGGTAAGCACTTATGTCTTCTCTGGTAGAGATCTCATATTTGAACCCTGCTTCCACCGGTTCTACCATAACCTCTTGATAGAAGTTTTTTTCTCTTTAATTTGTGCATAAAAGTGGATCATGATGCTCATGGTGTAGATACTCCAGAAGATGTATAACTGTAGGTTCACACATTTGTATGTGTAGTTTTGAAAGTTTGAGGTGAATTTGCGGTGGAGTTGAAGAATTCGACGATCGTTTGCTGTTAGAGAGTAAGATTGTTTATGTTATTTATCTTTTGTTGATTTTTATTGTTTGCATTGTTAGATACTTTTCTTCGAATTCAAGGTTTAATGTTGAATTTTGTTTGAGGAATTGTTGACGGTGATCTGTTGAGAGGGGTAAATAGTTGTTCGTATGCGTTGCTTCAGATCAGTAATTTGGGTTTTTTAGGTGTTTTGGTTGTTAATTTGAGGATTATGAGTTGTTTTTTCTTTTTTATTTTTCAAGGATAAAGAGGTCTAGAGAAGAAGATGCTTCCGGTGGCGGTGGCGGTGGTTGTTTTCAACTTATGCCACCGATCAATTCTGAATCGTAAGTCTCAAATTTGATATTCTTGACATCTTTCGTCTTCAAAGAGTCAGAGACACATTGTATGGTTTTTGCTGCAACTTTGAAGAGTAAAATTGTGATCAATATTGTATACAGTGTAATGATTACAGACTTCCTTTCGGAAACTTTATCGAACACCCTTTATGCTTGCAGATGAGATTTCAAGGTGACACTCATGTGTACAAATCTTTTCTTGACATCTTGGATATGTACAGAAAGGAAACCAAATCCGTTACTAAGGTCCACCAGGAGGTTTGTTTATTTATAAAACTATTGTATATTCATGTCTGCAAATTCAAGGTGGTGGTTCTTAGTTTGTTAAATAATTTACTAATTTTCAGGTTGTTCTTCTTCTTCATAACCATCCAGACCAGCTCAATGAATTCACCAGTTTTTTACCTGATGGGTTTCTTAGTAGATAATTAGTTTTATTGTTACGTAATGAAATAGAATTTTTCACATATTCATGTTTAACGGAGACATTTGTAAATAACTAAATACTTAATCTTATTATTATGTAATGAAATATATTTTTTCATATATTTTCATATTTAATGGAGGGGATTTTGTTTGGATGTTCAACACCACAAGGGCAATCCCATGAAGGATTAAGTATCCAAGCATTTTCTCTGCATATCTTACTACACATAAATGTTATAGTACACATCGTGCGAGTACATTTACTAACAAAAAACGAGTACCGCGTTGTAAATTGTCGTTGCCGCCGCATTGCGCAGGTCCCCAACTAGTAGTTTATATATTCTTAACTAAAGCATTCACAATGAAATCGCTAAAAACATGTTAATGTGTTTCCTATATTATATGAAATGATTTTGATTGGTTGTGAGTGAAACAGAAAAAGAATATTACTGTTTATCGGTATATTTAAGAAATCATTATTCAAACTCTATAAAATTTTTTAATATTTTTGAATGTGTTTGTAAGTGGACTAGAGATAAAAAAAAAGTAATCATAATGGTATAAAAAATATAATTTAGTTGAAAATGTGAGAGAAAAAATAGTGATTTTTAATATAATTATATAAATAAAGATAGAAAATCCACTGCTCCTATGCATCTATTATAAAAGAAATAAAACAACAGTAGGATAGTTTGACGTGTTACTAAAGATGAAGATGAACTCTAATAATAGATGAACCAATTACTAAAGATGATCACCAGACACCCATGTTATTTTTATATAATAACTATCTATATTGTCATCCCGGTTGATTGCTAACAATTTTTGACAATGACAACCACAAAATTTGAAGGGCCCTTGTAAAATTTTTTAATTACTACACAAAAAAATAAAAAAATGTTACAACTATAAACCAAAGTTATAACAATTAGCTCATTAACTTATGACCTTAAGACTCATTCCTATTAAAATTTATTTAAGTACTCATACCCATAATTTTCCTAAATAATTATAACCATAACTAACCTTATAGTTTTCCTAAACATCAATGAAAAAAAAATATAATTGAAAGAAATCTCTTGGTGAGACGAATAGTCGACTTCCACAATCCACGACTATTAGGATTGTCCGATTGATTCCGAAATTGTAAGTGATGGGTGAGTAAATCTAAATTGCAAATGGTGGTGGGTGAGCAAATCTAAAATGTTAATGAATTGTTGTTTATTAGTTTTTTATAGATAATTCTTTATTTATATTGATTATTTAGAGTTTATTATTTTTTTTAACACTTGGAGAGAGCAACTGTAAGAACATTAAAAATCTATTATGCATTTTTAGTGACGATCAAAGTACATTGATTGAGTAATATTTAATTTGGGTTTACTGTTTTATTGTGTTATTTGATCATATATTCGATCCATATTTGATTGAAAATATTGAATATGAAACAATTGACAATTGACACTCAAAATTTTCCGACCCTCATTGAAAAAAGTTCTTAGTTCTATCACGGATTACATATGAAAAATACAAAGAGAGATTTACAATGTGAGTTTAGCATAAACTCTCATTACAACTAACATATTCGATCTTCAAATTTTAGAAACCCGTTACTATTAACTAGCTATTTTATTTTTATAGAGTTTTTATAATATACACTTCGCAATCTTAGTTATATAGAAATACATTAAAAAAAATCATGCCTATAACAATGCAGGAAAAATTCTTACTTGTCGACCATATCACCACTTTGGTAACTATCATATAACTAGTTTGACACGTGTAGGAGAATGGGTTAAAGATTTCAAGTGTGTACAAGTATAGTTGATGATTTTGACAAAAATATATTAATCAGCATGATCGGATTAAAAATTTCATCATGTTCGGATTATAAAATTCGGCATGTCATTCCGACAATATTGACACCACTAATTTGTAGGGATAACTGATATCTTTAGCCACTAGCAAATCTTTATGCTCATCTTCATTATTATGTGAAATCTATTTTCTTTGGACCGGTTCACACCGGCCACATCAGATTTCTATGTATAAGTTGGCTATTGATCATGTTTCATTTTCAATGAGAGTGAATGCTTTTGATGTGTTGTAGATTACCAATTTCGATTATTCTATGTTTTATTTTTCTTATTTCTACTTTTGTTATAGGAAATTCAATGTGAAAGACGCTATAAATTAGTGTGTTGTAGGAGTAGGTTTGGGCGGGGGTTTGTGAGAGGGGATGAGAGAGAGGGAGTTTTGCCCGTGAAGAGAAGAGACTAAGCCAGTAAAATCAGGCAATGTTAAAAAAAAAACAATCGCGTCCTCCCGACAAATGGATATAGTCTTAGAGTCTTTTTGTCATACATTTATTCTTTTGAAAATATATGTATATGTATGAACTAAATTCAAGAGCATTTTAACTAAAGCCAAGAACTTGAAACCCTAAAACATTATATATACAAAATGACACATTATTACTCTTGATCGCAGATTCAAATCATTTTCTTGTTTGAAACAAAAAAAGTAAAAATAAAAAATACTTAAATACGTCACATTTGCACTACAAAACTTATAATCGAATTTGTTAAAAAGTTTAGAGTACAAACAAAATATCATCAAGGCATATTTTTTAAAGAAGATATTGTAATAATGTTAAGCGGAAGAAAATTTGTACGACATTTACAAGCCTTATAGGGCCTATTGCCAACAAAATATCACTAAGTGATCATACCAACGTTAATTTGGCCTTTACAATCATTCAACAATTTATTATCCTGATTTTTATCCCTCCAAACAAAGCACATTATAATTATGTTTGTTTACAATTAACATAGGATCAATACAATCATGCATTCATGCTCATCCGTTTTGTTCGTATTGGTATCAATGTTAGCTTTTCTCTTTAAAAGTACATTGTGTAACTTCTTATTTCATTTTACTACGTGTAATTTTTTTAAAATTTAATTTTTTTTTCAATAGTACAACAATGATCTGTTTGTACATTCATAACTTAATGTTATTTGAATGCATGTTAAACATACATTTTATTCTTTAACGTATATTTCTAAGTTTCAAAATATATTGGTTGTTATTATTATAATTCACCGTATTTTTGGTAAATAACTTTAACGCTGTTATTATCGTTAGTTTTATTGTTTCCTTTATATTATTATGTAACTTTAAGTTTCTAAATATTTTTATCATTATTATTATTATCATGATCATCATCACCATCAATCTTGTTGTTATTATGATGTTTGATAGTGGAATGTGATTTATAGCTTCGAACAATGAATATCCATAGCTTTCGAATCATGAGACCTAAGAGTTAGGGTTCTCAATGAGGGACAAGAAGAAGAGTATCAATTATCGTGACATGTGGGAATGGAGCTAAATAAGTATCACAAGTGGAGCGATATGACATTATAGCTTAGCAAGGTGTTAGGGTTCACGAAGTTAAATAGGCAGCATTTCGGAGGAAGAGTCAGAGACCCAATCGATTTAGCCTCCTTTCACATTATTGTGAATATGAAGCCAGGACTCCCACCACCACCCAGCCTAGGATGTGGCGGTAGAGGTGGGAGTTCCGCTAGTTGAAAATCTTAGGTTGGAGACAATCAGACGTTATGAGCGAATTGTACAATCAGATAGATTTTGCACGACTGTTATAATAATAAAGAGGTGGCACTATAGCCACCGTTGTGTTGTTTTTAACTATAATATATTTACATTACATCATCAAATTTAAATAGCATTAGTGTCAATTGCTACATGAAATTTTAATTTTTTTTATTAATTTGGTTTATTGATTTATAAGAATCCGTTACAACAAAAAGCATCAGTTATTAAGATTTATAACTTTTTTTAAATTCAAAATATTAAAACTTCACAGTTGAATAATTGAATTTGTTTTCTGAATTGGGCCTGGGGGAGTGGATTTGGGTTGGTAGCCCTTGTAGATGGTTTGGGCTCATAGCTTAGGAACGAATATCTTTGGGCTCAGTCTCTACCACCACCCAATATCTTCGAAGGCCCAGTAACTCAACAGACACGTAACCCGTTACATTAAAAAATCCATTTTTCCCATTCGACGTCTCAGTATTGTCCTAATTTAGTCAACATTAAATATATTCCATTTATAATAAACACATAAGTGTTACCGGACTTATTAATCAGTCTACACCAGCCAGCCCCAGCCCAAGGCGCATGCGGCAATGTGTCCTTTACAGCTTTAAAGGTAGTCAAGCGTGTGGTTCGAACTGTTAAATCTGTCTTACAGTTCATGGCACTACAATATTTATATTTTATCAAAGCCTGTAACGTTATGGTTATCGCCTATGAGTTGACCACCACAAAATACACTCAGAGGGAATCGAACCCGAATCGTCAGTTCTTGATTTTTAAACATTCTATAATAATAAGGGACATAAGGTTTGGGTCAAACAAGTGTTAGGGCTTATTCTAAGACTAGAAGTCCATTCTTACACGAGCTAAAATAGCATGGTCTAATATTAAAGCGGAACCTAATCAATTAGTCTTTTTGGGCTAGAAATCTAGAATAGTCCCGGGATATTTTTGGGATCTTTTTATGTAGATTTTTAATACCTTTTTTAAAATTTGGAGGCTAGTGAATGCTAACCGAATTGCTAAAAATGATTTGTTTATGTATTTGTCAAAATAACACTTTTATGGTATTACTCTTAGAAGCTTGCATCTTTGACATGTGTAGTTGTTATTTGGTGAAAATTTTAAAGTTCTCACACTAATTTTCGTTAAAGCTTTTAATTTTTTTTAATATGACAACTTTACCAATTTAGTTAATATATTAGAATAAGGTTCAGGTACAATTTTTTTGAAAACTAGAAAGCTAGGTGCTGTTTGTTTCTGAAGAGGTAAAACGTCTGCAGTCTGCAGACCACATCTGTAGACATCTGCAGCAGAAGAGGTGGACCAAATGTCTGCAGTCTGCAAGAAAAAGACTGTTTGTTTTGTTTAACATCTGCAGAATGCTAAAATATTCTGTAATTAAACTAAATTTAGTTTTTAAACTTTAAAAACAACTAATACATTAATATATAAATAAAGTCATAGAAATACATTAAAATATAAATAAAAGTCATACAACACTACAATAATATTCATAAAATCATACGATTACATTTATATAGATCATAGACCGTGAATCCACATCACCCATGTTCTTAAAGTTGTTTCTAATTTTCTGCATGAATGTTAATTCATACTATTTACCCATGTTGCATTTTTTCCTTATGACATAATTTCCTCTAATTTGCATTTTTTTTCTTATGACATCTTAACACATACATCAAATCTATAAATAAACTATAAAAAATGGCCCAAAGGGCTTCTGTCTATAGTTACAAGACTCATAAATAGTGGACAAATATGTATAAACAGATAGATCATTTGACAAAAACCATACACAAATTGTCACAACTGTCAAACTTTCAAAATGATTGAATAAAAACTCATCTAGTAATTCAAATACAAAGTAGGTAAAAGCCATAGATTAAACAAAGCCGAAGCTAGCGACAACGACCACGATAAGCACACCATTGCAGCCGATAACCGATACCTGCTGCAAATCTTTCCACCACAAAACGCACCACCAGCTTCAGTAACCATGAAATCCGATACACTCGTAGTTGAACAAGCAGCTGCAAGCGATAAAAACGAAAGAATCTGCAAAAGTATGCAACATAAACAGATAATCAACTCATAAAGATCTTAATTACATCAAGAACATACCCAATCCCCAATAACAATGATCAAAACTATCTGCAACTGTCATGATGGGCGTTTTATAAACACAGAGTATGCATCCACCATTGCGAGTGTCAAACTCCATGGGATCGTTAACCCTTTGATCGTCACCAAGAAGCTGATAAACAAACAGAAGCAAATCACCAATTACACCCATGAAATCGATCTAAACATCAACTGTAAAGACGATCATATAACATATCATCAAAAAGGGTAATAATAGATACCAGAAGGAAGTATAAGCGTAGAATTGCACGCCGATGCACATGAAAAGGAGAGATGCTACTGAAAACAGAGCTTGCCCTAATCGTATGGCTAAACTTGCAGTTGTTCCGATTGAACCTGGTAATTGGGGTTCCATTGGGGTTCCATTGGGGTTCCAAATATGTATCAACAGAAATCATCATCAACAACATCATCATCAACAACAACAACAGAATTGAAACAAAATCAAATCAGCAACATCGAGCAACAGAATTGAACAACAACAGAAATCATCATCAACAACATCATCATCGAGCAGATTTGAACAACAACAGAAATCATCATCAACAACATCATCATCAACAACAACAGAATTGAAACAAAATCAAATCAGCAACATCGAGCAACAGAATTGAACAACAACAGAAATCATCATCAACAACATCATCATCGAGCAGATTTGAACAACATCATCAACAAGATCAAATCATCGAGCAGATTTGAACAACATCATCAACAAGAAATCAGCAGACCGATTGGAGAAGAAATCGAGCAGTATTCAACAACAACATCATCATCATCAACAACATCGAGCAGATTTGAAACAAGTTCAAGAAATCAGCAACAATTGGAGAAGAAGTTCAAACCTAATCGTGGCGAGGGCGACCGATGGTGGCGAGGGCGACCGATCGTGGCGAGGGCTACCGATGGTGGCGAGGGCGCGACGCAGACGGGGGGAGGCCGATCGTGGCGAGGGCGACCGATGGTGGCGATGGCGACGGGGGGAGGCGACGGGGGGAGGCCGATTATGGGGTGTGGGTGTGGCGATGTGAACTATGAAATGAGTTGGGGGTTTAGGGTGATATGTGAAGAAGAGGTGAGAAGACCTCTGAAGATTTTAGTCCACCTCTTCTTGGAGAAGAGGTCACGCGGACCTTTTTTAGTAAAACATTTTCAGAAAAACAAACAGTCTGCAGACCAGAAACATCTGCCCGCCTCTTTTTGGCACAGACAAAAGAGCTTCAGAAGCTCTTTTCAAGAAAAACAAACAACACCCTAGTGTAAATGTAACAAGTGTTAAAAGTGGAGACCCGTCTTTTTTTTACCAAGATTAGGTTGAAAGCAAAATTGTTAATGTTCACTCTTCTTAAGTTCTATTTTTTTTTAAATCTGTAACTTTTACATACAATATTATTTTTGTAAGAAAATTATATTCTAAAAACGAATATTTTTTAAATCTTTAAAACACATATAGTGTTGAAATTAAAATAAAAATAAAAAAAAATCATGTTTTTTAATTCATTTTGTAATTTCGTCAAATTATTGTGTAATCTTCTAAATTGATGGGTCTTACACAATTACCGATGAGGATTACACAATGAACTAAAAACATAAAATTTTATATTAGACACAATGAATAACATAATTATTAACATTACACTCAATGATCAGCATTAAATACAAAGCGTTAATTGACAAGTGTAAAACGATAATCTGATCAGGATTACATATTGAACTAGAAAACATAAACAAAATTACATTTTTGTCATTGTGTTATTTATAATTATTATTTTAGAGAAACGCAATAGAAACACAGTGATCAACAGTAAACACAGTGATCAACATTAAACACAATGATCAACATTAAACACAGTGATCAACCTTTAACACAATGATCTGACAAATATTATATAATAACCTAATATTATAAAATGATCTGGCAAATATTACATAATAAACTGAAATAAAATAAAAATAATTCACTTTTTTCTATATCAACATTATATGTTTTAAATATTTAAAACGCTTGTTTTTGTAGTGTAATTTTAAAAATAGTATTGTATGTACAAGTTATGAGCGTTTAAAGAAAATGATGGAACTTAATAATACGACAAAGACTAATGCACTTGGTCTATTAGTTAAAGTTTTAAATATTTACCATTATACCATTGATTTTTTTTTTAATTTTTGAATCTAAGATCTGATTATTAATAACGATTCTCTTAATTTAACCCCCCCCCCCCTTAGTAGATGTCTACCCCCTTCTACAATTTTTGATGACATCAGTCTCTAAACCATCAACCATCTCATCCAAGACCCGTAGAAGGGAAGGTTGAAGGTGGCATTTTTGTGGATCAACAGCCTCTATAGTCAGAGAATTCTTTGATGTATGAAATAGAGGTGATTTTCTTAACAGCAGTAAGAGGAGTCTCGGTTCTCATTTTTCACCCGTACCTACAGGTTGTCATCGTCACATTACGCACCCAAAACCCAAGTTTAAGCAATTCATTTATGTCATATGGCCCTTGTAGTGCACTTGAGCCACCCTCAATGACCACCGTGAACCCAAACGTGCTTTTGAGAGTGTTCTTGTTCATCTAGATGTGAGAGAGAGTGACACAAATATTGGAGTGAGGCATGAGATGATGGTGGTCGAGCATGTTCCTTTTACTGAACCACAAAAACATTACTTTTAAATAACCATTTTTAGAAAACGGCCTCCCCACAAAATGTGGGGTAAAGATCGCGTACATCTTCCCTTAAATGGGACGGACCCTCCCTGGACCCTGCGAAAACGCGGGAGCTCGGGTGCGCCCATAATTTTAAAACCACCAAAGGAACACAAAACGAAATATCCCCAAGAAAACTTCTAGCAAGTAACTAGAGAATTCCGCCCCCCCCCCCCCCCCTCCCAACCCAAAAAAAACAAAAAAAAACAAAGAGAATCTTACACGAAGATAAAATAAACCTATTTCCCAAAATATAGATCCTGATTATGCATAATTATTAATCTACATAAATGACTCCATATTTGCATGCCTTTCATTATCATTGAGATGCTCGAGCATTTATTGTTGATAACATGTTATTTCTTGCTTTCAAAATGGACCATTAACTTGTAATAAAGATACCAATGATCTCTTGACCTAGTGATTAAGGGGGAGGCGGGAGGCTTTGCTTCTCTTGGAGGTCCAAGGTTTAAACCTTGGCATGGACGAATATTACTAACTTTGGTGATACTAACAACTAACAACTAACTAGCCGTTCAAAAAAAAAGTTGTAATAAAGATCAATCTCACCATGCGCTTGATATGCCATTTCCTTGACATCATGAATTTAAGCAACTTCGATATTAATTTGGGCCTGAAATATGAGAGCTCGCACTAGACCTGGCAAAATGGGTGGGTTGGGCTGGGCGGGGTGGCGGGTCAAAATAGGTTCGGGTCAGGATGGGTTCGGGTCAAAACGGGTAATATCAAATAAAGGGTCATTTTGGATTGGGTCAGAATGGGTTTTAACAAAAATTGAGATGGGCCAAGATAGGTTCAGTTTTAAAGAAGATGAAACTCTTGATTACAAGAGCATCAATCAAAAATCCAAATTTGCCCATCGAATCATTCGAACCCAAAATCAAATCTAACATGTCTATCAAGAAGTAAAATAATCCAAATTTGCCCATCGAATTCTTCGACCCCAAAATCAAATGTAACACATGTCTATCAAAGAAGTAAAATCTCTCTATGAGTTCATTCCATTAGAACTCTAAAAATCAAAAACCAAAATCAAAGTCCAAAATCAAAGTCTTATCTAAAATCATGATGAATTCCACTGGATTTTTATTGATTAATCAATGTCAACATACTTTTTTTTTCATTTGGCGTATGTTCAATCGACTTTGTTTATGCTAATATGGGTTTCAAAACCATAATCAATGAATCAAAAACAAGATTTTTTAGAACCATAACACATTACATCAGTAAAAAAAACTGAATTAATGAATTAGAAACAAAACTCAAAAGCAAAAAAATTGATAAATCAAACCAAAAACCTTGAATTTAAATCAATTAGATCAATGAAATCAGGAACCTTGAAATTGATGAAATCCATCCAGCGGTCTTCTTCATCCACTGTTCTTCAACCCTTATTTGCGTTCTTCGTTCCAGAATCAAAGAATAGGTTCAATCCAGATTAAGATTTGGGAGCGTTTGTGATGAAAAGCCACAACTTCAAATCGAGTATCATCTCAACAAAGGCAACCATAACGTAAATCGTAATGTCTCCTTTCAAAAACTCATCACTTCGCCAACAATTTAAATCAAAAACTCAAGAAGGAAGAAGAGAGAAGGGAGACGAAGGTTGCAATTGTGGAAAATACGGATGATTGTAGTTCTAGGGCAAATATAGATTAAACCCACTCTGACCCGTTGTTCTTTTTTAGTGGCCAGTCTGGCCCGTTATCTTATTTTACTAATTTCAACTAGCTCATCTATACCTTTTTACAAAATAACACTTCACCCAAGATAACCCAAACACTTCTATTTAGAGCCCAAGAAACCCAAACATAAGTGTGTGGGCATAGATTGCCAGGCCTAGCTCGCACCATCGTAGTGTTTTGTCGAAAGATGACATAATGAGTCTCAAAATTGGGATACACTAGTTTATCAATTGTCATTCGCCTACCGAAGACATTACTTTGATCAGAAGCCAACTTTTCTCCGTTATAATCCACCATTCCATGCGAAAGTTTGACGCTATCTATGAGCCTAGTGACTGATTTTGTAGAAAAATTTCCAAAAAACATCACCTTTTCACGTCCAACAATCTTTGCCCGTTGAGAGTGAAATTCCTCGATCAAACTTTTGCACTGCCTTAGTTTGTTTAACTAACCGTTTAGTTATGCAACTGACTATAATAATCAGAACTAAGTGTTAATTTATATAACATTCAAGCCAATCAAGTATGCAAACAGTAATCAATTAATAAATCAAATGGTGTAATTAAAAGATTTATGTAGGGTAGGAGTAGTTAGACTTGTTCAAAAAAAACAAAAAACCACTAACAATCTACTAATCAATAATCTATAATTAATGTAGCAAATAATCAACTCTATCATGTAAATAAAAATTTATTTCTTAATATTTTTTTGGGATAAATTTGTTTATAAACTATAAATTGGTAAATTATGTGAGTTAAATGGTTATTTATTTAAACCTACATGTTTTATATTTACTAAATATTATATGGGTATCGGCTTCAAATTTATTAGTTTGTCTCAAATTTATGGAGAGTTACAGTCAAAGTATCATAATTGAATGTGAGGTTGTGTGCTTGTTTCTCATATAAGGTCGCTAGTTAAGTATCCAGAAGACGTCAAATACATAATAACATCTATTATTAATGTCATAGGACGACTATCAATTGCAAAACTCATGTTTTAAAAATTCAAATTGGCCTTTTGTTTTATTTTCAATAGCAGTTAAGTAAATTCATTTATATTTTGAATTATGTTGGAATGGATTACAAAGTGCGCCGAAAAGTACAGGGGTTTATTTTGTCAATATCGTAAACTTGTTTTAACTGAAGTATTAAGTCCCGATAGGTATTAATGTTTTGTTAAACCATTAAACCTGAGGGGCTATTGTTGTCATTCTGGAAATGTGTTTGTTACTGGTAGTTAAGGCAGAATTAGGGCTCATATATAATGAGTTCTTTGTGTAATTTTTAGGGATATCCAATCCTATTGTAATCACTCACAATTCAATAAAATTTCTTGAAGTTTTTAGTTAATTCTTGATTCTTGTTCATTTATCTTTGTTATTAGTTCTTTGATACTCACAATTGGTATCAGAGCCTGGTGTTCGGCTCATAATCAAAGAAGGCTCAGAGATTGAATCAATTGCAGTTGCAATGGGGACGACGAGATTCGAGATTGAGAAGTTCGATGGTAAAAACGATTTTAGTTTATGGCGTGTGAAGATGAAGGCGCTATTGGTTCATCAAGGATTGGTGGAAGCACTCTCCGGTGCACCACCAGTCTTACCGCCCATCGACGATAAGAACAAAGAAGCTTCAGAACTGAAGAGGAATGAGATTGAGAAGGATTGGAAGGAGAAACAGCAGAAAGCCCACAGTGCTATCATCCTAAGCCTCGGCGATCGAGTCTTGAGGGAAGTTTCGAAGGAGACGACTGCAGCTGCAGTATGGATCAATTTGGAAAGTTTGTACATGACGAAGTCTTTGGCAAACCGTCTGTATCTTAAGAAACGTCTGTACACTTTCCAAATGAGTCCAGGGAAGTCTATTGCAAATCATACTGATGAATTTAACAAACTTATTCTAGACTTGGAGAATATTGAAATTAGTCTAGATGATGAAGATAAGGCAATAATTTTCTTGTCATCATTGCCTCAATCTTTTGAGCACTTTGTTGAAACATTGATGTATAGGAGAGAGACACTCTCAATGGAAGAAGTCTTGGCTGCTTTGAACTCAAGAGAGTTAAAGAAAAGAGGTGATGGAAAATGCAGGGGATGGGCTTGTGGTAAGAGGGAGATCAGATCAAAGGAGTTTTAAGTCTAAAACTCCTCGTAGATCAAAGTCCAAGTTTAAAAGAAAGTGTTATATTTGTAACTCTGAAAAACACTTGAAAAGGGAGTGTCCTGAGAGAAAATATAGAAAGAATGATTCTGGTGGATTCAAGAATCAAGGTGGAGCCAATTCAGACTCTTCAACAGATGGGTATGAAAGTGCTGATGTTTTAATGGCTGCCAATGGGGTTACAAAGGAATCTTGGGTGATGGACTCCGGTTGCTCTTATCATATGACTCCGTGTAAGGAGTATTTCTGTCAACTGAAAGAAGAGAATCTAGGGGAAGTGATGCTAGGTGATGACAGGCCTTGTATTATACAAGGATATGGAATAGTGAAACTGGCCTTGAACAATGGAACCACAGCAGTTCTTGAGAATGTAAGGTATATTCCTCAATTAGCCAAGAATCTTATTTCTTTGGGGATTTTTGAGAGGGATGGGTGTTCTATAGTTCTTAAGAATGGTAAGGCCAAAGTGGTAAAGGGATCCTTAGTGATGATAACTGGTTCTAGAATTGGGAACAACCTGTATGTGGTAGATGGCTGTGCAGAAAAATTAGGTGAATGTAATCTAACCAAGGATAAGAATGAAAATAGTGCTTTGTTGTGGCATAGAAGGTTGGGGCACATGAGTCAAATGGGATTGATTGAACTCAAGAGACAGGGGGTTTTGAAAGATTTGTCTAACTGTGAGTTTGGGTTTTGTGAACATTGTGTGATGGGAAAGTCTCATAGGGTGAGGTTTAAGAAAGGTAAGCATCATATAAAAGGAATCTTGGATTATGTGCATGCTGACCTTTGGGGGCCAATAAAGAATGCATCATTGAGTGGTTGTCACTATTTTTTGTCAATAATTGATGACTACTCAAGAAGGTTGTGGGTCTATGTGTTGAAAAACAAATCAGATGCATTCTTTAAGTTTAAAGAATGGAAAAGAATGGTAGAAACTCAGACTGGTAGAACAGTTAAGAAGCTAAGGACTGATAATGGCTTAGAATTTTGCAATCATGAGTTTAGTATGTTGTGTAAAGAAGAAGGGTTGGCTAGGCACTTGACTGTACCTGGTACTCCTCAGCAAAATGAGTTAGTTGAGAGGATGAACAGGACTTTACTTGACAAAGTAAGGTGTATGTTACATGAATCAGGAATGCCTAAGTGTTTTTGGGCTGAGGCACTAAATACAGCTGCTTATTTGATCAATAGGTCACCTTCATCTGCAATTAATATGAAGGTACCTATGGAAATGTGGTCAGGGGTAAGGGCAGATGATGAATATGATGATTTAAGGGTGTTTGGTGCAGTTGCTTATGCCCATGTCAAACAAGACAAGTTGGACCCAAGGGCTATTAAATGTGTGTTCCTTGGTTACTCAAATGAAGTCAAAGGCTATAGGTTGTATAGAATGGATAATGAGAAGCCCAAAATTGTTATGAGCAGGGATGTTACATTTCATGAAGAGTTGTTGTACAAAGACCTGCTGCATAAGTCAAATAATGGGAAAAGTCAAATTGAGGTGGAGCTTGATGATGAATCAAATGAGAAGTTCAAAAAAGAATTTGCTACGCGTTTTTTCGTCGCAAATACGTAGGAAAACATCATTTGTTACGGATTTGCGACAAAAACATTTTGTCGGAAAAATGTCCGTGGCAAATAGTTAACGACACATTTGCGACGCATTGTACGACATATTTGCGACAAAAACATGGCGTAGGAACCTACTACGCATTTCCCACTCACTATCCTAATTACCTTAATTTAGTAATTTTGAACTAATTATTTAATTGCAACGCTTTTGCTACGCAATATTATTATTAATATAAAAACCGTATTTTTAAAACAACGACGCATTTGCTACGCAATATCAAAATACGTATTTTAATAAAAACGACGAATTTGCTACGCACTGTCAAATACGTATGTTAAAACAACGACGAATTTGCTACGCACTGTCAAAATACGTATTTTAAAACAACGACAATTTTTCTACGCGATATCAAAATACGTATTTTCAAACAACGCATTTGCTACGCAATGTTATTATTAAAATACGTAATTTTCAGGAACCCATGTGTCAAATTTCTAACGCATTTGCAACGCAAATATTTTTAAATTAAAAAAAATTTAATAAAACGAATAAATCCAAATTTTTTCTGCTAAAAACAAAAAAAATCTACTAAAACTGCTTTTCAAATCAACCATAATTTTACCCACAAAATATGTTGCAAATCAACCACAACTACTACAAACAAAATATAAAAGATACTAATTACAACCATCGTTTAAATATGTTTAAACTACAAAAGTAACCTATCTTGATAACAAAACGACTACTAGTTACCAGGATGTTGTTTCCATTGACTCATGAAATCATTCAATTGTTTTTGAAATGCTTCTTGCATTTGTTGCATTTGTTGTTGAGTTTGTTGTGCTTGTAGTTGGGTTTGTTGTGCTTGTAGTTGGGTTTTGTTGTGTTTGTTGTTGCAACTCCTCCCTTGCCCTCCTCTCCTCTTCAAATTGGGTTTGCATTTGAGCTTGCAAAGTTTCAACCTACAAATTCATTAAACATGTATGATAGTTAGTGAACAAACGACATAAAATAGTAACAACAATAATAACATCAACGTACTTTTAGTTGTGATTGTCGATACTCAGTATATGATGGCGCAATCCCACAAGATGAGGATGGTGTCCCAGTCACCAAGTAATTAAGATCCGAAGATCCTATCCCAAATACCCGGCTTGTGCGACCATCTGCTTGCACACGCGCCCACACATCGGGATCATCCTCAGTAAAGCTCTGCCCATACACCCTTGTCATCTCTTGCAAATAATCATCCTACAATTCATTAAAATATGATTTTTAATGTACTAAATGTTGATACGATTAATATATATAAGAATAATAAATATAACTTACGTAAGCTTGTTTAGATCGGTCAGTGCAAAATTCCATCCCTTCCAAGTTATTGATGTCAAACCCTTCGGCCCATAGTCTCGCTTTTGATTTTTTGGTGAGGTGAGTATCAAGGAATATTTCTTTGAATGAAGGTTCCCTACCCAATTTCCTTTTCTAAATAAAAATAGATAATAGTTAATGTAATACGCATTAAATACAAACATATACTAAAAATTATAAATATGATTAGCTTACTAGTCTAATCCGACGTTCATCATATCCAATTGACCCGCCCGTGTGTCGAGAAGTTTTGCCACTACTATCAGCACTCGCGCGGTTGCGTGCCGCGATTTCAGATTTCTTTTGCCAGTTATCAGTGCTCCATATCTATAAGAAATAAAATATATGTTAAGTATGTAAACAATAAATATAAAAAATATAAGAATCAATTAACTTGCTTACATCACACAAGTCTTGCCATACGCTATGAGCTACCAAATCGGGCGGAAAGTTACGAATTATATTGATGTCCTTGAAATTTCCTGCTTGAATAACATGTCCAGCTGTGATAGCTTTTTGTGTAGATTGTTTTCTCAAAATACTCATGATATCTCTATAACGTCCCTTTAGCACGTTATGAAATCCCTCATAAACATCTTGCTCAGATTCTGTTTCCCAATTGAAACGGGTCTATAAAAAATTATTTGTAAATTTAAACATATAAGTTAAAACAAATAAGCACAAGATGTATAAATATATATTACTAAATTACCTTAAACCGATTATACATATTGGCAAGTTCATCCTTCGGGACCTTTTTATATGTGTCCCAAGGTCCACGTAAAAACTGACGTAGTATAAAATAAATACTTTTGGGGTTGGAAATCGAACCTAAGACGATGAAGAGCTGAAGATGTGATACCAAACATCACAACTCGTTTACATCTACCCGAGATCGATGCAAAAGCAAGCAATCACCTGGATGTATTTGGGGTTGGAAATCGAACCTAAGACGATGAAGTCGATAGCGGTATAGAAGCTGTTGTTGAGATAGAAGAAGCAAATTAATAGAGAACCAAGAAAATATGGAAACCACAAAGCCTAAATACCGTAAATTATCTGACCTTTGAGCGGGATTGAAGTCTTGTGACGGACGGCAGATGGAGAAGAGGGGGTGTCGCACTGGAAAGTGGGAGGAAAATAGGGATTGCAGTGGAGTAGAAGTTTTAGGGTTTTCTTTTATAATAGATATAGTAATTTCATTAGCTATTAAAACTATAAATATAAATGAATATTACAACAAATGTTGTCTAGATCAATGGATAAGTACATAAATTTTTAACCACCAGATCCAGGTTCGAGTCCCATTAGTTTCAGCTATGGTTTTTCAATTAGTAATATCATTTTGTCGTAATTGCGTCGCATTTTTCCTACACATTTGCGACAAACATTCTAGCTTGTACGTATTTTAGTTTTTGTATTATTAATATTACTTTCCGTCGCAAATGTGTCGCGCCCATCTACACATTTGCGACAGCCTCATTAGTGTGTACGTATTTTGGTTTATTTATATTAATAATTATTTTCCGTCGCAGATGTGTCGCAACCTTTTACACATTTGCGACACACTTTTCAAATATTATTTATTATTATTACTTTCGTCGTAAATATGTCACGAAATTCTACACATTTGTGACACATTTTAACTTTTATTTATTAATATTACTTAAAATTAATTATTGTTTTGAGTGATATTAATAATAGAGTTAATTTTTATTTATTATTGTTAATGACTATTATTATCTACATTATTATTTATATTATTGATTTTTTCAAAATCACAATACATTTTTATGTGTGTATAGATATATGTGGTATATGCGTTTGAGTATGCATTTACCGTCTGCAATTGTATGCGTATGTTTTATATGTGTGATACTGTCGTTGTGTGTATGTGTCTATATGTTAGTGTGTGTATGTTGTATGTGTCTCAACATGTACGTAAATAGATTCATTCATATTTATATAATCATGAAATTGAATTGAAAAATATTCATGACAGTACAACATGATAGTGTAAGCATAGGTACGTAATTGTATAATACACGTAAATTTGTAAAATAAACATAATTAGTGTATAATAAGGTTATATGAAATAAGAGGAGAAAATAAACTACATTTACGTCTCAAAAACAAAAAACGGCATAGCAATGTGAGAAATGTGTAGGAAATGTGAAGTGATTTGCTACACATTTGTGACCAAACTGATTGTTTTGTTATAAATGTGTCGCTTAATGCAACACCTTTGTGACACAAGGGAATTATGAAGAAAAACCGACTGATCTCACGACACATTTCTTACAAAACTTTACTTTTAGTCAAAAGTGGATCGCTAATTATGACACATTTGCGACGCAGTCACTAATAATTATAAAAATAACAATATTAATATAATAAGAATTATATTATGATAACAAAAAAGTAATAAATATTACTAACTCTATTGTTGTTGTTATTATTATTATTATTATTATTATTATTATTATTATTATTATTATTATTATTATTATTATTATTATTAGTAGTAGTAGTAGTAGTAATAGTAGTAGTATTATGTTGTTATTATCATTTTTGCTGTAATTATTTACGTTATGTCTATGTTTATTTGTTTTTTTGTCGCAAATGCGTCGGAAGTTGTGACACATTTGCGACGCAATGTTATTTTCATTTATTAGTATTGCTAATAATAATAATACATATTACTATTACTAATACACAATGTTACTATTAATGATAATAATCATAATGATATATATATATATATATAAAACTAAAATAATAATAACATGATAAAACAATAAATTAATATATAGCGTCGCAAACTTGTAGCAAAGCTTGTTACGCATTTACGACACAATTTATGATTATTAGTGTTTTTACTTTGCTTTTACACAAGAGTAAAAAGTGTAGCATTATTAATTTTGTTTTACTACCCATTTGCGACGAAGTCGTTGAACAATTCGACCTTAATTAATTTGGGTCAGTATTGTGTCGTAATTTTTCGACGCATTTGTGACGAAAGCCGGAGGTTATAAAGTTTTGTCGCTTTCTTGTCGAAAGTTTAATAGAAATGTAGGGTTTTAGTTCTTGTAGGATATGTGTCAAAATTGTGTCGGAAATTGCGACACAAAATTTGGCGTCGCAAAATTGCGTAGCAAACAAAGCAATTTTCTAGTAGTGTATGTTGATGACATGCTAGTGTCATGTAGGGATAAAGATTAAATCAGGGTGATTAAGAATTTGTTGAAAACTGAATTTGATATGAAAGAGTTAGGAGAGGCTAGAAAGATTTTGGGTATGGAAATCTTTAGGAACAGGCAATTGAAGGAGATTAAACTGTGCCAGACTGGTTATGCTTGTAAGGTGTTGAAAAGGTTTGGTATGCTTGATAGTAAGCCAGTTGTTACTCATTTGGCTCAACATTTTAGGTTGTCATTGAAGGATGCACCTAAAATGAGTATGAGGCTGAGCAGATGAAAAGGGTTCCGTATGCTAATGCAGTGGGTTGCTTAATGTATCTCATGGTGTGTACAAGACCTGACATAGCTTATGCTGTCAGTCTTGTAAGTAGATATGTCTCAAATCCTGGTAAAGCTCATTGGCTTGCTGTTAAGTGGATTTTGAGATACATAAATGGAACCAAGGATGTGGGATTAGTATTTGGTAAAGGATCTATCTCTGATATTGGGGTTAAAGGTTTTGTTGATAGTGATTTTGCCAAAGATCTTGACAAGAACAGATCAATGACAGGATATGTGTTCTTGTTAATGGGTAGTGTGATCAGTTGGAAGGCTACTTTACAGTCGATTGTGGTGTTATCATCGACTGAGGCTGAATATGTAGCGCTGACTGAAGCTGTGAAGGAGTCCCTGTGGCTTAAAGGGTTTATTGGTGAATTGGTGTACCTATCAAGAGTGTTGTTGTTCTATGTGACAATAGGGGTGCAGTCCAGTTATCAAAGAATCAGGTTCATCATGAACGAACCAAACATATCAATGTCAAACTACACTTCATTCGGGATGTTATAAAGGCAAAAGAAGTGGATGTTCAAGAAGTTGATACATTGGATAATGCTGCTGATGTATTAACTAAAGTACTACCGGGGCCGAAGTTTGAATATTGTTTGGAGATGTTGCATGTGGAATAAGCTTTGTAATCCAAGGTGGAGATTGTTGGAATGGATTACAAAGTGCGCCGAAAAGTACAGGGGTTTATTTTGTCAATATCGTAAACTTGTTTTAACTGAAGTATTAAGTCCCGATAGGTATTAATGTTTTGTTAAACCGTTAAACCTGAGGGGCTATTGTTGTCATTCTGGAAATGTGTTTGTTACTGGTAGTTAAGGCAGAATTAGGGCTCATATATAATGAGTTCTTTGTGTTATTTTTGGGGATATCCAATCCTATTGTAATCACTCACAATTCAATAAAATTTCTTGAAGTTTTTAGTTAATTCTTGATTCTTGTTCATTTAATCTTTGTTATTAGTTCTTTGATACTCACAAATTATGATCAAGATAAAAATCAAGCATGTTACTAATTTTGTCTCTATCACCTTACGCTAGGGGCGACGATAGGTCGCTTCATAGTTGCACGTTAGTTAAAATTAAACTCTTGATCACACGACGATATGTAACTTGTGGATTCATCATGTCATATGTAACGATGAGGTTCTGATGAGTAAACAACCATCAGTGAGATCATGGTTTACAAGGTAGGATAGTGGCAACAATCATGGTGTATGAATCACCGATGGAGGAGAAGAAGGTTCCAATAGGTGGAGGAGGTGGTAACGATATGTCAAATCAGGGAAAATGATTTATTTAACTACTTATTTAATAGCTAACTCAGACATCTACTAAACATCTTCATAAATCAACATCAATATCATACGTTGGACTAGAAGTCTCAACCCCTTATGAAAAAAACACGTTTATTACATCGTTGGACTAGATTTTTATATTTATTCAACTATAACAAAATCAACTCTTTGTTGACATTCATTTTGGATGTGATAGAAGAAGAAGATAACCATTTGTGGCATCCTCCATACAATTTTAGTGACCAACACACCTCTGATTAACAATAAAAGATTATAATTAACAAATTTGTCATCCAAAAATTACATTTATGAGCAAACTTTCTTCAGCTTTTTGTAGCACTTTGTATTTACTTGAACATTCTAATATTAGCTTATAACACGTAATTAGAAATGAACTCATCGTAAAGAACATCTTTCTTTATAACTTATCCCCAATTGCTAGCAATCATGAATCTCAAATCCGAGTTAAATTTTTTTATTGCATAACGTTAAATATACTAAATTTCAATTTATTAACATATATGTTCACACTAGAACATAAAATTTCAAATACTGAAAATATTCTCTATTGTCTTGTAATAGTATAATCATTAAAACTTAAAAGAGAGCTGATGATATGTTTTAGATATTTAACAGAAGTACATTTTTATTTTCTAAAAGGTGATGGAAATGATATGTTTTGAAAATACAAGTATACTCTTCGGTTACGGTATTAAAAAAATATTATTTATACATTCAACACACATTTTTAATAAAATCAAATAAATATGAAGGTATAATTGTATGTTTTTTACAATATTTTTACACCTATATTTTCGTATCTTGCAGTTATAGCGATTTAAACTCATAATATTTTAACACGAGACAAACGACAATACCATATTATTAGACTACTTAGCTATAAATGTACACTTGTATAGTTGTATGTGTATTCAATTTGTTTTAGCCCGTAGTTCACACCACCTACGGAATGAAATAAGTTGTAGCTTTGATGGTAAATTACGATATCAAGTAATACTCTGCTAACCCAAATAACAGAAAATATAAATATCATCTTGTGATGTTGTGATGAATAGAAGTTAAAATTCCATTTGTTCATCTCAAATAAAAGTATAAGTTGAAAAATAATATGAAGATAAGAGAGAGAGAGATGGGGGTGCGATGTGGGTGGAGAGAGAAAAGAAAAGACTAGTAACAGTGTGGAAGATAAAAGACAAAACCTTTGCATAAAGAAAACACCAAACCCTTAACAATAATGGAGTCTCTCTGTTCCTCTGCATTTTGTTCTTGTTTTTGTTCCTGTGGGAAGCCATTAGATTTTGCAGATTGATCAACACCCAATGCATTCATGAATCATGAGAGAGAAACTAAACAAACCCCAAACCCAAACCATTATTATAATCCTTTGATTCTCTCTCTCTTCTGAAACCATCAAGATTCCATCTTTTTATATCCCAACCCCCATACCCCAAATCAATCTAGATCCCATGGACGATCGATCGGAGATGTCTGAAGACGACGCCGGCGACGCCACCGCCACCGCCAGCAAGCTAAGAAACCTCTCCGGCGAC
The DNA here is from genome assembly GCA_024085815.1 of Flaveria linearis. Lineage (NCBI taxonomy): Eukaryota > Viridiplantae > Streptophyta > Magnoliopsida > Asterales > Asteraceae > Flaveria > Flaveria linearis. Next base: position 79,598,308 of record CM044011.1, on the reverse strand, counting down.
GGAGACTGTTTCGTCACCTACCCAGATCAAGTTCTTGAAAACGTGCTTGAAAACGTTCTGGTTTTCTTGAAATCACGACGTGATCGGAACGCCGTTTCGCTGGTGTGCAAATCTTGGTACCGTGCGGAGGCGTACACCAGATCGGAGCTGTTCATCGGAAACTGCTACGCGGTGGCGCCACCGCGGGTCACCAAGCGCTTCACCCGTGTACGGTCGGTGACGGTGAAGGGGAAACCGCGGTTTGCTGACTTCAGTTTGCTTCCGCAAGACTGGGGTGCGCACTTCACTCCGTGGGTCTCCGCCATGGCTTCTGCTTATCGTGCGCTGGAGAAGATCCACCTGAAGCGGATGTCCGTCACCGATGATGATCTGGCGGTGGTGGCGCACTCTTTCCCCAATTTCAAAGAGCTTGTGTTGGTCTGCTGTGAGGGTTTCAGCACCGGTGGTCTCGCCGTTGTTGTCAGTGAGTGCAGGTGATTTCCCCCAATTTAGGTTAAAATTTGAACTGATCGTTGCAATTAATCCCCAATTTGTTTAGATCTGTTCATTAGATTTCTGGGTTTTAGTCTAATTTGCATTTTGATCCATATTCTTGATGAATGATTAGGGTTTTATCTTTGATGAAGAAACTAGGATTCCTTTGTGGTAGCTTATCGTGACCTAATTGTGTGTTTAATGAATGCAGGCGTCTGCGAGTTCTTGAGCTGATTGAAGATGAGGTTTCAGACGATGAAGTTGACTGGATTTCATGTTTTCCATCGGATGCTCCGTCCAATTTGGAGTCTTTAACATTTGATTGTGTTGAATCTGCTATCAATTTTGATTCTTTAGAGAAGCTAGTAGCAAGATCACCTAAGTTAAAGAAGCTTAGATTGAATCGTCACGTTTCGTTACCGATGCTTTATCGGATACTTATTCGGGCTCCACAGTTGACCCATTTAGGAACTGGATCTTTTAGTCCTCCGGAGCATCCCCACTACGATAACAATCGAGAATTGGATTACACGTCTGCATTTGCTGCTTGCAGATCGATTGTCTGTCTCTCGGGTTTTAGAGAAATTGCACCTGAATATCTTCCTTCAATTGTTCCTGTTTGTGCTAATCTTACGTCGTTAAACCTTAGCTATGCAAACATTGATGCAGAGCAGTTGAAACGTGTTATCCGTCATTGCCACAAACTTCAGGTTTTCTGGGTAAGTCATACTCGTTATCTTTCTTGAAAGAGCTTTATGTGTATGTTAAATTATGCCACAAACTTGGGTCTTTATTGATGTTTATGATCAACATTAGGATACATGTCATTATGTTTCTTGAAATTCTTAAGTCTTTTTTCGAAAATTATGCGTAACTAGATCTTTGTTATGGTCTATTATCAATAATAAACAAAAAAGATCCTTAATTGTTCTTGAAATTTGAATCTTTATCTGAGTTTTGCATATTAGATCCTTATATGAAATCTGCAATATTATTAGATCAAGATCATTACGGCTTTCTGCAATTTCAAATTTTTATCTAATTTATGTATATTTATATATTTATTAATGCCTATGATCAACATTGCACCGATAGGTTATCTTTCTATTAAGTTCAATTCTTCATCCGAAAGCTATTGTAGTTAGATGATTATTAACATCTATGATCAACATTATGCCATAAGAGCGCCTTGTACGAATAATATAAATAATGTAGATCCATTTTTGCTTTCAATCTTCTTTTCAGGTTCTTGATTCAATATGTGATGAGGGTCTTCAAGCTGTGGCAGCAACATGCAAAGATCTCCGTGAGCTTCGGGTTTTCCCAATAGATACAGCAGAAAATGCTGAGGGGCCTGTTTCAGAAGTGGGTCTGCTTGCTATTGCTTTAGGATGTAGAAAACTACAATCGATTCTTTACTTTTGCCAGCAGATGACTAACGCTGCGGTTGTGGCCATGTCTAAAAACTGCCCTGATCTTGTAGTGTTTCGGCTCTGTATAATTGGCCGGTACCAACCTGACCATGTAACCGGTGAACCAATGGATGAGGGTTTTGGAGCAATTGTCAAGAACTGTAAGAAGCTAACCCGGCTTGCAGTTTCTGGTTTGTTAACCGATAAGGCATTTAGTTACATAGGGCAATATGGAAAATCAGTGAGAACACTATCAGTGGCGTTTGCAGGGGATAGTGATGTTGGGTTGAAATACGTGTTGGAAGGTGCACCAATTTGCAAAAGCTCGAGATTAGAGATAGCCCGTTTGGTGATTCGGCTTTAAGGTCAGGTTTACACCATTATTATAACATGAGATTCGTCTGGATGTCATCTTGTCGTGTGACCCGAGAAGGGTGTTTGGATGTGGCCCGCCAATTGCCAAGACTGGTGGTGGAAGTGTTTCGCAGGGATGAGGAGGAAGGTGGGGAAAGGGGTGATTTTGTCGACACATTATATATGTATCGATCTTTAGATGGCCCACGGCCTGATGCTCCACGGTTTGTCAAGATCTTGTGATGGCCCAGCCCGATTCAGAAACGTCTTTTTTTGGTAAAGAATCAATTTTTCTTGCTCAACTTGGGTTTTCTCACACTCTTTTCACTTCACATTCTTTAAGTTTCGGATCGAGATGCACGAATTAGGGTAACTTTGATCGAATCAGTTATCAGAGATCGATCCTGAAAACAGCCAAGACACCGAAGAAATCGAGTTCTTTCTTCAATGGGAATAGTTGGGTAGATGATGGTTATAGTATTCTTTCTATTTTCATAGCCAGTACTCCAGTAGAATCTTGCTTTATGTTTGATCAATCTTCTATCCGGGCCATAACCGTCAAATCCGCTTTTTGTGCTTAAGGAGTTTGTACCATGTGCATCTAGTGTTGTTCATTGTAATGAGGATTAAGGATTTGATGATCTTGCAGCTCTAGATAGATGAGGCCTGAGGGGTAGGTTGTTATAGTATTCTTTTCTGTTATTTTCTTTATGTTTTGACAACTCTTTTCTACTGGGATGTGATAGTTATAATTAGAAATCATGCTGTAGGGACTTGTACCTTGGTCATTGAGAGTTGTACATTTGATTCAAGTTTTGATATTCTTGTAGATCTAAAAATTTCTTTTGTTGGGTTGTGAACTTGTGACACTTCTCTTCTGGGCTACTTCCGTTAAATGTGCATTCATGCTATGCTGACTTGTACCCTATTCATTGGAGAGTTGTACACCATCCAATAGTTGATTCTTATGTTGGCTAAAAAAAAAAGATAAAATGGAGTTTTGTGGGGTCAAGTTCTTCCTTTTGATGTCACACCACCTGAAATTGCTTTTGGATTCTCTTTTCAAGAAATTTTATTGTCCATTTACCTTGTGTGAATCTTTATTTCTCATTGGGGTTAAAAGTTATCATGCTATAGTGAATTGTACCCTAAATATTGAAAGTTGTACCTTCTTTATGTCATAGGGACAAAAGTTAATCTTTGCAAAAGAGGGGGTGTAGAGGTTTTAAGGTTCTTGGTTAAAACGTTCTAGATCAACTTTTGGTTGAATTGATAGCTACGATTAAGAAAACAGTAAACCAAATCATTCAAACAGAAGTGCGGTAGAGGTTTAAAAAATCTAATTTATTCTAAAAACTTATTTACATCACTACAAAATTGAGAGTTTAACGGTCCATCACAACTTTAGATAGTAAAAGCATGTAATTAAAACATGAGTAAATTTTGGTTTTGGTCCCTGTGGTTTAACTATTTTAATCATTTCAGTCTAAAAAAGAATATTTGATCATATCATGCCCTGTGGTTTTATTTTTGTAACGATTTTGGTCACTGACACTAACTCTATTAGTTTTTACAGTTAAATGTGAGGGTACTTTGGTCATTTTACATTTGAAGGACTAGTTATGTAAATTATATTAGATTAGGATAATTGTTATATCTTTTTAAAACAATAAAAATAAAAAAAATCAAATCTAAATCTAATCTAAATGTAAATTATTTTTTCTTTAAAGAAATCCCTGAAGGCTTTCTTTCTTTTCTCGAACTCTCTCTCGAAGCTCTCCGCCTCACTCTCAATTCTCAACAATTTTCAGTCGGAGTTCGAAGGGGAAACAATTGATGGTGGTCCGATGGTTGTTTGAAGATGATGAATTTTAGGTGTTCGGTGGTGGTCGAAGATGATTGTGAATCGGCAGGTGGGTTGCGATCGATGGTGTTGTCGCAGATGATTTGATGTTGTCGCCGGCGAAGGTGTGGTGGTAAGGTCGAAGTTCGAAGGTCGAATTGGAATTGGGGGCTCGATTGGGGGTCGACAGGGGATGCGGTTTGATGATGTTGCAGGTGAGTGTCGGTCAATTGGTAATGGCGGTCGGGAGTGGTTGATTTGGGTGTTCGATCGAAGATGGTTCGAAGTGTTGTCTGTTGGTTCGATGTGAATCGATTAGAGGATTTGGTGGTGATGGTGAAGGTCGGTCGATAGAAGGTGATTATATACTCGATCGATAGCCTTGCTTTAGGAGGCGTCAATCTCACTTCATCGTCGACGATGTCTCCGCGTTTAACAGTCAAAATTAGGGCTGAAAACCCTAACGATAAGCTCTCTGTCTTCTACATACGAAAGGGGAGCTGGAGATGGAGGTGGCGGTGGCGGTGTGGTGCGAGCGGTGGAAGGGTGGTGGGGTTAGGGTTCCAATTAGGGGTTTGGGTTGGGTTGGGTTACATTTAAGTTTTATTTTTTTTATTTTTTTATTATTTTAAAAAATTACAACAATTATCCTAATCTAATATAATTTACATAACTAGTCCTCCAAATGTAAAATGACCAAAGTACCCTCACATTTAACTGTAAAAACTAACAGAGTTAGTGTCAGGGACCAAAATCGTTACAAAAGTGAAACCACAGGGCATGATATGATCAAAGATTCCTTTTTGGACTGAAATGGTTAAAATGGTTAAACCATAGGGACCAAAACCGAAATTTACTCTTAAAACATCTTTTTGAACAGGATCAATTATATACTTATATGCCACCATTAATGGATTAGGGGATGGTTTTTGAAAAAATCAATAGTTTTATGAGAACATTAAAAAAACCCACAGAAAACAATAACATAATTTATAAATTTTTGTTATTTTAATTGTTAAAATATTATTTAAGTTTTTATTAACATATATGTTGAACATAAATATGAGAATGAAGAGTCTTACGTATATATAACACTATTTCGAATGAAAAATGGTTACGTATATGTAACCTATATGTGACGTATATGTAAACTATGTTACTGTTTTCATTTGATTCATACTCTTATATATACACACACACATAAATATAAAGGGTAAAAAAAAAGGGCGTACCTGGTGCTGCAAAGAGCTCCCGCGTTTTCGCAGGGTCCAGGGAGGGTCCGTCCCATTTAAGGGAAGATGTAAGCGGTCTTTCCCCCACATTTTGTGGGGAGGCCGTTTCCACGGATCGAACCTGAGACCTTCGGTCCCTTAGGAACAGCTTTTACCGCTGTGCCAAGGCCCGCCCTCATAAAGGGTAGTGATAAATAATTTTAAATTATAAAGGGTAGTGATAAATAATTTTAAATTATATAACCATTTTTATTAATTTTTTTTAATTTTCACGTAACATTATGATTTTCTTATATTCACTCCTATAATGAATTACTGCCTCTATAATATTAAAAGTACAAAAGAAAATAAATCGAGAAACCGAAAAAAAGTGAAATGATTTGTGTGTTTGTGACAAGTGCAACATATCCCCCCATCTCTATATTTGTCTTGAAAAAATCTAGAGAGAGAGAGAGAGAGAGAGAGAGAGAGAGAGAGAGAGAGAGAGAGAGAGAGAGAGAGAGAGAGAGAGAGAGAGAGAGAGAGAGAGAGAGAGAGAGAGAGAGAGAGAGAGAGAGAGAGAGAGAGAGAGAGAGAGAGAGAGAGAGAGAGAGAGAGAGAGAGAGAGAGAGAGAGAGAGAGAGAGAGAGAGAGAGAGAGAGAGAGAGAGAGAGAGAGAGAGAGAGAGAAATAAATGCCAAAGCAATGAAAGTGACCACACAAACGTGACTATGTCTAATTACTCAATTTCAAATCACCATCTAATGATTTTTATGATAATTATTTTATGTAACATTCTTTTTTTTTTCCTTTTAAAAAAATCTTATCCGAAAGACAATTATGGTTCTAGATTATTATGTTAGATCGGGTATCTAGCTTTTAAAACCTACTACTTATAAGACATAAATAAACTTAGCCAAACTTAGTTAACTTTAGTAGAGGTCCTTTGATTAAGTGGTGGAGTGGTAATTGGGTGACCTGTGGTTCTAATTGACCCAGGTTCAAATCCCACCCTTCCCATTTAATTTTGCGACATCCAGGTGAAGGGTTTCGCTCAGGGTTTCATCCCGGGTTCGATCCTGATGTGGGTTGAGGGTTTACGGATTCAATCCGGTTCCCGCGCATCTGGGGGGTACGACTTTCGACTGACGGCTAGGTCCAGGGTAACCAGTCCCGATAAATCGTCAGGTTCGGAGTCCTCTGCCGTTCAAAAAAAAAAGTTAACTTTAGTAGAGATTACCTTTTGGTTTTGTATGTAATATTTTTAGGTGAGGTAATTTAGTTAGTTATTTATATAATCTGAGCCAACTTTGGTGTTAATGCAATACTGTACTTTTTTAATATTATAAATTAGAATTTAATAGAACAAATAGACATTTCAAAGAGTTTTATAAAACACTTTAAGTATTGCACATCATGGAATAAATAATTTCAAAAAATAGTGTACTTTAAGCATTGAACATCAAGGTTAGGTTGATGGCAAAATCAGTAATGTTTTCCGTTCTCAAATTCACTATTTTTTTTTTAATTTTTTTTGACGTTGCATGTTAGTAAAAGAAAATATTGAATTGTAGAAAGTTTATGACAAACGAAGGTCCTCATTGACTTGACCCTTTCAACCCATTCTCACTACGTACGTACATATAGTCCCGGACTCCTGGTCACAGTCGTGATGTAGACCACCAGTACAGAGCCAGTGCTAAACCTGGGTCCCTTTTGGCTAACCCTAGCCAATTAACTGCCAATTATTTGCCCATACCTAACTTACTAAATACTCTTAAAAATGATGCATGGGATCATTAACTAACAAGTTTCTATATATATGTTCTTTAAATTATTTGCAACCATACTTGTCTTAATCGTTTTTTTATATTGATACTTATGCCCACACACTGGGGCGGAACTAGGGTGACGGGTAAGGGGTCAAGTGACCCTAGTGATTTTTGAACCCGTAATGTAACGTATAATGTTGAATTTTTTTGAACCCATAGTTTAACAGGAAGTGAACCCATTAAGTTGATAATATAACACTAATATGGCGCTGGTTCACTGGTAATGCGCCCCCTTCTCCATATTGTGGTCAAGAGTTTGAAACTTGTAGGCTTGAAGCAATTCTGTTTTTTTTTATTTTTTTCTCTTTTTTTTAAATAAAATTACTAAACTACTCTTATTCTAAAAACATAAAATAAAACCCTAGCCCCAATTATTTTCCCCAACCATTCAACCTTAATAAGTAAACTACAAGCTTACAACTCTACTACAAGTCTACAATTGATTCTTCATTCTTGAAAATGTTAGTTTTCTAAATTGTTTATTCAAAGTTCAAACCCTTTAACGTTTTCATTGTTATTTGTTAGATTTAATTTATTTTACTTAATTTGTTTGTTAATTAGTGTATTTAGGATTTATGAATCTAGAATTTATAATTGTTTGTTAGTTAAGGTGTTTAGAAATCATAATATGTTATATGCATTGAAGTTATCACTAGTCTTATCCTTTGGTGGAGACAAGGAGGCATTTTGATTATCCTTTGTTTTATCGTTGTTGAAATAATCATCTGTCTTACATGTTGTAACGACAAGTGTTGAGAGATGTTTTTCTTCAATTAAGCATGTGAAGACGGATTTGTGCAATCGTATGGGTGATTAATATATGAATGACTCGTATATTTGTTACATTGAAAATGAGCTTTTTGCAAAGGTGTCGATTGAAAATTAATGAAACAAACAAACAAACAAACAAACCCAGTATATCCCACTCAAGAGCAGGGTCTGGGGAGGGTAGGTGTAGGCGAGTCTTTCCTCTATCTTGTTAGGTAGAGAGACCGCTTCCAAAGAGACCCCCGGCTCGTGAAAATGTAATGAAACGGTTTCAAAATATAAAGACGCGTAGAGAACAACTGTAAAGTGTAAGTTTTATTGATTTATTTTGATATTTTATTTTTATTAACATTTTGTATGTAATTTAATTACATTCCGAACCAAACCGACTCGACCCGATCCAACCGGACAACCCGAAAAATTTTATATTATCTTGTTACAAAACGAATCATCAAAAAATAATGACCCCACTAGAACCACACAAATCAGTGTATCAAATTTAAGTGGTTAAACCTTGAGAACAACACAACCAACGTGCCGCACGTAATGTTTCACAAAAAACTATAAGAGTTAAAAGAGAGTAGATTATACTCTTACATAATCGTCAATATTAATCATATGTGTCACAAATAAAACAAAATTTTTAAGTTTGCATAAGTTTAATATGATTGTCACATTCTCTCTATATACATTATACAATATATGTATTGTTTAAATAAAAAAAATGTAATACCATAAGTTTTAACATAATTTTTTAATAGATTGACACTGATATATGAAAGAAGGATAGTTCTGTTTTTCTATTTCAAAATAGATGAAATTTACTAGAAACAGAACCATTTTGTATCATAAAAGAATATATCATTAGTATTTTTCATATTATTGTTAATATTTATAACTTCTCCTAGTTAAGTTTAAAAGGTTTAAGGTTATCTTCTCTATCTTTTCGTATCTAAATATACTTGAAATATATATACTTTTATTAACATCACACGTGTTATCGTAATTCATAAAAATCCGAACTCCAATATTTTATAATGAATTTGTTCATTATTTTAATTAGATTAACCTATATCTTAAATTAATAATTTCACTTCTATTATTTATTTATCTATTTCTATATAATAGTACTTAACAACAAAATTTCATAAGTTACCATTTTTATTAATAGCTTAATCATAGAATATATTCAGATTCAGAAACTGCATATTCAACAATGTATTTTTTTATTTTTTTAGATTTATGAATTTTTATGATATACATTCATCTATTGAACAATCAGAATGGCATAAAATATAAGTCCAATACATAACAGGGTCAAAATAAAACTAATTTTCTTTTTAAAAAAGGTAAATACTGTCTCTAAAATAATATATTGAAAAACACACGTAGAAAATAATAAGATTAATTGAATAAATATATATAGAAGTGATATGCAATAAAATAATTGAATGAAGAAGAAAAGCAATATTCTTAGATATAATAATTTGGGACCATTGAATACATGCAATTCATGTCATCACAATTTGGTGTCACTAAAGGTTTTGTTAGTTGCAGCCACTTCATTGGGTTATGATAAAGCAAAGATGAAAGCAATCACTCACACCAACCATTCAATATCGTAAATCATATTGTTTTATATAATTTATAACCATTACACAATGGATTTATATATACGAAACAAACTTAAATAAAACTCAGAGATATTGTATTATTATAACTGTTTTTGACACGTCTAATATAATTTTTATGTATGTATCACTGCATTGACTTGTGAATGTTCTACAAGACCATGATGGTGAAATGATGTGTAAATGCAAAACTAACTGGATAATTATATTCTATATCATGAGACCAATGAGATTGTAAAATAAATATGTAGATTTATGTTATATAGGATGAAAATGTTCCAAGCCAAAACCACACAAGAACATCAATGGATCAAATACTCTGCACCCACAAATAGGATATGATAAGAGATGAATGGAGGATGGTGAACAACAGAACAAGATTATGCTATTTACTGTGTATTTTGCTTTTGTCTTTGCACTATTTCAACTAATTGTTCAACCCTAACCCATTAGTTGGTGTAAGAGTTAGAATCAAGATGATCACATAAACAATCTCACAAGATTCGATTACTATTGAAATTGATTACATGAAAACAAGATCGAACAGATGAGTATCAAAGTTAATCTACGATCAACAGCAATTAATCACACTTATAACCTCACCATCAACTAACCGTTAACTATCAGTTAACAGCCTAACAACCATTAACTACTAATCTCTCATTATCGACACAAACAACCCTTATAGTTTGAGCTTTATTACTATGACAACAAAAACACACAACCTTACACTTTAATAGAATGACAACATAAGTCCCTGCAGTTATATCTTGAGCACAACTTCTCACAAACTCCACCTTTGTGCCAAGATTATGCAACATTCCACTTATCAAAACAAAATCGAAACTTTACTCCTCCAACAGATTTTGTCATCATATCAGCAGGATTATTATGAGTATCAATATACTCAACACTCAACTGCTTTGATTTTACAGTATCTCTTATGAAATGCAATCTAACATCCACATGCTTAGTTCTTTCATGATAAACCGGATTCTTAGCAAGTTGTAGAGGACTCATGTTATCACACCATATCATTGTCTCCTGAACATCAACACCTAGTTCTGAAACAAAACCCTTCAACCATAGTCCTTCCTTTGCTGCTTCTGTGAGTGCAGGGTACTCAGATTCAGTTGATGACAATGCTACAACACGCTGCAAAGAAGACTTCCAACTCACCAATCCACCATGAACTGTAAACCCATACCCAGTAACTGACCTTCCTGAATCCCAGTCCTTGGCATAATCTGCATCAACAAACCCAATCACTACATGTTTGGTCTCATCTGTTCCACCAAACACTAACCCAACATGACTGGTACCCTTAAGATATCTAAGTATCCATTTCACACCTTCCCAGTGCTTAATTCCAGGAGAACTTAGATATCTACTTACTAGACTGACTGCATATCCCAAGTCAGGTCTAGTGCACACCATCATGTACATCAAACTTCCCACTGCATTTGCATAGGGAACATGTGACATTTTAGCCTGTTCTTCTTCTGTATGTGGACTATCTCTGCTAGACAACTTAAAATGTGCTTCCAGAGGAGTACTTACATGCTTGCACTTATCCATATAATAACTACTAAGCACCTTCTTGATGTAGCCAGTTTGACTGAGTTTCAATATACCAGCATCTCTATCCCTTTCAATTTCCATGCCTAATATCTTCCTTGTAACCCCTAAATCTTTCATGTCAAATTCTTCTTTCAAGATTGATTTAGTAGCTTCTACATCAGACTTTGATTTGCTGGCCATTAACATATCATCTACATAAAGTAAAAGATATATATAACCACCAGCTGTATCTTCTTTGTAATGCACACATGGGTCATAGCTACTTTTATTGAACCCTTTAGATACAATAAAGTCATTGAACCTCTTGTTCCATTGCCTAGGAGACTGCTTTAGTCCATACAAGGACCTCTTCAACAAACACACCTTATTCTCCTGACCTTTAACCTCAAAACCAGTGGGCTGCTTCATATAGATCATCTCTTCAAGACTTCCATTTAAAAATGCTGTCTTTACATCCATTTGCTCTAATTCCAAATTATGAATAGCTACAAGATTCAACACCACTCTAATGGATGAATGTTTGACCACAGGAGAAAATATCTCTGTGTAGTCAACACCAGCCTTTTGAGTAAAACCCTTAGCTACCAATCTTGCTTTGTACCTAGGTGGATCATTTTCAGTTAATCCATCCTTCAACTTTTATAACCACTTGCAACTCACTATGTCTTATCCTTGGGTTTGTCTACAATCTCCCATGTGTTGTTCTCATACCATGAGTTCATCTCTTCTTTCATTGCCTGCATCCATTTATCCTTATCAACAGAACTTAATGCTTCTTCATAAGACAATGGATAACCACTATTCTCCATAGCAGCATTAAACACATAACACATATGCAGATATCTCCTCATTTGTAACAAGTGTCAATTCATCACTTGTTCTAAACCTTAGAGGAGGTACTATGGTCCTTCTAGTTCTACCTTGTGCAATAGATCTGTTTTGGACCAAAGTATCTTCACCTGATGAACCATGAGTCTCATCACACCCTCTACTTTCAGTGTTAGTACCACTCTGCACATGGTTGTGATCATCCAACTCCTGTGATCATCCAACTCCACCTCAATCTGAACACCCCTTTCATAATCAGTTTCACTCAGATCATTCCTGTTAAGCAGGTCCTTGTATAATAGATCCTTTCTAAATACAACATTTCTACTTATGACAACCTTAGGAGTCTTATCATCCATTCTCCACAGTCTATACCCCTTTACACCACCTGTGTAACCAAGAACCACACATTTTATAGCCCTGGGCTCTAGTTTGCTTTCATCAACATGAGCATACGCCAATGACATAAACACCCTTAACCTGCTATAATCCCCTGGCTCACCTGACCATATTTTAAGTGGTGTTTTCATCTGAATTGCAGATGAAGGGGACATGTTAACTAACAATGCTGTTGTATTAACTGCCTCAGCCCAAAACTGCTTTGGCATTCCTGAATCAATCAATAAACACCTCACCTTGTTCAATAAGGTTCGGTTCATCCTTTCTGCAAGCCCATTTTGCTGTGGTGTGTATGCCACAGTCAAATGCCTCTTTATTCCTTGCTTTCTACAGTAATCATTGAACAGGTGATTACAAAACTCCAGGCCATTGTCTGTCCTTAAAGCTTTAACCCTTCTTTCAGACTGAGTCTCAACTAGGACCTTCCATTCTTTGAACTTTTCAAATGCCTCACTCTTGTGCTTTAGGCTGTACACCCACACTCTCCTTGTGTAATCATCCACTAAAGACAAGAAGTACTTAGCCCCACCAAGTAGTGACTCAGTCCTTGCTGGACCCCAAAGATCAGCATGCACATAATCTAATTTACACTTAGTAGTATGCACACTCCTATTGAACTTGACTCTATGGGCCTTCCCTAAAATGCAGTTTTCACAGAACCCAGTGTCACAGCTACTTAGCTCCTTCAACAGGCCTTGTTTGAGCAACTCTTTCATGCTTGGTATACTAATATGGTCCATCCTTCTATGCCACACCATAGCTAAGTTTTTGCCTTGGTCTTCACTTACATTGGCTACACCCTTTCTAACATAACTATCAACTACATAGGTCATGTTGTTTTTCCTGGTTCCAGTCAATACCACCATTGACCCTTTTATCACCCTGACCTTCCCATTCCTTAGATTAACCACATATCCCTCACTTTCAAATGTGCCCAGTGAGACTAAGTTCTTCTTTAATCCAGGAATATATCTAACATTCCTTAACATGATGTTAGACCCATTATTCAAAGTCAGTGTGATAGAACCAATACCTTCAATGATGCAAGGTCTGTCATCACCAAATTTTACACTCCCTTGTATCTTCTTTTCAAGTTCATCAAACAACTCCTTATTAGGAGTCATATGATAGGAATATCCTGAGTCCAAGATCCACTTATCACCCCCGCATGAGTGTGCCATCATCAACACATCAGCACTGTCATACCCATCTGACCCAGTCTCTGATGTTGAACCTGAGACTTTTGAATGACTTGCATCAAGCTTCTTCTTCTTGAACCTCTCTGGACAATCTTTCTTGAAATGTTTATCAGATTGACAAACATAGCATCTCCTTTTTCCCTTTGACTTTGATCTTGCAGGTTGCTTCCCCTTGTTGTTTCTGAATTCACTTCTTCCCCTAACAACTAGGCCATCTGCATGGTCATCTCTATATTCACCTTTCTTGTGCAGCTCCTTTGCGTTCATGGCAGCAACTACCTCCTCCATGGACAAACTTTCTCTTCCAAACATTAGTGTATCTACAAAATGCTCAAGGTGCTTGGTACTGAAGATAAGAACATAACTGCTCTATCTTCATCTTCTATTTTCACATCTATATTTTCCAAATCAAGAACAATTTTGTTAAACTCATCTATATGTGACTCTAATGTTTTTCCAGTTTGCATTTGGAAAGTATATAGCCTTTTCTTGAGGTATAGTCTGTTTGCCAATGATTTTGTCATACAAACTCTCCAATTTGGCCCATAGACCAGTTGTTGTGTCTTCTTTAGAGACTTCTCTCAAGACTCTATCACCTAAACTGAGTATGATTGCACTGTGAGCTTTCTCCATCATGTTCTTCCACTTCGTTTCCAACTCCAATTGTCTATCCGGAGGAGTGTTTGCAGGTATCACCACATTTCCCCCTTTCAGGGCATCAACTATGCCCTGATGAACCAGTAATGCTCGCATCTTTACCCTCCAAAGACCAAAATCGTTTTTACCATCGAATTTCTCCAAATCAAACTTGGTATTCATCTTTCTTACATTGATTGATCAATTAACAATGATCAGGGGATCACAATCGATTACGCCTAGCGTAAATCAATCAAAGATCTACTTTGATCTACGGATTACAACTAATCAATCTGAAAACCGAATCGAGAGCCTTGCTCTGATACCAATTGTAAGAGTTAGAATCAAGATGAACACATAAACAATCTCACAAGATTCGATTACTATTGAAATTGATTACATGAAAACAAGATCGAACAGATGAGTATCAAAGTTAATCTACGATCAACAGCAATTAATCACACTTATAACCTCACCATCAACTAACCGTTAACTATCAGTTAACAGCCTAACAACCATTAACTACTAATCTCTCATTATCGACACAAACAGCCCTTATAGTTTGAGCTTTATTACAATGACAGCAAAAACACACAACCTTACACTTTAATAGAATGACAACATAAGTCCCTGCAGTTATATCTTGAGCACAACTTCTCACAGTTGGACAAAAGCTAGAAAATGGTTCGGGTCAGATAACAAAAACATAACTTGTTATTATGTTCTTTTATACTTGTTATTAGTGGGGAAACCGCTTTATCACAATAGCAGCTATATAACCCTTAACATAATATCATAGCTTAGGAGAGATCTTTAGTGTTATTCCAACAAACTTTTTTTAAAATCTTACTTAATTTTTAAGATTTCTTTACTCTTCATTATAAACCGAGTGAAGTTTAGCATAAAAGGCAAATAAGGAGCTACAAAGCTCTTGTATGAGTGGGTCCGGGAGGTTTTCGGACCATTTGAACTTGATGTACCCCCATTACCACGTATTTCTTTAAGAGACTGCTTTCACGATTAAAAACTTTAATGTCTGGTGGTTTAGGTCATATAACAACAATTTTACTATTTCTCCAATATTTACTCATTTTGCACACAAACAAACAAACACACACACACGTACGGAACGTTTTTTTTTTCAAAACCAACATTGAGTTAGGAATTGTGATAAGTGTATAAATCACTTTTAAGTTTTTTCTTAATTATATAACATCAGCCATTACAGCTACGACTAGTTGGTAAAGGTTATCGACTCTTGGAATTGACACCAATCGAGGTTTGATTCCCAACATGAGATAAAGTTGGAAGCGGTAGAGTTTAGGAGTATATTCAATTAAATCACTAAGGAGGGGACGGAGTTGAGCCAAGATTTAGCCGGGAAATGCCTGGGAAAAATGGCCCCAGGTAGGAATGCCACACCCCCGGACCCAGTTTTTTTTGTAGCATCTGCCCGATGTATTTCACCGGGATCCACTAGTACGCCCACCAAACTTTTGAGACTTTTTTTAAAAAAAGGGGGAAACTGTAAAGCGTGAAAAAACTAACGGAAATTAAAATATTTAAGTGACACTGATCTGTCACACGAGAAAAAACAGAACAATTGTCGTGTCGTTGGCCTAATACTCTACATAAAATTGTTTATTTGCTTATGGTCGTACTCAATATATTACTCGCGTCCAGGGGTGTTCAAAAATATCCGAATCCGAAACCGAATCCGAAATATCCAAAAATCCGAAATTCAGATATCCGAAAATTCGAATATCAGAACTTCAGATATCTGAAATTTTGGATTTGGATTCAGATAGTGATTTTCAGAATTTTCGGATATTTCGGATATTCGAAATATCCGAAATATCCAAAATATTTTTATAAAATATTAAAAATATTAAATATTAATTAAATATTTCAGATATTTTTAGATATTTAGGACATTTTAATAAAAAAACTTCGGATATCCGATAAAAACTTCAAAAAAATTATTATATTTTTATAAATTTATTAAATAATACAAATTTTCTTTGAATTCGGATATCTGAACGGATATCCGAATCCGAATCCAAAATTTTGCATATCTGAAATTCGGATATACGAAATTTCGGATTCGGATTCGGATAGTGAAATTTACTATCTGAAATTTTCGGATATCCGAAATTCGGATATTCGAAATTCGAATATCCGAATTTCAGATATCCGAATTTAAACACCCCTACTCGCGTGTATTTATGCATAGAAGATATTTAAAAGTTTAGTAAATGGTGTTGTCACATTTTACTTAGAGTTGGCCTTTCAAATAAGTGAAGGAAGAGATGGTCAGAATAGAAATAGAAATAGTAGAAATAGAAATAGAAATAGAAATAAAAATATAGCTAGGGTCATTCCACTGGTCAAAAGAAATTTCTGAAAAGAAATTTGCAGGTTGCTTTTCCCATTACTGGACCCCCACTCAGTAACAACCAACCGGCATTCTATTTTCAACCTACAGTTAAATCTATTTTAAATGATTTTAGAACAGCAATTAATCTACTTAAACATGAAATAAATAAGAAAACACATAATTAAATGAAGTACAGAATTATCTACTTCAGATTTTCTACTTAAAACTTTTATTGAAACTATTTGTAACAATTCTTCTAATATATAAGTCAATTTGTGGTTTGTAAATAAAATAAGGTAATATGGCTGCTTTAATAGATTAAAAGTATTAACATACTAACTAATATATTACGTGGGTTTAATAATTACAATCTATTGTAAACCAACAGTGTGTACGTTGGATGTTATCAGTAATTGATGAAATAAGAAACAATGAATATTTAAATTATATTTTAAGACAATGTTATATTAAAATTATCTTATGATTTAGTAGATTCTAATAGTATTTCAGAATAAGTATTTATATTTTAAAAACATTATTATATAATAGAGAAGGGATGCGATAAGAATGTCTAGACTTCACAGAAGGTTCCAACCAAGTTACTTAATTATCATTACAAAGATTACCCTAATTGATTAAACGTTATATAAATGGTTCGTTACAAAATAAATGATAGATATCTATGTTACGTACTAAAATTCACCGTCGTGCTCCATAAGACGTCTTAATCAAATATTTGGGCCTAGGCCTAGGCCACCCTTCAAGGCCAGGGTTTCTGTGATGTTTGTGCAACCTTTAAATTTCTAAGAGGCCATTTGGTATCCCATTAATAATCATTAAGAAGGTACCTTTACCTTTTAACCATTTAGCATTAAAATTAGTTCTTAATCAATAATAGATAGTCATCATTAAAAGACTATTAAACAGTCCCTAAGATTGTTGGAATACCACCTGTAATAAGAAAAAGGCCGGTGTTTATTTTCCAAAAGAGGCCTGATATTGGGCTTAAAATTTACAATGTTTCTTTTCCAAAAGAGGCCTGATATTGGGCTCAAGTACATGACTTTTAAAGGAGTGTGGCCCGTGTCCGTATGGGTATAACCGTATAAGTGTATAACTAACTTGGGCTACTTGACTTTGTGTAGTCCGTACAGGCCCATCACCAACCCTTGATCCACACACAGCGTCGTTACATGTTTTGATCACGTTCACGCATACGGCCTATGTGATCCTCGATCATTTCTTTGATGGTCTCGATCTTCTGTTCTCCTTTGGCTTTTGGTTTGGTTGTTAACTCCTGTAGGTGGATAGATCTTCACCGCCACACACGCCTTGATGTTCTCCTCGCTTTGGTATGATTTAATTGGATCAAGCAATGCATAAACACAATAAAAATTATGATATTTTGTGGGAAACTTACGAGCCTCCTTTTATTTAAAAACCAAGCAAACAAACAAAACATAAAACATGTGTCCAACCGATCTATTAATATTTGATAATAAATATAAACAACCATCCGCAGCTAGCTCGTACTAAGAGCATTCACAACCCGTGCCCTATAATCATGTGAGTGTGTTTGGTATATTATATGGAATGATTTTGAGTGGTTGTGAGTGAAGGAGAGAGAAAATGTTATTGTGGATTGGTATATTTGAAGAATCACTGTACAATCCTTATAAATTTTTTAATATTTTTGAAAGTGGTTGTGAGTGAAGGAGAGAGAAAATGTAATGAAAAAGGTATAAAAATATATTATTTAATTGAAAGGAGAGAGAAGAAGTAGTGATTTTTAGTGTAATTATATGGATAAAGATAAGGAATGGACTGTGAATGCTCTAAGTTAAACAAATAAATTCATAATTATATCAAACAAGTCCCTATAATTATATCCCCAGAGGCTTTTTATGCTTACAAGACCTTCTTCTTCTTCATCTTATTCCTCTTCCTCTTTTGTTTCCCACCTTCCTGCATTGCACGTTGCCATGTATAAACAAACAAACAAACAAACAAACCCAGTATATCCCACTCAAGAGCAGGTTGCCATGTATATACAAAGAAAAAAAAATAATTAAGACAAAAGAAAAGAAATCAAACCTTTTGTCTGTCGACCTGGGGATGGGGGGATACGAGGCTCTTGACAAATACACCAGCACGAACATAATCTCCATGGGCGGGCACACGAATACCATCATCAAAACAACCAGTACTAGCTAGCTGGCTTCAATATTAGTTTCGGAAAGCGGTGTGCAACATCATACTTGGTCTGACGACATTGATCCTCAGGGGTCGTGTACAGTAGTTCCCAGTTGTTGTTTTCATCACCCATTTGTTAGTAGATAAAGGGGAATGCTTCGAGTATATGCACAGACATCCTTCTATAACCCCTAGCGTGCGTAGGATAGTAACGATGGATATCATAGAACAAGTCAACTGCATCCGGTGGTAATGGTAGGGGGATTTCTTTAAATTTCTTGGTAGATATATCCAATGAAATTATTACTTTCTTCTTCTTATTTGTACTAGTATTCATGAACCAATAAAGCGCCCCATCACGTAAGATACCCGATTTACTCCCAAAATTGGTCTTGCAATTTACACGTCGTCCGATAACCTTCCAAGTGTTTGATTTCAACGTTAACGCGTAAAAAAGCATGGAGCGCTTTCTATTCTGGAATCCTAGTACAACCATCCATGTAATCATCTGCAGACGAATCATATTAACCGAAACCCCAACATACTGCTATCCTGATCGTTGCGAGTTTGTGCATATGAGGAGGCTGATAGCGCGGAGTTGGTAGTCTCTTAAGTTCCCTAGTACAAGGGTTGCTTACTAGAAACTCAACGCCTGTAGGGGAAACGCATACGAGGCCGTTACAAGAACCAACAATATGCATGCCGCAGTCCAAGTAAAAATATTGGTCTTCGTTGGGGATTCCGTTGATGTAGATCCTTCGGTGTCCGAGTTGCGGATTATTGGCATCGTTGGTGTAAGCATGGTTCAAGTGAGCTTTAACGAAACGAGGACTTGATATAAGAGATTGCCATGACTTACACACGTACGCTCTTGCATCGGATTAAATCTTTCACATCCAGACGTACGAGTATCTGCTCAACCACGTCAACAACAAGCTCCGCCATTCGACTCGATATGATTGCTACAGCCAACAATCGTTCAACAAAATAACAACCTGAATGTGTCAATTATTATTTTTATTATTAGGGTTAATCATTTATTTATACTACTCGATCCATCTCCACAACTCACAAAAGACCTTTCATATGCCGTACAACAAAAGGAATGTATTTATTTGGATGCGACTTTGTTTTCTTATGCAGTTTATTTTCTGCTTTTCATATATATATATAAAGGTGACAAATGATTCATTAATTCATAATCGATATGATTTAACCCTTAATATGTATTATTGTTATAAATTTACCTTTTTAACTTTTATTGCTTAAGGTATCTGAGGTACGAAATAGATAAAAGATAAGATATAAACACATCGTGCTTTAGGGTATTATTAACCTAAAGGTTTAACGTCTATAAACACCATGTAGTATATTATTCACTCGTTATATAAAAGACTATTTACCGTTAGAGACACTGGGCATGCTAAGTTGAACGGAACTAGAAGCATTTTGTAAGGCACTTTTTGTGATAAAATAAATCTCAATATCCACATGTCTTTATAAACAAACAAAAACCTCCCTATCTATGAAATATGTGTCGTCATATAAAATGTTTATGTGTTTGTTTAGAAAGATCCAAAATAGGCATCGCATGTTCAACAGATGATATAGGTAGAGGTAGTTCACACATACGACACGTAAAATAATATATCCACAGAGTCAAATTGGTAACTTTGGAGATGATTATTTGTTTGTATGGTTTTGAATTTTGGATCAGTGTAAAACACATGTCAGATATCCTTTTAGGCATATCTCAACTTTGTGTATTTGGTTTTTCTTTTCAGTTCCTGTACCGCTACCATAACGAACTAAACCAAATTTCCATCACATTGTGTGAGAATCCCACTAGTAACATTCCCAAATGAAGTAATTAAACAAACCCCCCAACTCAACATAGTAAAGTCAGTTTAATCTAAAGACCTAAAATAATATATAGATATTGATTCACAAATTTCTATTAGTTTATAAATCTATTTAATATTTAATTATTTTGAGAAGGACGTTGCGTTAATTTTATAGATTCCAACATGTGTGGATCGTCCTCATTTGTACATTTGAGTTTTGTCATTATTTTAAAACCAATACCCCACCTTGTGATTCATGCTAGCCATATATAACACTACTAGTGGAAATGCTCGCGCGTTGCGGCTGGTGCGGTTGTCTGTCGCCTCGTAGTTTTTGTTGTGTTTTGTGATGTGTATGGTGCTAGTGGGTTATTCGATATGGTGAGATGAAAAAACAATATTCTTTCTTATTCTACCTTTGACAAATTCACCTATTTTTACACAATCTAGGAGAAGCAACAACTAATGTCAGTATGTGATATTCAATTTACTAAGGCATCATCAATATAGGTCAATATAACAATACCAACATTTGATGAAACGAAATTGAAGCATGAAGTCTATAAGTTGTTCAAAGAGATCAAAATTAGCACCTGTGTTTTCTTCTTGAAATCCCAACATGAGTAAACTTAGTTATACTTAAGTTATGACTCATATTTGACAAAAACATTCTCACAAACCAATTCATTCATTAAACCAATTCATTTATTAAATAATATATACCAGCAATGAGCTATTTGTAAAATGTAGTAATTATGTATATTCCACTAATCTTACATCAACAAATCAACTTTATTAAATTAAGGTTAAAAACAGAAGAAGGCAACACACATTCAATAACAAAATCATCACTCAAACATTAACCCTAAATAGAAATAATAAAATAATCAACAACAAAACATATTCACACGAGCAACAATGTAGTTGCAACGGGTTTCTTATCAATATCTTTTTTTGTAATGAGCTTCATAAATGGCTGCAAACTTGTGGGCCATTCTACTTAGTCCAAATAAGTTTGTAACATCATACATTAATCTAAGAGTGAATGATAAGTATGTAATATGTAGGTCAAATCAGGTGTTTATACCCAAGAAATAAAGTTTAACAAACATAGATGCACATATTTTGGTTTTGATGGTTGACTACACTGCACTCTTTAATAGGTGATGTGTTTACATAGTTATACAGAAGCTTTCCATTGCATCCCTACAACATCATTGCACAAAGAACTAGAAGCATTTTGTACAACACTTTCTAAAATAATGATTTTCAAATAACACAATGTTAAAAATTTATTTTTTTTTACGTTTTTCAGTTGTAACATCTCGTATTTTACATTAATTAAAAATTTAAGGCGTTTAATCTTATGAGGACCATTGTGGTCATTTATGAAACTCATGGGTGACTTGCGTGTTAATACCTTTTTAATGTTAAATAAATAATAATAATAATAATAATAATAATAATAATAATAATAATAATAATAATAATAATAATAATAATGATAATAATAATAATAATAATAATAATAATAATAATAATAATAATAATAATAATAAAGTCCAGGGGGTATTTTTGTCACTTTTGAAACATCAATTGACTGTTCTGGGCATAAAATAAAAAGAAATAAACCACAAGGACCAATTGAGTAAATTCCCAAAACACCCGCCCGTTCACCCCGTGAATCCGGCAACACTGTTCCGGTCTCCGGCCAACGGCTCCGGTGACCCCAAAACCCCCTCAAAACTTGATTATTTTACTCCAAACCGGTCCCATTACGCTCGTGGATCAGATTCGAATCTATCCACACACTCTAATCATACAGAACACAGCTCACAAATCCATTCACAGATCCACTTTACTTCAAATCGTTTACAACTCACAAACCCACTCAAACATTAATAACTGTCTAATTAAATTTATATAAACGATCATCTAATCATTCCTAAGCGTTGAAAACTCTCAATTTCTTCTGAAAACACACAAAGAAGTCGTTCCACACAACCCTGTATCGCGACCTGTTCTGGTGCTTGTTCTCTATCGGATTTAAACTAATCCAGGTAATTGAACATACCTATATACTTGAGATTACATGAGGAATCAAAGCCCCATGTCTATTTCTGTAAACGAATTCGATTTGGGGTTGATTTGATCCAAGAACAGTTCTAGGGTTCTTGGGTTTGGGGGAACTCTTCTGAATCCGTTTTTAAGATTTAAAAACCATTCATTATTTCAGCTGTATGCCTTGGCTCACTTGTTAGAAGCGTGTGTTGCAATCCAGGAGGTCCCGGGTTCGACCCCGGCACCCTCACTATTTTATTAAGCTATTTCAGCCTTTTAAAAATTAAAAAAAAAATCCAAAAAATCATAAAAATCATTTTTATAAATTTCTTTATTTTTAAAGACATCAAATAATTTTCTGTAATCTTTTCAAATTTAAATAATTAAATATCTGTTTAATAAAATGTTTTAACAAAGGTTATTCTTCGTTGATTTCTATTAAAATGGATTTTAAATCGTAATTTATAAATTATTATTGGTCCAAATGCTACTTTTTATCATCGTTTAAATCGTGACCACTCAAACGTTTATATTTAAACTTTATTAGATAATATAAATACGTTTTCTCTATATATTAAAAATATATAGATGGTATATTTCTTTTAGATTATTTAATGTACTTACAAAAATCCCCAAATTCCACTAAAAACCCTAGTCCTCGTTAAATCATTAAACTTATCATTGGACTTAAATCTATAAATATATTTATAATCTTAGGTGCGTTGTGAAGCAATACATTGAAACATTGCTTGTTATATTCTTAATAATCGTCAACTTTACATTCATTGACCAAGTGAGTATTCATTACCCATTTTATGTGTTTATATTTTGGGAAAATCATGTGACACTATAATCAAACATTGTTATTTCATTTCCATTTCACTTATAAATTTAATTCTTTACATGCTATGTCTTTACTTGTAATAATGTATTCACAGTTAGATAAATTGGATGATAACACAATTATTAATTCATGCTACCACGGTAAGAATAATAGATCTATTGGTTTGACAACCCACCCCATATGAATATTCTAGTGGTGATTGAAACCGGACTCACATATTCTATCACGACTTTGTCTGCGGACCGAGTCAGTTTAATCATTTGGACTGATTGTGTTGATTTATCTTTGTGTTACATTATTGTGCTATAAGTCTCGACATTTCCATGTGAATTGAATCAGTCAATCATTTAATCATCTTATATATGTATAGTTGTCAAGATCTGTCTACCGAAGAACCCTGAAATAGGGAATCTCACTGTGAGATCTTTCTAACCCTATCTTCTTTTACAGTTCTTTGCTCTTATTTAGGCATTCTTGTCCGGGTTAGGAGTACCGGAAATCTGATTAACAGGGAGAGCCACCTCCCTGTATTTTGTGTTGCATATATCGCTTGTTTTTTGGGCATCACTCGTGTGATTTGCATTTTTTGTGTGTATTGCATTACTCCGACTATCTTTAAACAGTTAGATATTCTGTGCGTGTGCTTGTCTGCTCTCATTCTATTATGTGAAAGAACAAAATGGAACAAGAAACACCCAGACAAACACCTACAACAACTTTAACAACTACGCTAGTAAGTAAACTAGACGCTAGTGATCCTCTGTATCTTCACTCTAGTGACTCATATGTTCTCACTATTGTAAACGTAAAACTTAAGGGAACAGAAAACTACACAATATGGGCGAATGCTATGAAATTAGCATTACAAGTTAAAAATAAAACGGGATTTGTGGATGGAACATGCAAAAAATCAACCGAAAATGATATATTGGCTGGGCAGTGGGAAAGATGTAATTCTATAGTGTTAACTTGGATCCTAAACTCCATATCAGAGGAATTATATGTAGGTCAAGTATTCTCTAAACTAGCCTCTGAGGTATGGAATGATTTAAAAGAAACTTATGATAAAATAGATGGTTCGGTTGTCTTTAACCTTTACCAGAAAATAAACTCTATATCTCAAAATAGAAGCAGTGTCTCTGAATATTACCACAAATTAAATACTATGTGGAAACAAATGGATAACATACTGCAGCTTCCATCATGCACTTGTAAAGCATCAAAAGAGTTTAACAACTTTAACCATCTTATTAAACTCATGCAGTTCCTTATGGGATTGGATGACATATATCAACCTGTTCGAACTAGTCTGTTAACAAAAGATGAATTACCTTCTGTTAAAACTGCATTCTCTATAGTTTCTAGAGAGGAATCCCATAGAAATTTAAATCAAACAGTAAAAACCTTAACTCAAAATGTGGGATTTACCTCAAAATCAACTCAAAACTTTGACAAGAAAAGAAACAGCAGGCCCCCTAACCCTAATCTGAAATGTACACATTGTAATAAAATAGGTCATATGGTTGATAAATGCTTTGAACTTGTTGGATATCCACAAGGGAATAAACCAAGAAACAACTCTTATCCTGCTCAAAGTTCAAAAAACTCAAATCAAAGCTGTGTATCTCCTAGCAAAACTAACTTTGCATCTGAATCTCAAGTGACAGCTTTAACAGCTGATCAAATATCAAAATTGTTAGGTCTCTTGAATGAAAAAACTGAGCAGTACTCATCAAACCTGAGTGGTAATAATTCTATTTACTCACCCATATTAAATAAACGGGCATATAACTTCTCATCAGGACATCTTACAAAAGGACATCCTGGTTGGGTGGTTGATTCTGGGGCTAACCAACATATGGTTATGAATGATAATGATATCATTAATCCAATAAATGTTACCAGCCTAAATATAAGTGTGAAACATCCTAATGGTACAAGTGCATTTGTCACTAAGATAGGAAATGTAAAACTAACTGAACACATCATCCTACAAGATGTGTTTGTTGTCCCAGAATACTATGTAAATCTCATTTCAGTTCATAAATTGGCTCGTGACAGTAAACTTCTAGTTACATTTGATGAACACAAATGTCTTATCCAGAATTCACTCACAAAAAGCACCCTGGCGATTGGTAGTCAGTTTGATGGCTTATACTTCTGTGGTGAGACTCAATCTCCTCAGAATATCTGTTTTAATAGTTTGGAGTCCTATAACCTTTGGCACATAAGGTTAGGGCATCTATCCGATCAAGTCTTAAAAGTCATAAAAATGATTTAAATATAAAAACCCCAACTGAATCACTACCTTGTGACACCTGTCATAAGGCAAAACAACATAGAGAACCTTTTCCCTTAAGTGATCATGTGTCAAAAGAAGTTGGCGATCTGATTCATTTAGATGTATGGGGCCCTTATAAAGTGCCAAGTCAGGAAGGATTTAGATATTTCTTAACCATAGTTGATGATTATTCCAGAGCAGTCTGGGTATACCTAATGAATAATAAAGGAGAGGTATTTGAAAACCTTGAAAGTTACTTTCGAATTCTAAAAAATCAATTTAACAAAACCATTAAAATACTTCGGAGTGACAATGGATCTGAATTCATTAATCAGAAAATGATGTCTTTTATTAAAAACAATGGAATAATTTATCAAACCTCCTGTACTTACACACCCCAACAAAACGGTATAGTTGAGAGAAAACATAGACACCTTCTAAATGTATCTAGATCTTTGTTATTCCAAAGTGGTATACCACTTAAGTTTTGGTCTGAATGTGTTCTAACAGTTGCTTATCTAATTAACAGGACCCCTTCATCAGTACTAAGTGGAAAAACTCCTTATGAACTTATGTTTGGCTTTAAACCCTCTCTGTCGTATTTAAAATCATTTGGCTGTTTGTGTTGCTGTACAGTTTTAAATAAAACACATAAATTTGAAAGTAATGCACAAAAATGTGTTTTCATTAGATACTCAAATAAAAGGGTTATAAACTTTGGTCACTTGATAAAAAACTGTTCTGTTCTCTAGAGATGTTAAATTTTATGAAAATATCTTCCCTTTTAAAAATGATTCCTCTCTAGTTGACACGAACTTAATTGTGGATCAAAATTTAAATCATACAAATTTTTTTGACTTCATAAACACAAACAGTTCAGATACCTATCCTGATGATGAAGAGGGGGTACATGGTGATAGTTCTAATCTCGGTCAGCAAACTAGTTCCACTGCCAAGAATGTGAGGGAGGCTAATGAGCAACCACATTCTCTTGGTGATGAAACTAGTAGGGCAGACTTGGTAGAAGAACAAAATGATAACACCATCCCATCTGAGGAATGACTTCATCACCTATGCCTGATAACATAAGGAGATCCACTAGAAATACTAAATTGCCAAGCAGCTTAAATGATTTTGTTGTTGAAGGAAAAGTTAAATATGGTTTAGAAAAAGTGTTAAACTATTCTAACCTTTCTCATGACAACTACTGTTTTGTCACAAGCTTAAATAAAAGTATTGAACCTAAGACATATACTCAAGCTACTAAAGATAAAAATTGGGTAATTGCAATGAATGAAGAAATAACAGCTCTAAATAGAAATCATACTTGGGAATTAGTTGAGTGTCCTAAAGATAGAAAACCCATAGGATGCAAATGGGTCTATAAAATCAAATATAAGTCAACGGGTGAAATTGAACAATTTAAAGCCCGGTTAGTTGCAAAAGGATATAATCAAAGGAGGGAATCGACTTTGAAGAAACATTTGCACCAGTTGCCAAAATGGTAACTATTCGATGTGTTGTGTGTTTGGCAGTCCAAAATGACTGGCCACTTTCTCAACTTGATATAAACAATGCATTTTTATATGGTGCATTAAATAAGGATGTTTATATGTCCCTACTTGAGGGATATTTTTCAAAAAATGACACTCGTGTGTTTAAACTAACCAAATCTCTTTATGGGCTTAAACAAGCTCCACGTATGTGGAATGAAAAATTAGTGAGTGCTTTAATTGAGTTTGGTTTTGAACAAAGTAGGAGTGATTACTCTTTGTTCATACGATCTAATAATTCTGCTGTCATCATCTTACTTGTCTATGTTGATGATATAATTGTTACTGGAAATAATATAAATGAGATCCATTATATAAAGAAACTCTTACATACCAAGTTTCTAATCAAAGATCTTGGAGAACTGAAATATTTTTTAGGCATAGAAGTGCTTAGAACAAATAATGGTATTTGTCTTTCTCAAAGGAAATACTGTGTGGAACTTCTTACTGAATTTGGTATGTCAGCTTGCAAACCAGTTAGTACCCCATTAGAACAACATCATGTGGTTACTAATATGTGTAGTAAGGATGAGTGCATTCTTGAGAATGTGTCTGAATAGCAAAAGTTGATAGGTAAATTAATTTACCTATCTCATACAAGACCTGACATCTCTTATTCAGTACAGTTTTTAAGCCAATATATGCATAGCCCAACAATAACTCATTTTAAGTTAGGCCTTCGGCTATTACGCTACTTGAAGAATAATCCTGGTAAAGGGTTGTTTTTTAAGAAGAGTAGTAGTTTATCTATTACTGCATATGCTGACTCTGATTGGGGGAAGTGTTTGCAGTCTCGTAGATCAGTAACTGTGTACTGTATTTTTCTGGGAGATTCATTAGTCTCCTGGAAAAGTAAGAAACAGTCCACAGTTTCTAGGTCTTCTGCTGAGGCAGAATATAGAGCAATGTGTGCAGCAACTTGTGAAGTTTTGTGGTTGTCTAATGTACTTAAAGAGTTAAAGATCTCTGTTTTCTTTCCAGTTCAGTTGTTTTGTGATAGTAATGCTGCAGTTTCAATAGCTGATAATCCTGTATTTCATGAACGAACGAAGCATTTTGAAATAGATTTATTTTTCCTTCGTGAAAAAATTACTGCTGGTGTAATCAGCACAGTTGGGTTGTCGTCTGTTGATCAGCCGGCTGATATTTTTACAAAAGGTTTGTTTCCTCGACAACATGAAATTTTGTGTGATAAACTAAACCTTTTCGATGCATTTGGATAATGGCATTATGGGGGGGTGTTAAAATTGTAATTCCTTATCCAAATATTGTTGTATTAGTTGTGTTTATTTCATATATTTGTATTAATTTGTTTTTGGTTTAATATGTGTGTATGAGCTGAGTTGAAGATGTATTTGGGCTGACATAATGGAACTGGGCTTAGATGTTATGGACCTGGGCTTAGTTGCTGATGCTGCTGGATGGGCTTTACAGCTGGATACAGCTGGACAGAAGATAGTTTATATGTAAACGTATACATGATGAAGTATCATATCATCAGTTGCATCTCTCATCTCTTTCACACACATACACACGTGTTCTCTAGAGAGTTCTCTGTGTTCTTCATTAGGGTTTCATCGTGTTGATGAACTCTGTTTGTAATCTTGCTGTATTTGTTTTTTAGTAAGGTCATCGTAATGATGATCTAATACTCAGCGTTGTTTGTTGTAAACGATTCACTCAGATTATCAAGTTTTGTTTTCATCTTCGTGACATGATATGATTTAACCCTTAATATGTAGTATTGTTATAAATTTACCTTTTTAACTTTTATTGCTTAAGGTATCTGAGGTACGAAATAGATAAAAGGTAAGATATAAACACATCGTGCTTTAGGGTATTATTAACCTAAAGGTTTAACGTCTATAAACACCATGTAGTATATTATTCACTCGTTATATAAAAGACCATTTACCGTTAGAGACACTGGGCATGCTAAGTTGAACGGAACTAGAAGCATTTTGTACGGCACTTTTTGTGATAAAATAAATCTCAATATCCACATGTCTTTATAAACAAATAAAAAACCTCCCTATCTATGAAATATGTGTCATATAAAATGTTTATGTGTTTGTTTAAAAAGATCCAAAATAGGTATCGCATGTTCAACAGATGATATAGGTAGAGGTAGTTCACACATACGACACGTAAAATAATATATCCACAGAGTCAAATTGGTAACTTTGGAGATGATTATTTATTTGTATGGTTTTGAATTTTGGATCAATGTAAAACACTTGTCAGACATCCTTTTAGGCATATCTCAACTTTGTGTATTTGGTTTTTCTTTTCAGTTCCTGTACCGCTACCATAACGAACTAAACCAAATTTCCATCACATTGTGTGAGAATCCCACTAGTAACATTCCCAAATGAAGTAATTAAACAAACCCCCAACTCAACATAATAAAATCAGTTTAATCTAAAGACCTAAAATAATATATAGATATTGATTCACAAATTTCTATTAGTTTATTAATCTATTTAATATTTAATTATTTTGAGAAGGACGTTGCGTTAATTTTATAGATTCCAACATGCATGTGTGGATCGTCCTCATTTGTACATTTGAGTTTTGTCATTATTTTAAAACCAATACCCCACCTTGTGATTCATGCTAGCCATATATAACACTACTAGTGGAAATGCCCGCGCGTTATGGCGGGTGCGGTTGTCTGTCGCCTCGTAGTTTTTGTTGCGTTTTGTGATGTGTATGGTGCTAGTGGGTTATTCGATATGGTGAGATGAAAAAACAATATTCTTTCTTATTCTACCTTTGACAAATTCACCTATTTTTACACAATCTAGGAGAAGCAACAACTAATGTCAGTATGTGATATTCAATTTACTAAGGCATCATCAATATAGGTCAATATAACAATACCAACATTTGATGAAACGAAATTGAAGTATGAAGTCCATAAGTTGTTCAAAGAGATCAAAATTAGCATTTGTGTTTTCTTCTTGAAATCCCAACATGAGTAAACTTAGTTATACTTAAGTTATGACTCATATTTGACAGAAACATTCTCACAAACCAATTCATTCATTAAACCAATTCATTCATCTATACTATATTAATATACATATGGGAAGGATAATGTGGTCATTTGACCCAAAAACTCTTAATTTTAAGAGTTGTACGACTCTTGAAACATAGGCTACAACACCTGAAGCATAATCAAAAGCAACGAGGGAGAATGTGGATTCAAAATTCAAAAGGGATCGAGTCCAGATCTGGCTCTCAACAAAACCCCGCCCTCGCACCCCTAATTTCGTAAGACCGCTCACCTCCAGTAACCTCTATCGTGACCTTTCTAGATTTCGCCATGGTGTGGCGTCTTCTATTCTAAAGCTAGCAATCGAAAAGTTTTATGGCTGAGGCGAAGAATCGTGTTCAATTAATCAACAGGGGACTTGACCGTTCGGGGAAAACAACAATAGTACTGAAAATCAATGGTGAAGCCACCAGCGTTATTAGCCCTACTCTTGGCTTCAACCTCAAAACCATGACCTATGATAAGTATATGCTCTCCCTCTCTCTCTCTCTATCACACACACAAACATCAACAATGTCTAAGATTATGTGATTTGATGCTATTTTGAGTGTTTTTTATTTGCAATGCCCTTTTGCATTTCTGCAAGTATGTTATTTGTTTGGATATTGAGTAACAACTGCATCTTGTTTGGGAATTAAGTAACAAATTGCTCAAGTGTTTCTTGTTCATTCATGTCTTTATAGAGATTTGAACACACAATCCATAGATTGTAATGACTGCTGATACCATCGATCCAAATGCCACTTGGTTTTATTCTTGATCATTGCCTTTATTGGTGCAATAGTGGAACTTGTTCTTGGTGTTAACTGAAAGATAATGGCAGGTACACCCTTAACATATGGGATGTTAGGGGTCAAAAGATTATACGATCTTACTGGAGAAACTACTTTGAGCAAACTGATGGATTAGTATGGGTTGTTGACAGTTCAGAACTTAGAAGGCTGGATGACTATAAATTTGAGCTGGATAATCTATTAAAGGAAGAGGTAACTTGAACTTTGACTTATTTTTTGTTCTAAACTTATCATTTTGGATGAGGTTTTCTTTAATATGAATGAAAACTGCAAAATCATAGAGAGGAATGGAGTTGAGCTTCAAAGATATGATTTTTTTTAAGAAAACACAATTATAGACTAGGAACCTTGCTCAATCAAACAGTCATATGATGGCAGTTGGTACTTTGCTTTATAAATCAAACTTCAATCTTTTTCATTAACAGAAATATTGAAAATAACGTGTAACGTTTAATTTGCAGGAGCTTAATCTAGGCAAAAAGAAGATGTGATGTTTTAAATGCTTGATTTCCAATGATTACATGAATCAGTTTGATATGTGCCTTAGTTTTTCTTTAATTTGCTAATAAAAGCTAAAAGAATTACAACATTAACTTAGTCACAAAGATGCTTTGTTGAAAACCATTTCTTAATATTGATTTGTTTAATATTGATACTATGACTTACCATTCTCTTACTGATTAGTAATTAGCTGGTGTTTAATTGTACACAACATGGTGTTTGTAGAAATCAGCAAGTTGAATATAGTTGAAGCCTCTGATAAAGAAATATTCAAAAATAAAAGATCGACATATTATTATTTTTCCATATTTATAGTGATTAATTTTTGCTTAATAATTCAAGGTGATGTGGTGGCGAATGATGGTAGCATTAGGGTAGTGTAGTGGCGGTTTGTGGTGTTGTATGGTGGGAATGCAAGGTGGCCGAGGGTTGCCTTAGAGGTTTAATAAGTTTTTGATACATGCATGTGAGTCGGCCGAAGATACATGAATGTGTTCTTAGGGTTTGCCACATAATCATCTAGTAATGATGATAGCTTTGATGACTAAGGAGCTAAGAACACAAGGTGACAATTTGTGGTGGTGCTTGGTGTTTTTGTAATGATAGTCTTTTGATGACTAATGAACCATGGATGCAAGGTGGCGGTTTGGAGGTAAGGAACAAACTAGTAACCGAGAGGCATGGGAGGGTGGGTTAGTGTCTTAACCGAGAGATGCTTAGTGACTTTTTAGTTATTAAGCTAAGCTTAAACCCAAAGGTTTAGGTGTATTAAGGTTTGATTTATTTAGATGTTAATATTCTTTTAATGTTCCTTGTGTTGTTTGGTTGGGTTTGTTATGAAGTGATTTGTTTTTTATCTAACTTGATTGGTATATATATATGGATGCATTTATAGATGTATATTCATACATGCATACGTAAATCTTAGCAAGCATGCACCATGTTTGCCTATAATCCACATGTATAATAATACAGATAATCATAAGTCTAAACTATGGTATGCAGAATATATAGCCATACTCAGATAATTATAAGTCCAACTTATATATATATATATATATATATACACATGTAAAGTATAAAATATATGTACGTACACAAATATGCATGTTTTATTTTCATATATATACTTGCATGCGCACGTAAATTTTCCATTTTTATACATGCATGTAGACATGCATACGTAAAAATTCTATTTATATACATGCAAAACATGCACACGAAAAATATATAAGCATGACATGTTTATATATATATATATATAATGTATTTTGCTAAATAATGTTCGTAATAAATTCGTATATTATTTTTAGGGTTGTCACACATGATAAAGTATAGAGTATAATAAACTTGACTCGTTTTCAGACTAAAATAACGTCAAAATGTATAGATACCCGTGATTATACCGTTTAATGAAAACGTATTATATTTGACCAGACTATTTTTAAAACTGTGTCAAGTAGCACTAATGTCACATCACCTTCGACCATCAACATCAAAAGACTCGTATTAAAATAAATAATTACAAAAATATAAAACCAAACATAAAGTCAAACCACACACGTGAAACGTGAAACATTAAAAACATAAGTAAGTCGACGAAGAACCCATACGTTACGACGGGGATGTTAAACAGGAAAAATAAGTGTAACAGGTGATATTTTAGAAGGTAAAACAAACTTGTTGGAAACGAAGTACTGTGTTAGTAGGATCCTTATAAAGAAATCCACACAGAAAGAGAAGACTACTTGGAATTCGGTGGGAATCCACTACAACGTTGAATCATACATGCACGTTACGACGTGTTAACTCTCAAAATTTAGACCGTAAATTAAAAATATTTGTAAATAAGTAAAAAGTATAAGGGACTAAAGTTGAAAGTGAAAAAAATATAATGGTTAAATTGTGAAATATGTAAAAGTGTTAGGTTAAAAACAAAAAATTAAAAAGAAAAAAGATATGTACAACCTATTATGCATACGGTACAACAATTAATGCATTTACAAGTTGATAATTAGTATTATTTAAATGTATTATAACCCAAAAAACAACGTTTACAACAATACACACAATTTAAAATTGGTCTTAAAGAAAAACATTATTCGTCAAATTGTAAAAGCACATAAAACACCGTAGCACATCAAGTTATATTTTAATATGTGTATATAATTAATGAGACTAAGTTGTAATATAAAACACGTATTTGAAATTTATAGAAAAAAACAAGTCAAATGGTTCACTTCAAAACTCATCACGTTGACACAAAGATGACTATTAGTTAAAAGTATTCGTATGTTTGACACATACTCATTTATACTAAACACAAACCTACACAACTCGCATTAGTTAATTGTCATGAAATTCAAACATCTGGTTTAATTGTAAACCAGTTGGTTTGGTTTCATTTATAATAACCAAAAATGAAAAAGCAAAAAACATATTATAATACTTATTAAAATTTTGGTAGGTTTGATAGTTAAAATATATTGCTTTTGATAATAACCACAAAAGTTTGAGGGTTAACCTATTTTACATTTCCAACTCTTCTTATTTCACACAAGAAAAACTCTCTTTATCCATTAAATATATATTTCTATTAATGCACTTATTTAAAATAAATAAACTACAAATCTTATTTATTTGTAAAAAAAAATAGATAATATAACATTTACATTGGATCCTTTTATCATCATCATCAAGTAGCAACAAATATTTAAATAACGTTTACAAAAATATAAGAGTACAAATTATATAACGTAGTTTCATAATAATCCCAAAAAATCATTTAAACTATTTTTTATATTTGTTTTTTTAAAGATTTCGTCTAAGACCCTTACTCTTTCGTTATTTAACATGGTCCTTTTTACTCGTAGCAATGCGTGAATTATAATTTCGTAAAAAAACAAACTCAAAAGAGACCCGTGACAACACGCGGGTCTCAATTTCTAGTTTATATAAAAGAAAGAAAAATAAAACTACACAACATATGACGTGGTAGCCTCCAAAATAGCAAGATTAACCCGGTCAATTATTGATCAATAATGCCTTTCGACTTGTCACCACGACTTGTTTTTTCAACTGAGTTGACTCGGTTTCATACTCAATCATCTTCCAACTCACCGATTTCATCTCTCTTTCTTCTTTCAACCTCATGAGTTCTCCCTTTAACTCGGTCACCAAATCCCAAAATGACTCGTTCCGCATCCTGTTCAAAAACAACTCGGTCAATCCCTCCTTACATCCATCCAATCTCTCCAAACACCGAGTCAACTCGCTCAACTCGTTGGTGCTAAACTTCTGGACCCGGTCACTCAACTCGGTGAGTCGAATCTTAATATGATATTGGATCATACGGTAATCTCCTCCCACTAATCTTGTTACCTCGTAAACGATGTCGTTTTTTTGACAATGTAACGTTTTTGGTGGTCTAGATATCACTTCAACTGTTGATACTAGTGCTTCAATTTCTTTGAATAAATCTATGTATAAAGAAAATTTTAAGTTTTCTTTCTTGTTCGTGATCGCGCATTTGATAATGATAGGTGACAACCTAGGACGGTTGATGTTGACAGATTGTTTTCTAAAACGCGTGCATACCATTGGGCCCACATGGAGAATTCGCGCGATTGTATGTCAGTGTTGTCAACGAATCTCGAGAGGTTTAGGAAACCAAAGCTCGCGGTTGACATAGATTGGAACATCATGGCTCGTTCATCGAGAACAAAGGAACCGTTAATGATCATGTGGTGTAGTGTTACGAGGCACTTGAGTGCTACATACGCGTTTGGTTGGTGGTGATGGTGGAGACGGTTGATGATGGTGGATATACACGCTATAGCCGAGTGTCGTGTCGTGTGGCTGAAAGAGACGAGGGCGGAGATAAGGTAGTCTCGTGGCGGGGATCGGGCGGAGCGCGTTGTGGCGCGGAGGACGGCGATTTGGATGGACGTTGTTGTGTGATTGGTGATTGAGAACTTTGCTTTGATGATTTTGGCTTTGTCTTTGATAATTGAGTGGATGTTTTTGAGATTTTTTGATCGGCCCATTGAGTTTGATTCAAATGAAGAATTATCAGTTGATGCATATATCTATGATTATATATTGGTGAAATTGAAACTTTGACAATTCAACACGTATATAAGAAAAATAAAATAGATGTGACTAATGTGATAATGGATTGAAGATTCCAAATTTTCGATTGATATATTATTTACACCGCAATTACACGGAAAAATAAGATGGAATATGAAAAGAAGACTGTGAAAGTTTCAAAAATGGCCCTTTAACTTTATGTTAATGAATATAATTCGTCTTTTGACTTTTGGTATTGTAGATTTAGTCCGTTTTGTCCTAGTTAGAGTTTTTCATCTTGTTCGGGTGGATGGACAGTTATAAATAAAGCTATAACTATTAAATTATAGCTTAAGATAAAAATAATTTATTTCTATTTAAATTTTTCATCAACAATTTGTTCACCGAACTTAAAGTAGCTGAAAATTGACTCATAAAGATGTTAAAACTAGACCATTGGTCCCTATGAAAAACGGACTTGTAACTTGCTAGGTTGGTATGAATTGATCAGGGAGTTTCTAAGGACTCAGGCATTGGTTCAGTTGTTTTTAGTGACTCTGAATTATAACATATTAATATTTTTTTAGATTAATCATGAAATCATACGGTTTTTATAATCTACACTCACTAATAAACCAATAGTATAAGTGTTTAAACCGGTTTTATTTTAATATGTAAACTTAGAATGCGTTTTAACCTACATCTCTGATTTTAAGATTGTACAACTTTTCTCTCTATCTTTACTTTTCTTTTTAACATTCTTTTACACTTCTAAATTTATCTTTTCTCATCCCACCCATATTTTTCTCTCATAGAGATACATACATTAACACCAACACCCAAATTAAACATTGATTAACAAGCCACCAACCCCTCTAGATTATCCGATCATTGTAGTACCCCAAAATATTCTTTTAATGGAATTTCATTTTTTCGGTCAACCTACGACTTTGGTGTCGGGATGTTTATTTTACACAAGTTGTGATAATTTTAATTATTTATTTCGTTTATTTTAATAGAATGTCAACTCCTTTGAACTTTAGCATCATTAAACGGTCACAAACATGGGACTGGCCACTTTAGTTATACGTCACAAAACATATGCCGATAAAAATTACCATGCTTTACATATAAATGTATGATATGATATGATTTTGATAATGTTCGTTTGCTCATTTTAATATTATTATATATTTTAATCTCATTTTTAGGCATATCCTTAAGCTTGCTTTTGTTAACTTATTAATCATCTTTCATATAATTTTAAATTTATGTAATATTCTAATTCATATATGTTGAATATATACACAGGGTGGATCTAGTATTTATTTA
The DNA here is from genome assembly GCA_024085815.1 of Flaveria linearis. Classification (NCBI taxonomy): domain Eukaryota; kingdom Viridiplantae; phylum Streptophyta; class Magnoliopsida; order Asterales; family Asteraceae; genus Flaveria; species Flaveria linearis. The sequence goes on along the minus strand of CM044011.1, from coordinate 79,561,231 downwards.
TTCGGAGTCCCTGAAATACAGTGAATTTTCTAACGCATATAAAAATAGATGTATAAGTTTTTTAAGTAATTGAATGATGACTCCATTAGTTATAAAAAATATATTAATTAGAAAACTAAATAAGCGCACCCTCACTAAATACCCAATGCCTGTAAAGTTCAGGATTAAGTTAAATTAAATAAGGCACTTCTACTACTCAATAATGATATAACCTAAAATACTCTCATATCTAATACTCTTGAATCTTGAAGTTAAGATCAAAGGTAAGGAACATTCTTGGTTGGGTATTTTGACAAAAGAGATAGTAGGTAGCGTAAAGAGTTCTTCAACTTAAAATCGTAAATAAAAATTACGTGTTTTTAAAAATTATGATGATGATTATTTTTCTTCTTGAATCGTATTTTTATTATATGACCAACTTGGCCAGACCTATGGGTGACCCAAAAATTATTATGTCCACTTCTATAAAATTAGAGCATTTAAAAAAATAGTAACTCCATTTGAATAAATTCTTGGATCTATCACTGTATATACACATATTTTTGATATTTTTGTTATGAAATCTTTCTAATTTCTAACATAAGATATAAAACTAATCCAAATCAGATTCACTTTAATTGAGTAGATCTTTTAGGTTTTTGAGAAAAACAAAAAACATAAGAAGATAAGAAATGTAAAATAGACAATATATTTTGCTATTTATTTGTAAAGCATCTTATTTGTCTTAAAATTTATTTGCTGACATGGTCAATGTCAACTGTTTGACTTGTGAAATAACATTATTTACGTAGCAAATGGCATACAAAACAAATGCAAACTGTAATTTAGAAGTGATTCTCTGGTTTTGTAGGGTTTTTTTTAATACATATTGGGAATTTATAAGTGACCACACGTTTGATCATATAATTCATTAATTTGGAATGTAAAGTCTATTTATAAATTGATTAACAAACATTTCTTATTAAATGGGCTAGGCCTACTATATTATTGCTCATTTCTCCATTGTTTTAGGGGTCCAATGGCCCAAATAAAATATTCTGTTTAACGAAAGCCCATAGGATGGTCACAACTCACAACTCACAAAGGACATTTAATGGGCATGAACAAAAGGAATGTATTTATTTGGATGCGACTTTTGTTTTCTAATACAATTTATTTTGTAATTTTTATATAAAGGTGGCCGGTGATTTATTAAATCATAAACGATATAGTACGGATTGAGGAACTCAAAATATTTAACCACACGATCCATTTTTGTTATGAATTTACTTTTTTAACTTTTATATTAAGGTATTTGAGGTATGAAATAGATGAGGATAAGGTTAACCCATCATGCTTTTGGGTATTATTAACCTAGAAGTTAAACGTCTATAGTATATTATTCACTTGTTATATAAAAGATCATTTACCGCTAGAAACACTAGGCATGCTTAGTTGAACTGAAGTATAAGCATTTTGTAACATAATTATTTATAATATATATAAAGCATATGAGATGTGTATTTTAAGATATTATAAAATTAAGAAAATTATTTTATTCAATGTATAAGATACAATCACTTCTGAGGGTAAAACATTATTTTTAACATTATTTACAGATTAACCCTTACAATTAGTTACATAATAAACTTACACTTACTAACATTTTATATTATCTAACCATAAACCAAAAAAAACTTAATTTGTTTTAAGATTTCAACTACTTCTTTTAATCTATCATGTTTTAAACTTTTGAGACTACAATTGCAATCTGTGTTTTTTAAACGTTTGGTGTAATATTTTTGCTGAACCGATCTGTATTTTTGTTAGGTACAATAAGTTAATGCGTAAATGTACAAGTCGTTATGCAGAACTTATTTATTTGGTGTTTTAAATTTTAGCTTAAGAAAACCATAATAGACTTTTGTAAAAATACTACAAGAATAATAAAATATTAAAAACATGTGTCAGATATAAAATATCGTCCCGTCGCATTACGCGGACACCCCTCTAATATAATAAAATGAATCTTAATATCCACATATCTTTAATGAAATGGATAAGTTTGAAATTTAAGTACTTTTGATGATTAAATACATCATTTGACTTGTAAACTGCAACTTATAATAATTATAAACTATAGTATGTTAGTAGTGTGGGCAGTGGCGGAGTTTGAACGAAAGCTTAAGGGGGACGGGGGCGAAAATTTACACTATCGAGCCGAAAATTTACATGTCCTGGTTTAAATGCTCTTTTCCCCTTCTAAAATACATGTTTAAAAAAGGGCCATGGTTTATACCCCTATTTTAACTTTTTAAATTCATGCTAATTTAACACAACCCGAAATTATATTTATATGTTTTCTTTTTTACTTATTTGAACGTACTCTAAAATAACTCTTAAATCTAAACAAATGTCTTTACTAAAACACTCAACCACCAAAAAGTAAACATTTTAACTACACACTTTTAATACCGTTATAATAACACTAGACTAGCAGTCCTGAGTGATTATTTGTATTAATGTATCTCTCTCTATATATAATAATATATATATTATGTTTCTAGTTTTCTCGGGTCTTCTTACAACTTCACGTGTATACACATACTGTAGATTCTTTGTTTCTTTTGTGGTTCATCTTTATAAGAACAAAAATCAGATTCACATGCACTCTTAACACCTTACTGTCTACCATCATCAACAAATATCAAAAAGCCTCCTTAATTTGTTTTGAGACATTATTTGCATATGGCATTAGACACAATAATATATCCCCAGAGCCAAATCGGTAACTTCGGATACGATTATTATATGCTGCAGGAAGATGATACCACTTTCAATGGCTTCTTGAACACTACCACCGATAATAATATTATTAATCATCTTCAAGAATCAGCTGCAAGTGATGTTCATTATGCATATTGGGGTGATTACTCTTCATCTTCTTCATTGATGCATGCCAATGATCAGCTGCAATGGGATCTTAAGTCTTCACCCGAAGGCGGCCCCGAGGCCGTTGAACCACCAGCGGTTGCTGCTGTAGCAACCGCTGGTGTCGAGCGGAGAAAACGGAGGCGGAACAAGAGTGGTAAGAACAAAGAGGAGATGGAGCATCAAAGGATGACGCATATTACGGTGGAGCGTAACCGTAGGAAGCAGATGAATGAATACCTTGCTGTTATACGGTCACTCATGCCATCTTCTTATGTTCAAAGGGTAAGTGTTAGATTAATATGTTGTTGTTGTTTTTTTGGTTTTGAATAAAGGTTCTTAAATGTATTTATATAATATCAAAAGTTAGAAAAAAGTTATGTCCAAATAAAATTAACAGAATAAATTAATGGTGTTTTATATACCATAGAAGACAACATCGATCGTTTCTTACAAATTAGTAGTCATACCTAAGTATTATTAATATTGTTTGAACAAAAATCCAGAATTAAATTAGCTTTTATATGTCTTTTATACTTATAATATGTTTTATTGATGTAAAGTCGATCATCTAAAGTGAATTGCATATTCACATTTTCTTAATTTCAATAGGAAATTAATTAGTAACAATCATTTTTATTATATTAGTTTTGCGCCATAAGAGTGTTCTTAACTTGTTGATTTACATTTAACTTTTGATTAATAACCGGAAGCATTTTTTTCTCATTTCATAGTAGCTAAGAAGACATGTTCTTTTTTTAATTGATAATATGTTACAAATCATAACTATTACACTATTTATTATATAAGTTCGTTATAATGTATTTATATTTAAATATGTTACAAATTTATTAACAAAATAATGATATTAATAGAATTTTTATGTATATTCACGTGCATATACACTATATGCACAAGCTCATCTTTATATGTTTGATGTGTACGCATTTTATGTAGTTCTTATGGTTTTCAATGTAGTATTGGTTTTCTGTAACAAACTTACTATATATTATTTTTAGTTTGTTCTAGCTTTTTAGAAATAATTTAATTAGAAACTATTAATGCTATTGGTTAAAATGATATTTTGTAATATTATAATATATATTGAGAGGAACACGATTTAATTGTTCTTTGGCGCAGTCATGTACATTGTGCTTCGCGTGTTGTAAATCTTCTATCAACGTGTAATTTCAAATTGGGACTGTTAGCTAATTAACGGTCTATGATTATTTTGTTTTATTATTTTGTCAAGCTAGGTGCCATTTCTTCTATATCTATAATCTATAAAACCGTGTTTATCAATAAATAATACAATTTCATTAGTTAATTTAATTTGTTTGAAGAACTGTATTTCAATTATATATATATTACTTTTTCAGGGTGATCAAGCATCAATAGTTGGAGGAGCTATAAATTTTGTTAAAGAATTGGAACAACAACTACAAACACTAGAGGTACAAAAACGAGCTAGCATCAATGATTACTCACCACCACCACCACTACCACAGCCCTTTGGTGATTTCTTTGCATTCCCACAATACTCTATTCGTCAAGCTAGCGGTGGGGGCGGTTCAGCCACCACCGCCAGTAACCGGCCACCAGCTATGGCCGAGATCGAAGTGACATTGGTGGAGAGCCAAGCAAACCTTAAGATACTATCGAAGAAACGACATAGGCAGCTCTTGAAACTGGTGGATGGTCTAAAGTGTTGTTGGCTCACTGTTCTTCATCTTAATGTTACCACAGTTGAGGATATGGTTCTCTACACTCTAAATGTTAAGGTTAGTGTTATAGTGTACGTTCATATCCTAAATCTTTAACTAGCTAGTTTTCGTGTGGGGCAAAAGCGAGCCGTGTTACTTCTGAGTTAATCGAAATTGACTCGTTAAAAGTTTTAAATTATTTAGTAAACATGTTTGGCCCTTATTTAAAATACCTAGCTTGATAACTAAGTTCACGAGCATTTTATTTATATAGACATAATAATTTATATTTAATACCACAAATATGTATATAACAAATATTATTTTATATATTATTATAACAAAACAACTAAATAATAAATAGTATATATTATATATAATTATCTTATAATATATACATATATATGTATTATATTTATATATGTATATATACGAATAAATAATTAAATAGTAAACAAGTTGAACTTGAGCCAAACTAAATTTTGGAAATCACTTATGTGCTGAGTCTAAGTTTTTTAATATAGTCTAAGTTTATTTTAGATCTTAAGTATTTTATTTTTGATATTAGTTGTATAGATTTGTATTTATTGCTTCACAAGACAGATATCAAGATTCACGTAAACTTGCTATTTAAAGTAATATACATCTCAAAATTAATAACTTGAACAGGATAATAATTATAGTCTGTAGATGGTCTATATATAGACAAAAAATGAATGAGCTTGGTTACTTTATGACTCTACGTAGTTCTTGTAGTATTTGTAGTTATGAAAAGCTAGAACCATCTCTCGTGTACGTGTGTACATGCATTATTTGTTTAATTTTTAAGATAATGAACTTAGAATGCGATTAAATACTTGATTAATTAAGATATAGTTTTTTTTCTGTTTTATTTATAACTATTAATTGGTGTTATTGTGTTGACAGCTTGAGGATGGATGCCAACTGAATTCGGTAGATGACATCGCAGATACTATAAATTGCTTGTTGTGCAGAATTGAAGAAGAATCACTATGTTCTAATTAATTAAGTTCATTTAGATTTTTTCGTAGTATTATGGTTTTTATTAACTGTAATATCTCAAGGAGATATCACTTGGAAAGATTATTTTTAATCCCTTTTTTTTTTTTGGTTTTTTACAATAACTTCTGGTTTCGAGGGAGATGATGTTAGTTAAATGCTATATGTAAACCCTTTGACAAATAATATTTGATGGAATAATTAAATTTTCTGATAAAACAACATTGTTATTGTTCATATTAGTTATGATCCATAGTTTGCGATGACTGTTCAGTGGCCGACCCAAGGTCTTTTCTCACCGGGGTTTGTTTTTTCATTACTAAGATGTCTCTTAATTCGACTTTAAAACTTCTTTTTTCGGGTTACCTTGGATCACATAAATAATAATAATATGTTGTTGCAACTGGTGAAATCAAGAACTAAAATGAGGTTTTGAGGTAATCATAACCAAAAAAAGGTAATGCATCGTTCACTTACCATTTAGACAACATGATAACTGCTATATTTAATTAAATTTCATATTATTTTATTCTTTTTCTCATTATGTATTATAATACAAAATGTATATATTAATATCTCCTAAGTTAAAACAATCACAGGGGTACACATTCACAAATCTCGAGGGTAAGTATCTACAAATATCACGGTCCGGTCGAAAAACCATAATATATGATACATGTACGTAAGAGTTAAAATTATGAGGTCCGTTGACCCAGACCCTATATAATATATCCGCCATTGGTAATTTATTACATATTGTAACAAAAATAATTTCTTACATTCCATTTTTGGTGTTAACATCTCATATATATATATATGTATGTATATATATAAATATATATGTGTGTGTGTGAAATATAATATAGTTTTAATACATATTTTATAACTAGTAATAAAGTTATTTTTAGAGTATTTTATAAAAGAATAAAAGAAATGTTTAATTTATAAATATATTTATGAACAAACCTATCCAATTAAATAGAATTTGTATAGTTAATAAGAGATAAAGATGCATGAAAAAAAAATTGAAGAAGCATGAGAAAGTGACATATATCACTTAAAGATTTTTATTTTTTAGTAGAGAGATTTTATTAATTTATTGTATTTTGTTATCATTGAAACATCGTCTATAGCTTGTTTGGAACCCTTTTTCTTCTGTCTCTATTCCTATATATACATGTACAATTGAGAGAGATTGAGTAAAAGAGTGTAAAGTGTTCCAGTAATCAGTCTGTATAACCAAGGCCTTTATTATTTTATCAATTCTTTGTCACTATGCATTCTAACACTTTTCACAGCTGGTGACACATGAAACAGTGTGGTCAACAGTGTTTGCACATTAGTTCGTGCATTAGATGACAATATTTGCAGGCCCGTTTTCTGATTTGTTATTTATATATAATTAATTATATTTTTATCAATGTTAATGTATAATAAATCAATCCGACATCTAGACACCCTTCATTATAAATCAATACATTCATAATTCAATACAGGTCGTATAGTTCTATACGTGCCGTATAGGGGTCATATAGCCCTATATGTGACGTATAACCACTCTGATAGCCTCCCTGAAGTTTTTCGTGTTTCAGTGTCGAATTTTGTTATACGCGTCATAAAGGGTTATATGGGTCATATAGGACGTCGTATAGGGTTATATGGGTGTGTATAGTCATTTGACAACCTCCCTTGATTTTTTTCTGTTTTCAGTGTTGTCAACCTTACACTAGACATAAAGTGTCAATTTATAGAAGTTGTGTTTTAATATTAGAAACCTTAATAGATTTAATTGTTTTAATCACTTCTCAAATCGTCCTTTTTCTATTTCATGTCCATATTGGACCAGACAAACCCTTTTGAAACTAGTAAACATATGAGTCTTCTTTTTGTTCGTCATTTTAATAATACATCCTTCATGTGAGATTATTCTTATTAAATTTGAGGTTAGCTTTAAATAGCTTTTAGTATTTTAGTAGCTCATGTCTCTAAATTGAGAAATTCATAATTTGTGGTACGTGATAGTTAAATTAATAATAGTAAAACTAGCTTTATTATATGTGTCATGCGTCGGAGTCCGTAACTTTTTCATAACTGCAATTGCAATTCAGGATTGTATACATTCGAGTGTTGATAAAATGGGAGTGTTTAAATCCGTAATGAAAAACTAAGGGGGCGTTTGATATGCAGGAATTCAATGAAATTCAATGGAATTGGAATCTGAATTCCATTGGTCATTGAGTTTGGTTGGTAGGAATTCGTTGGAATTGGAATTGGAATTTGAATTTCATTCTTAACGTGTTTGGTTGAGAAAGGAATTGGAATTGAAATTGGAATAATTCCCTCAAATTTCTTCAAATAAAAGATTTCAAAATCCTTCCAAATATTGAAGGATTTCAAATTCCACCGACTCTTGCCTCCACCACCAACCGCCACCTACCACCCCGCTCACCGCCGACCGACACTACCGACGACCCCGACCACCGACCGCCGACGCCCCCCGCCAACCCTAACCGCCGCTGCCCCCGATCGCCAACCGCCGCCCCGACCGCCGACGCCGCTGCCCGCCGCCGACCCTGCCCACCCCCGCCCCGATCACTAACCGTCGTCGTCGTTCGCCGACCGCCAACCCCGACCGCCTCCGCCCCGACCGCCGACTCTCGCCCGTCGCCGACAGACGGCCGCCCTCGATCGCTGCCGCCGCCACCCACCGACCGCCACCGACTCTGCGCAACCCCGACGCCGACCACCGCCACCCCTAACCGCTGACTGTCACTTTAAGGATTCCTATAAGTCTGATGCAGCCAAAACACTCTAAGTCTTCATGCATGCTGCACAGAAGAATATGAAGTAGAAATGATTCGGAAGTTTTACACTTCACTTCAGAAATATTCTAAGTGTAAAATCTTCCGAAGCCAAGACCAATATCTTCCGAAGCCAAGACCAATATCTTCCGAAGCCAGAAATGAAGTCTTCCGAAGCTTCAAAGACAAAGTCTTCCGAAGCCAAAGAACCAAGACAGATTCTTCTGAAAACTTTTATCAGACATGCTTTTATCTGATGTAATTTTTCTATAAAGCTGAACCACTTTCCGCTGCCACTCTGGTTGGTCACCAACTTACATGAGTTGGTGAAAAGGTCCATGCTTTAGGAAAACTGTACATTGAGGTCTTGAGTCTGTGCTTTCTACTTTATGTACCTTTATCCTTTTTGTAATATATTAGGATATGAGCTATGGCATGTTATAGTCACCTGTCAAAAGGCAGTCTACCTTTTGACTCTATATTTGATTTTGTAGTTTTCTAATCTTATGTATCCAGCTGGCTTTCATAGTATGGCCGGCTGTAGGTTGTAGTATATAGTGTCTCAAGTCCTGTAACTTAGAACATGTGCAAATGCTTATGCTTGAATACTTGTAACTTTGAACTTGAGAAGCAATATACAGCATCCTTGAAAACCAACTACTTGTGTTGTTATCTTGTTCTGTTTCTAAGTTTACTTGTGTTCTTTGCATCATCATAACCAGTTCCCTATTTGATCTGTTAAGTGTTCTTATACACTCTCCTCATTGTGTTGTTGTGTTGTAAGTGCTACCTTTCACCGGTACTGCATTTGGTATCAGAGCTTTCCAGGCTCTTGATATAAGATCACACCATCTTAAGATCCCTCACACACACAAAATACTTAACAACTCAAATGGCAGCTCTTTCTAAAGCTGATATGGAAACTGGTACCATGACCAAGTCCCCACTGATCACTCCTGAAGACTTCGACACATGGTGCACAAGAATGGAAGGCTTCATCAAGTGTCAAGACTCAAGGATGTGGGACTCAGTTGTTAATGGTCCTTTCATACCAAGCACTACTTCTGCTACTGGTAATCGTATCATCTCAAAAGATGTGGATGATTACTCAGAAGAAGATAGGAAAAGAATAGAGCTTGATCAAAGGGCCATGACTTCTCTTCAAACTGCTCTTCCAAACTCTATCTACAGAGGCTTCAAGAAGTGCAAGACAGCTAAAGATTTATGGGAAGCACTGAAGCTCATGTATGAAGGATCCAAGTAAACTAAAGAGAACAAGAAGGATCTCTTAAAGCAGCAGTTTGAGAACTTCACTTTCAAGGCTGGTGAGACCCTGACTCAACAATACTTCAGGTATGTTGAGATAGTGGACACTCTAGTGGATATTGGAGTAACTCTTGAGAACAGGGACATAGTAAGGAAGTTCATGTCTTCTCTTCCTAAACTATGGACACATTATTGTGTTGTGATCAAGAGAACTTCAGACCTTAAGACTCTTACTCTTACAGAGTTGTATGGTATCCTGAGTGCATTCCAGATGGAGATGAACATGCAAAACTCCTCTGGTAACTCCAATAACCAACTGAGTTCAGCTCTTCATGTGGATGAAAGGGAAATCATTGAACCACAACATCAATTGCTATGCTACCCTGACAACTCACAAAAGGGGCCTTTCATCACCTTCCTAGAGACACCAAGAGAAAGCTACACTCAAGGAAGTCTCTTCCAAGATACAAGTTCTTCTCATGCCTTTGTCTCAGCTGATGAAACCTCTGGCAACTTTCTCTTCACTCTTGAATACCTGGACTGTATCCATCCAGATGTTCTGGAGTATATGGAGATAATTCAGCAAATTGCTCTTCTCACTCACAGGACCAAGAAGTTCTACAAGAGGACAGGAAGAAAGTTTCCAAGCAATACATCCAGTGAAAAGTTTAGGCTGGACAAAAGCAAAGTGCTACAACTGTAAACAGATGGGGCACTTTGCAAGAGAGTGTAAGGCACCAAGAACAAATGGTGGCCAAACACAAACCACACCAAACTACACTGAGAAAGCTCACCAGAATAAGAAGCCAAAGCAGCAAGCTGCAGTTGCTATTGAAGAAGGAGGCTTTGACTGGAGCTTTCAGATAGAAGATACATCTCCAAACCAAGCTCTTATGACAGACCATGATGAAACCAATGTATTGGAAAATCTTTGCTCTTCTGAATGCATTGCTAAAGTTAATAGATACAGGTCATATAACTTAGAGCTGAGATCTGACCGTGAGTCCTTAAACATCTTAAAAGCTGATTTTAAAATAGCTGAAAATGATTATAAACTCAAAATAGAAGATTTAGAGAAAACCATTTGAACTCTTAAACATGAGCTAACAAATTACAGGACTCAGATCAAAGATCTCATAGCTAAGTTAACTGAATGCCAGGCTGAGCTTGTGATCAGCAAAGCTAAGGCAGAAAACTGTGTTCTTGAAGAAGAAACGTTCAAGAACATAATATCCTCATCCTTGCATGCAAAGGTGTATTATCAAAATAAGCAAGGACTGGGATCTAGTGAGATAGCTCCTCCACACACCATCTTGTCTGTAAGATCTCCTAGGTGTGGAACTTGTGAAGACGAGCTTCCCTTTATAGATCCTTTGACTGAAGAGGATGAAGAGGAGATGGTGAAGAATGACTTTGGTTTGAGTGAAGAAGAACATTCTAAGAAGGGTCACCATCCCTCTGAGGAGAGTAAAGCTGTTGGGATGACCAAGTCAAGAAGAAAGAACTTGATCAGGAAAGCTAAAAGAAAATCAAAGAAGGCTCAAGAGATCAAGGCCACTTTTGACTCTAAGCAGAAACAAGTTTTTATCTCTGCAGGGTTTGAAGTGGTTAAGACTGATGACATGAACTCTGGTTCATGTGCAACTCATCTCAGCAATAAGAAGAAGACTGATCAGTTATGTGTTACTGCTATACAGCCTGGACCATCCAACTCCAAAAATAGTTCTCAACCTAAAAGAACTGTCTCAGCTCCTGCAAAGGTGAAGGTGGAGAAGGGATGTGACCAAAGTCAGTCCTCTTCTATGAAGATGACTCTTGGGAAAAAGAAACTGAAGTGTGTCATGTGTGAGAGTACTTCTCATTTGGCCAAGGATTGTCCATATAATCCTAAAGGTACTCTTCACATGATGAACAAAGAGACTTCCAAGAGTTCCAAGAAGAACTTAGCTTCGGAAGGAAAATCTATTTCCTTCGGAAGTTCCAAAATGAAGAAGAAGGCAAGTGGAAAACTGCCTTCGGAAGAAAAATTGGTCTCGGAAGAAAGGAATGCTTCCGAAGTACTGAAGCTTGCTGCAGTAAAGGCAAGTTCTTCCAAAGGTCCAGTCATCAAAACTTCCGAAGTTTCAAGAACTTCCGAAGTATTGAAGGTCAAGTCCAAACTTCCAAAGGTGGTGTGGAAGTCAAAGAAAGGCCAAATGACTAAAGGTTCTTCATTAACAACAGCACAAGATCCTCAAAGCACAACCATAGGATTTATTACTGTTGCATTGTCTTCAACTGTTTTAAATGAGCCCAAGACCAATGAGGCTTGGGTTTCCAAATGTAACTAGCTATCTCTTTATGCAGGAATAGCTAAAGACAAACAAAAATGTGTGGATCATTAACAGTGGTTGTTCCAGGCACATGACAGGTAATAGGTCACTACTCCAAAAGTTTGAAAGAATGTATGGAGGACGAGTTGATTTTGGAGGAGATGCAGGTGGTTACATTACTGGAAGGGGCAAGGTCACAAATGGTAAGCTCAGCATTAAAAAGGTAAACTTTGTCAAGGAGCTTGGATTCAATCTTTTGAGTGTATCTCAATTTTGTGATCAGAATCATAACATGCTGTTTACTGAGCATGAGTGCATTGTTCGTAAACCCGGGGTGGTCATTCCTCATGAGCACATCCTACTCAGAGCCCCCAGGAAAAGGAACATGTACAAGATGGATTTGCAAGAAACATCTCTCTCAGGAGAAGTTTCATGCTTTCTATCTAAAGCAAATAGTGATGAGTCTTTCCTTTGGCATAAAAGAATGTGCCATGTAAACTTTAGTAACATGAATAAATTAATTAAGAATGATTTGGTAACTGGAATACCAAAAAGAGAGTTTACAAGTGATGATCATTGTGTTGCATGCCTGAAAGGGAAGCAACACAAGGTATCACACAAGCCTAAGGAAAGAAACTCCATCACTAATCCCCTACACTTATTACATATGGATCTCTTTGGCCCCACCAGTGTAATGAGTTTAGGAAGGACTTCTTATTGTTTAGTGATCATAGATGATTTTACAAGATTCACCTGGGTCTTCTTTCTTAGAACTAAAGATGAGACCCCTAGGTTTCTAAAGAATTTCATCTTAAAGATTGAGAATCAATGTGATCACAAGGTCAAAACCATAAGATGTGATCAAGGAACTAAGTTCAAGAATCAAATACTTGATACATTTTATGATGAAAAGGGTATTACAAGACAATATAATGCTCCCAGGACTCCTCAGCAAAATGGTGTTGCTGAGAGGAGAAACATGACACTAATTGAAGCTGCAAGAACTATGTTGTCTGACTCTAAACTGCCCATCACCTTCTGGGCAGAGGCAGTCAACACAGCCTGCTATGTGCAAAACAGAGTTTTAGTAGTTAAGACACATGGTAAGACTCCTTATGAACTTTGGTACAAGAGGAAACCTTTTATTGGTTTTCTCAGGTCATTTGGGTGTCCTTGCACCATCTTGAATACCAAAGATCATATTGCCAAATTTGCTGAGAAATCAGATGATGGACACTTCATTGGATACTCTTCTCAAGCTAAAGCTTATAGAGTATACAATCTCAGAACTAGAGTAGTTGAGGAGTCAGCCAATGTGACTTTCAATGAACACACTCCCAGTGTGAAAGGATTTGGTCCGGATTGGCTGTTTGATCTTGATTTAGTTACCAACTAAATCTTGTGAGCATGTTTTAGGGTCCACAGATATATTGCCTACAGGTGATTCTGATCCTAGATTTGAGCTAAAAAGACCTTCAAGCAGTGGTAACAAATCCTGCAAATGAGGCTTCTACCAGTACATCAATGACAAATCCTGCTGATACATCTGAGTTGCCTTCATCTTCCAGTTTTGAGGCACAAAACTCAAATGTAGGAACTTCAAATGTTAGAGAACATGGTGGTGGTGACAGTGATCAGGAATTTCTTGATGCTGAGAACCATCCCATTGAAGAAAATCTCAATGATGTCACACACTCATTGGATCAAGTTAATCTTGATAAGTGTACTGCTGTAGAGGGTGAATCCTCCTTGCCATATCAGAATTTCTCCAATTTAAATATGTCTAAACAACTTGATGTGATCCCTCAACTAAGGATCCACAAGTCTCACCCTTCTACAAACATCATTGGAGATGTTGGTATAGGTGTAAGAACAAGAGGACAGTCTCATAATGCCAACATCTGTCTTCATTCTTGTTTCTTGTCCCAAATAGAGCCAAAGAAGATTGATGAAGCTCTAAAGTAAGGAAGTTAGGTTGAAGCTATGCAAGAGGAGTTGCTTTAATTCAAGAGGCAAAAGGTTTGGAACCTATGTCCTCTTCCTCAAGGGAAGACTACCATAGGTACAAAAAGGGTTTTCAGGAATAAGAAGGATGATAGAGGACTTGTCATCAAAAACAAGGCTAGACTAGTTGTTCAAGGTATACTCAAGAAGAAGGGATTGACTACACAAATGTCTTTGCTCCTGTAGCAAGACTTGAAGCTGTTAGGATATTCCTAGCTTTTGCTGCATCCAAGAACTTCAAGGTCTATCAACTTGATGTCACGTGTGCTTTTCTCTATGGAGTGATTGATGAAGAGGTGTATGTCAGACAACCACCTGATTTTGCAGATCCTGATCATCCTGATTATGTCTGCAAGCTTGACAAAGCTCTCTATGGGCTACATCAGGCACCAAGAAAGTGGTATGAGACTCTATCTCAGTATCTCTGTCAGCATGGCTACAAAAGGGGTACCATTGATGGAACTCTCTTTATCAAAGGAACAAGGAATGACTTAATGCTAGTTCAAGTATATGTGGATGATATCATCTTTGGGTCAACTAATCCAAAGCTCTGCAAAGACTTTGAGAAGCTGATAAAGGATAGATTTGAAATGAGTGGCATGGGGGAACTCAATTTCTTTCTAGGAATTCAAGTGAAGCAAGTTGACAATGGTATCTTCATAAGTTAGTCAAAGTATGTGCAAGACATACTTAAAAGATTCAACATGACTGAATGTAAGGTTTCTAAGACACCCATAGCTAGAAATCACTCCCTTGGACCTGATCTTGAGGGGGAGTGTGTTGATGAACATCTCTACAGGGCTATGATTAGGTCTCTTATGTATCTTACAGCTAGCAGGCCAGATATTATGTTTGCTACTTGCATATGTGCAACATATCAGGCCAACCCCAAGATGTCACACCTAATCACTGTTAAAAGAATTTTAAGATACCTTAAGGGAGCTCCATCTCTTGGCCTTTGGTATCCAAAAAACTCTGACTTCAATCTGTATGCATATACAGATAGTGATTATGGTGGATGCAATATGACTACAAAGTCTACATCAGGGGGATGTCAATTTCTTGGTGGAAGGATAGTCTCTTGGCAATGCAAGAAACAATCCTGTGTGTCTGCATCAACTGCTGAGGCTGAATACATTGCTGCTGCAAGCTGCTGTGCTCAAGTGCTTTGTATTCAAAATCAGATGCTAGACTATGGATTCAACTTCAAAGAGACTCCCATTCACATAGACAACAACAGTGCTATCTCAATCACAGAGAATCCTGTGCAACACTCAAGAACTAAGCACATCAACATCAAGTATCATTTGATTAGAGATAATTTTGAAAAGGGATTAATCAAACTAATCAAAGTTCACACAGATGAACAATATGCTGATCTGTTCACAAAGGCTTTTGATGAACAGAGATTTAAATATCTTATATCAGCTATTGGGATGATTAACTTTAAGTAGCTTTTCTTAAAACTTAATCATATAATTTCTAAAACTATGTGTGTTCTATGTTGTCAATTCTATCACTTTAATAAGCCCCAGTTTCTCTTCGGAAGAACAACCTTTTAAGATATTCCTTAGATTTTTTAGAATTTTACACTTTTTATCTTTCGGAAGATTTAAAGTTGCCTTCGGAAGCTTTTATTCATCTCAGAATGAAATTGGTATAAATTGCTTCCGAAGCAAAATTCTTCAAAATTTTTGAAATATCTTCCGAGGCAAAATTTGCCTTCGGAAGCTTTTCAGTCAAAACTTCCGAAGTTAAATAACCTTCGGAAGATTTCTCGACTTCCAAGAAAACTATTTTTTTGGGCAAAAGAAAACTGCTTTTCAGAGGTGGGACCGACACACGGACTTCAAAGTTTATCCTCTTTCATTTACTTTGTCCTAAATCCAATTCATACAAATACCCAACGGTTACCCCTCTTTCTTCTACCTGCTCCAAATTCACACCATATCTCAAACCTAATCTTTCTCAAACCGCATCTGTTCTTCACCTTTCTTCACCCTTAAGTTTTTTCTAAATGGCCAACATTCAAAATAGTAACAACCCTAAATTCTCCATGCAACTCCATAGGCAACACAATCAGGTTGCTTTGTTGCACTCTGAGAAAGATGATAGTTTCTCAGAGGTTTGTCATTTTCTGGCTCTATCCAACTATTACACCTCCCTCACCATTGATCCTACTCTTTATGAGGATCATCTGCTTGACTTTTGGAGGACATGTCAAGAGGTTATCATGGATGGGGAGAAGGCACTGTCTGCTACAGTGCAAGGGAGGACATTCTTTATCACTCCAGCCATCATCAACACCCATCTTCAGCTGGATGATGAAGAAGGTGAACTGTCTTTCCTAAAGGAAGCTGTTAACTATTCCTTTTAGCAGATGGGCTATGAGGGAGATTTCTTTGTAATAACTTTCAGGAAAGGGAAGGTCTCATCCCAGTGGAAATACCTACTCCATGTAGTGATTCACAGCTTATCTAACAAGCATGGTAGGTGGGACCAGATTCCTGAGGATCTCTCCTTTATAGTTCATGGAATGGTGCAAGGGGTCAAGTTTAGGTACTCTCAATTTGTATATACAAACTTGTTTGCTAACTTGGACTCCTTAGAATACTATATGTTTCCTAGATATGTGCAACACATTCTCAATTGTGAACTTGGCTCACAGTTGAGGGAAACAAATAATATTATTAAATCGGGACAGATGAACCCAGGCATCTTTAAGATTATGAAGAAGCCAACTGTAGGTTTCTCAGGGGTAGAAACAGTCCTTGTCCCCAAAATGTTAGAGCTCATTGCTCAAGGTGACAACCTAGCAACACAAGCTAGTGTTGAACCCACACCTATCATCTCCTTACCCTCAAAAAGATCCCATATAATCCACACTTACCAAAGAAAATCCAAACGAACCCCTGCTTAAGTTATTGAGCCTGTGCAGGTCCCCATACACTCACCCATACAGGAAGAAGTGGATACTAGAGCTCCCACTTCTCCTGAGGAGCAAATCACTCCCATCTCTTCAAGAATCAGTGCTGATGTTCCTCATGATCAGCCTGATGAGCTCATAAGCCCAACTTCCTTAAGCCTTCACTTTGAGTCTCAACACTCAAGTGAACAACCTTCAGGGGACAGTTACCATCCCCAGCCTTTGGGCTTAAAAAACCAAATTCCTAACCTTGAATTCTACACTGATTAAGACTTAGGCTTCGGTGAGCACCATGAATCTCTCTACTCATCACCTACTCAAAGAGAGACGAGTGCTTCTGAATTCCCTATGTCTACCCTACATCAGTCACCCATTGCTGAGGTGGGTCTTTCTGAACCTGTTCAGGGGATCCATATGGAAGAGGCTCTCACTTCTACAAGTGATTACATCATTAAGACCTCAACCATGGCAACTCAACCTATTGACACTTCATCTAAGGCTTTCAATGAGCATAGGAAATCCAGTAGCCCAGAATACCAAGCTGGTGATGAGAGTGAGGACTTAAGTCCAATTCTCTCATCCCCTTATGATTCTTCTGATGAAGATGAGGGGAATCTGAGACTAAAGGTGCAAAAACTGTCAAGAACATGCACCTACTTAGTCTCAAAGGTTAGTCATCTTGAATTTCAAGTGACTACCTTAAACAAGAGGGTCAATGATCAGCAACTTGAGATATCTTATCTCATGGAAAAACTAGCTGGGAGACCTTTAAGAAGAGCTCAACCAGGAACATAAGAACCTGTGGATGTGATTGACCTAACTCCTAGCTCAGCTATACAAGAGGGTGATGCTACCAAAAAGGGGGAGAAAGTCATTACAATCACAGAACCTGGGAGTTCTTCAAGGAGTATGGACATTGAGGACTCACCATCCTCTCTTGTAATTGTACCTGCTTAGCAACCTCCTCAAGTTCATATTGATGTGAACTTTCTAGACTACTTGTTCCAGAGTCTCTTTGAGGAGGGTATACCAAGGGCAATGCCATTTGATAGCAAAGCCATCATCCTTCATGAGCCATCTACTCAAACAACTCAACCTCAACAAGCTAGTAGGTTGGCTCAGGTTACTCAAGAAGCTGAAGAAGATAGACCAAGACAATCAGGTAATGTCATTGGTCAACTGGATGTTGAGGCAGACCCTAAGATTAGCTTCAAAGGGAAAACCTTGACTGAAGGCCCAGTGATAGAGCCTGAGAGCCCTGTCTTACAATCAATTGATGAAGTGACAGAGATTGAAACACCTGTCATAACAACAACTGTCACACCCCGACCGACGGCGGAATCATCGGAGCGGACGAGGGAATGATTGATTGTTCATAACACATGGTTGTCTAATAGTGGAAATAATATTAAAATCAGATTACAAGATAAAATAAGTTCAACATACACAAATACAACAATCGAAACTACAAATAATAATTGTCTTTTATTTAACTAAGTCCGTGTCTTAAATGAGCACGTAGAAGTCCACTATCTTGCTTAACCTGAAATCATGTGAGAAAATAAAGTCAACTAACGAGTTAGCTGGTGAGTAATCACAGTTTTGAATATACATATAGATTGATTGATTGATTGAGAATAATTCAATTCACAAGGTAATATTAAGACTTATATGGCAATAGCAAAGCATATAGATAAACCGACACAATATAAACCCCTTGACTTGACACTTGCATATAATAGACTCCACACAAACACCATAGATTGACTAATTGCCTCTGGCATAATCACCACTCGTAAGCCATGTGGGGTGGGTTATCCAAACCAGTAGATCTACCATTGATACCAGGATTGATTGATTGAATTAGGGTTTTACTGTCGTCCAGTTTATCATAGTATGTTCACATAATTGCAAGTAATAACATAACCTGTCTTGAATTGAATTTAGAATGAAACAACAACAGAATATCATGATTGAATATATTGTATCACATGATTTCCCCCAAATAAGAAATAATATAAAAAGGGGATATGAATACTCACTTGATTGATGAGATTTGAATTTGGACGTGATAGATTAGACACCGACGATTTCCTTATGATTAACCTAAGGAACGGTGTCTCGAGTTAGAATAATAATGATTTGGGAATTTGGGAATGTATTAGGATTTCCATGGTAGTTTAAATTGATTAATTTTATTTGGTTTGAAATGTCTTGAAATAAACGAATTTGTTGAAAGTGATTATGTCAAGAATTTTAATAGAAATTTACACGTGTAAGTTATACATTTATACAATTTATTAATAAATTGTATATGTATAATTATATTCATAATTATATATAATCAAGTAATTATAAATAATTATATGTATAATTATATACATGATTATATGTATATAATACATTTATACATAAGTAAGCATAACTATATATTGTATGTTAATTATATACATGAGTTATAAATTGTATACGATTATGTAAAATGTAATTTATTCAAATAACAGTTGTTTCGATAATTGAATAATATATAACTATGTATATATATTGGATTCAATTTATTTATTGTATAATTATGTATTATACACTAATTATAAATTGGTGGAAAATATAATTAGTTATTTTATTTATTTAAAACAAATAAAAATAAATGAATAAAATATAAAAATAAATTTCAGAAAATAATTATGTGGTTTTAAAAATTTTTAATGTTTGTAAAAGTGTTTTTATGATTTTTAGAATTTTTTCTGAATTTTTAAAGGCTTAAAAGGCCTTAAAAAAATAGTGTAGGTGCCCGGGGTCGAACCCGGGACCTTCTGTGTGAGATGGAAGCATGGAACCGGTGAACCAAAGGCCTAAGCCGCGGTAATGATCCGGTTTTAATCCTTTTAACCCAATATAACCAAAACCCCAAAACCATTCGAACCCTAGGTTCGAATCTCATCCAATTGAACCTCAGATCGATTGTGTAAATGAAATTAACCTTGGGGCTTTTAATCCCCAAGTGAAAACGAGTTCATAGAGGTATTAATTACCTGTTAAGATGGTGTATTCGATGAGTTTGAGTTCGAGATAGGTCCGCGACTAGGTGCCAATCGAATGATGCTCAAACCGTGATGATAATCTAATTAAATTGGTAAGAAGCTTTGAATGATGATCTAGAAACAAAGCCCCTTATCAAATTCGATTAAAATTGATTGGAGGTTGGCTAAAAATCGAGTTGCAGGTCCACGATGAAGATGGTGATCGATTTCTGTGTTTGTGTTTGTTTTTTGTGAAATTGAAACCTGAGTTCGATTGGGTATGTAATAATGATCGATTTTGTAGCTTTAATTTGTTTATTGATGTTGTTTGAGTGGTTTTATGAGCTGGATTAGAATCCGATATTAAAGTGAGATTATAACCGTTTGTTTGACCGATTCAACACGTGTTTATGTTGGAATTCCATTAGAATTGGATCCAAGAAACTTTCGGTGTGATTGTGGGGTTCAAAATCAGATAAGTTGACTGATTTTGGTCGGGAATTTAGTGTTTTCGATGTGGAAGCTTTGGATTCGAATTTACCGACGATTACTCGTGTTTAATGGGTGTCGTGGGTTCGAAACTAGTCCACGAGTGCATTGAAACCGGTTTTGTGAGTTGAAATCGTGTAATTTTATCGTTTTTGGCTTCGCCGGAGTTCGGCCGGAGACTCGCCGGAGTCTCGCCGGAAAAACGGGGGGGGGGGGGGGGGGGAAGCCGGGTGTTTTAAAATTTTACATAATTGGTCCCTGCGGTTTCAACTTTTATATTTTATGTATGAAACTTCTTATTAAGTTTCCAAATTGACAGAATTTACCCTTGGACTTTTATTATTATTATTCTTAACATTATTAATGTTATTATTATTATTATTATTATTATTATTATTATTATTATTATTATTATTATTATTAATTATCGAAAGCGTACAATTAAAATCCCCATGATCGTATTATTAACAAATATTAACAGAAGTTAATATAAAAAAAATGCGGGTGGTTACAGTCTCCCCTGCTTTACGAAATTTCGTCCCGAAATTTTAATTCACAAGGAGGCTGAAAGGAAAAGATGAGGGTACTTGGTTTTCATTTGGTCCTCACGTTCCCAGGTGTACTCTGGCCCACGTTTAGACTCCCAACGAACTTTGACAATGGGTATCCGACTACGTTTGAGTTGTTTAACTTCCCGATCCATAATTTCCACAGGTTTCTCAATAAAGTGCATAGATTCATCAATCTGGACTTCGTCGAGTGGAATGTGGAGATTTTCATCGGCAAGACATTTTTTGAGATTTGAAACATGAAACGTCGGATGTATATTGCTGAGTTCTTGGGGTAGTTCTAGCTTGTAGGCCACTTTCCCAATTCGCTCGAGCACTTTGAATGGACCCACGTAACGAGGTGCTAGCTTCCCTTTCTTTCCAAAGCGAATCACTCCCTTCCAAGGTGATACCTTAAGAAGTACGAGATCACCGACATTGTATTTCATGGGCTTACGTCTTTTATCTGCATAATGCTTTTGACGATTTCTAGCAGCGACCAAGTTATCACGGATCTTATGAATTTTGTCTGTTGTTTCTTGTATCAATTCCGGACCAGTAATCTGTGATTCACCAACTTCAGACCAACAGATGGGAGATCGACACTTCCGGTCATACAAGGCCTCAAATGGTGCCATCTGGATGCTGGTATGGTAACTGTTATTGTAAGAGAATTCGATCAACGGAAAATGAGAATCCCACGATCCACTAAAATCTATGACACAAGCCCGGAGCATATCCTCGAGGGTTTGTATCGTTCTTTCAGTCTGACCGTCGGTTTGCGGGTGATAGGCTGTGCTAAGATTTAGTTGAGTCCCGAGAGCTGCTTGGAGACTTTTCCAGAAATGAGAGATGAAACGACCATCGCGATCAGAAATAATATCTAAAGGTACACCATGCCGACTGACTATTTCATTAATGTAAATACGAGCCAATTTCTCGACTCGATAATCTTCCCGAATTGGAATGAAATGAGCCGACTTAGTCAATTGATCAATGATAACCCAGATACTATCGTGACCACTAGCGGTACGAGGCAGCTTGGTGATGAAATCCATGGATATGCTTTCCCATTTCCATAATGGAACCTCGGGTTGTACGAGAAATCCAGAGGGACGTTGATGCTTGGCTTTGACTTTGGAACATGTGAGGCATTTAGATACATACAAGGCTATATCCTTCTTCATGCCGGGCCACCAATATTGGTTTCGAAGATTCATGAACATCTTATCTGCTCCCGGATGAATAGAATAACGAGCCTTATGAGCCTCATCCATGATAGTTGTTCGAAGATTATCGCGATTCGAAATCCAAATTCGATTTAGAAAATACAGTAGTCCGTCCGACTTGATTTCCAATTGGAGTTCAGCACCGCATGACATTTCCTCATACATGTTGCCCTCGGTGACTGATTCGTGTTGAGCTTCGAGAATACGGGTTAAGAGGTCGGTTTGAATGGTAACACTTTGAAGCATAACTTGACCCTTACGACTTAATGCATCGGTTACGACATTAGCTTTACTTGGGTGGTAACGAATCTCACAGTCGTAGTCATTGAGTAGTTCGACCCATCGTCGTTACCTCATGTTAAGCTCCTTCTGGTTGAAGATGTACTGGAGACTCTTATGATCGGTGAATACAACACATTTAGTGCCATAGAGATAGTGTCTCCAGATTTTGAGTGCGAATACGACAGCACCCAATTCAAGATCGTGTGTCGTATAATTTTTCTCATGAATCTTTAATTGTCTTGAAGCATAAGCTATAACTTTGCCTTGCTGCATGAGAACGCAACCTAGACCTTGTTTTGAAGCGTCACAATAGACAACGAAATCGTCGTTTCCATCAGGAAGTGTTAAAATCGGCGCTTCACACAACTTTTGCTCGAGGGTTTGAAATGCTTTTTCTTGATCAGGCCCCCAAGAAAAAGGCTTATCCTTGTGGGTCAAAGCAGTGTGTGGCACAGCAATCTTCGAGATGTTAGGAATAAAACATCGATAATATCCGGCTAAATCAAGGAATGAACGAATCTCTGTAGGAGTTTTAGGTTCTCCCCATTTCTTTATTGCCTCGATCTTTGCAGGATCAACGTGAATTCCCTTGCTGTTTACTATGTGACCCAGAAATTGAACCTCATTAAGCCAGAATTCACATTTTGAGAATTTGGCGTAGAGTTTCTCTTTCCTCAGAAGTTCGAGTATTAGACGAAGGTGATTCTCGTGATCGGATTTTGATTTGGAGTATATCAAGATGTCGTCGATGAATACGATCACGAATTTGTCTAGGTATGGCCGGCCCACTCGATTCATTAAATCCATGAATACTGCCGGTGCGTTGGTTAACCCGAATGGCATCACTGTAAACTCGTAATGGCCATATCTCGTTCGGAAAGCGGTTTTTGGGATGTCATCATCGTGCACACGGAGTTGGTGATAACCAGAACGAAGATCGATCTTTGAAAAATGAGTGGCTCCTTGAAGCTGATCAAACAGATCGTCGATTCTGGGTAATGGGTAACGGTTCTTGATTGTGAGTTTGTTAAGCTCCCAATAGTCAATGCACATACGGAATGAATCCTTTGTCTGACAGTTCTTGCAATTGGCTAGCAAGTTCTTGCATCTCAGATGGTGCAAGTCGATAAGGAGATTTTGCCACGGGAGTTGCACCAGGTACAAGGTCGATTCGGAATTCAACTTGACGAACGGGAGGAAGACCGGTTAAATCTTCGGGAAAGACTTCAGGAAACTCTCGAACAACCGGAATGTCTTCAATCTTCTTAGGTTTCTCATCTGCCTTCACGATATGGGCTAAGAAAGCCACGTAATGCTTGCGGAGGTACTTTTGAGCTTTGGTACAAGACATGAGTTTAAGCCCCTTGTAAGGTTTTTCCCCGTAGATTTGTAGTATGCTTCCGGTCGGGAGAGGAATACGAATGGTCTTTTCGTGACAAATCACTTCGGCATGATTCTTTGATAACCAGTCCATGCCTACTATAACATCGAAACTACCCAGTTGCATGGGTATAAGATTGATAGGGAAATCATACTCACTTAGATTCAAAGTACAGTCAGGAATAACAGAATTAATTGTAATGGGTTTTCCGTCAGCTATCTCTACCGTAAAGGGGTTGTCTAGCTGTGTTCGGGCACTAGCAAGTAATGGCTCAAAGTCTAAGGATACAAAGCTTTTATCTGCACCGGTGTCAAAAAGAATCGAAGCGTATTGATTATTAATTTGGAACATACCGTTCACCACGTCGTTGCTAACTTGGGCTTGTTGGGCATTGATGTTGAATGCTCGACCTTGAGCTGCAGGGACGGCCTTGAGAAGCTTCGGACATTGGTTGCGAAAATGGTTAGGATCTCCGCATTGATAGCAAGCTCTTGTTTGCGTGATTGTCGGGGTATGCTGCACAGTCGGTGTGGTAACTGGAACCCTTGCTGTATTCTTGCACAGGTTGAATGTATGGCCGAAACGACCACAGTTGGTGCATTGACGACATTGAACGTTAGCGGGATGGTGATACTTGCAGTTGTTACACTGCGGAAAGGGTCCAGCGTAGGGCTTTTTCATCAGCGGTTGATTGTTAACTACTGGTTGATGAGTTGGAGGGACTTGATTAATTGGCACAGCAGGGGTAATCACAGCAAAGTTTTGAGATTTAGCCTTCCTCTTCCTGTTTTGAGAAGGTTCAGGTTTTTCCTTTTTAAGGGGTTCAGCTGAGGGTTTCTCAGGCACCTTCTTAGCCCCCTTCCTAGTCAGGGTTCCAGCCTTGACATGATTATCAGTTAACTGAGCAGCTAACCGGATGGTATCTTCCAAGGTTGCAGGATTCCTACCCCACACCGTGTCTTGAATTTGAATGGGTAGACCACCGATGTATTTCTCGATAGCCTGAGATAAAGGAGTAACCAGGTGAGGAACAAGTAGACCCAGTTCATGAAATCGGTTGGTATAAGCTAGATTTTCTCCACTTTCTTGAGTTAAGTCCCAGAACTCAGCTTCCAATTTCTTAATTTCATTTCTCGGACAAAATTCCCGAGTCATGAGCTCCTTAACTTCATCCCACATCAATGCTAATGCGGCATCAGTTCCACGGGTTCGTTTCTCACCGTTCCACCAAGTGAGTGCTCTCTTTTGAAGAACACTTGTGGCATACCGGACTTTTAGATTTTCAGGGCATTCGCTGTTGAGGAAAGTGTTCTCGATGCTTTCGAACCATTGTAGTAATCCGGTAGCTCCTTCAGTTCCGCTGAACTTGGTGGGGTTGCAAGAACTGAATTGTTTGTAAGTACAAGTTTTGGGAGGGTTTGGTGCAGTTGGGTTTTGAATAGTATTGTTGCCTTGGTTCAAATGGGTAAGTAGAGTTGGAATGACCGCAGCAACTTCACGTGCCACTATAGCAGAAATTTTACGGCCAGAGTTTCCAGATCGTGAACGGATTCGACGAGAAGACATTCTGAAATATCATTAGGATATTTTATGAGAATTAGGTAATATGAGTTATACAATTTGTAAACGAAAATCGGGAATTTGTCATAATAACAATGATATGTTCCGAGTGCAATCGTTTGATTCGTAAATCAAAGCGAATACGTTGACTAATCAAAGTATTGGGTCAATCACAACTTTGTTGAAGACATGCGTACCTATAAGCAGATACTCATCCCGAGGGTTCCCAGGTAAGGTAGACAGGTCCATCGGTTGGTTTGGATTTATGCGAATACCTTGCCTAGACAGAACACCCCGAGATACAGGCATCCCACTCTTCCAGCATTACATGTATTCAGTTGTGAGACACAGACTTTGACGAGATTTTGAAAACCACGAATAACGATTCAAAGCTCATTTTGAAAACCATTTGATTTAGGCACACAATGCCTTGACTATGATTTAAGATTTGTGTGTGCATTGATAAAAATCAAAGTATAGGAAGAATCACATAGGGCATATAATAATATAATCAAGTATAAACATGTAAAGCACACATATAATCATATTTATGCATATAATATACATGAGAGGACTCATGTGTAAGGTACTTAGTTATAGTCTAGGTCATTCCATTTCTAATAACCTAATTCCCTATAACCATGGCTCTGATACCAATCTGTCACACCCCGACCGACGGCGGAATCATCGGAGCGGACGAGGGAATGATTGATTGTTCATAACACATGGTTGTCTAATAGTGGAAATAATATTAAAATCAGATTACAAGATAAAATAAGTTCAACATACACAAATACAACAATCGAAACCACAAATAATAATTGTCTTTTATTTAACTAAGTCCGTGTCTTAAATGAGCACGTAGAAGTCCACTATCTTGCTTAACCTGAAATCATGTGAGAAAATAAAGTCAACTAACGAGTTAGCTGGTGAGTAATCACAGTTTTGAATATACATATAGATTGATTGATTGATTGAGAATAATTCAATTCACAAGGTAATATTAAGACTTATATGGCAATAGCGAAGCATATAGATAAACCGACACAATATAAACCCTTTGACTTGACACTTGCATATAATAGACTCCACACAAACACCATAGATTGACTAATTGCCTCTGGCATAATCACCACTCGTAAGCCATGTGGGGTGGGTTATCCAAACCAGTAGATCTACCATTGATACCAGGATTGATTGATTGAATTAGGGTTTTACTGTCGTCCAGTTTATCATAGTATGTTCACATAATTGCAAGTAATAACATAACCTGTCTTGAATTGAATTTAGAATGAAACAACAACAGAATATCATGATTGAATATATTGTATCACATGATTTCCCCCAAATAAGAAATAATATAAAAAGGGGATATGAATACTCACTTGATTGATGAGATTTGAATTTGGACGTGATAGATTAGACACCGACGATTTCCTTATGATTAACCTAAGGAACGGTGTCTCGAGTTAGAATAATAATGATTTGGGAATTTGGGAATGTATTAGGATTTCCATGGTAGTTTAAATTGATTAATTTTATTTGGTTTGAAATGTCTTGAAATAAACGAATTTGTTGAAAGTGATTATGTCAAGAATTTTAATAGAAATTTACACGTGTAAGTTATACATTTATACAATTTATTAATAAATTGTATATGTATAATTATATTCATAATTATATATAATCAAGTAATTATAAATAATTATATGTATAATTATATACATGATTATATGTATATAATACATTTATACATAAGTAAGCATAACAATATATTGTATGTTAATTATATACATGAGTTATAAATTGTATACGATTATGTAAAATGTAATTTATTCAAATAACAGTTGTTTCGATAATTGAATAATATATAACTATGTATATATATTGGATTCAATTTATTTATTGTATAATTATGTATTATACACTAATTATAAATTGGTGGAAAATATAATTAGTTATTTTATTTATTTAAAACAAATAAAAATAAATGAATAAAATATAAAAATAAATTTCAGAAAATAATTATGTGGTTTTAAAAATTCTTAATGTTTGTAAAAGTGTTTTTATGATTTTTAGAATTTTTTTTCTGAATTTTTAAAGGCTTAAAAGGCCTTAAAAAAATAGTGTAGGTGCCCAGGGTCGAACCCGGGACCTTCTGTGTGAGATGGAAGCATGGAACCGGTGAACCAAAGGCCTAAGCTGCGGTAATAATCCGGTTTTAATCCTTTTAACCCAATATAACCAAAACCCCAAAACCATTCGAACCCTAGGTTCGAATCTCATCCAATTGAACCTCAGATCGATTGTGTAAATGAAATTAACCTTGGGGCTTTTAATCCCCAAGTGAAAACGAGTTCATAGAGGTATTAATTACCTGTTAAGATGGTGTATTCGATGAGTTTGAGTTCGAGATAGGTCCGCGACTAGGTGCCAATCGAATGATGCTCAAACCGTGATGATAATCTAATTAAATTGGTAAGAAGCTTTGAATGATTATCTAGAAACAAAGCCCCTTATCAAATTCGATTAAAATTGATTGGAGGTTGGCTAAAAATCGAGTTGCAGGTCCGCGATGAAGATGGTGATCGATTTCTGTGTTTGTGTTTGTTTTTGGTGAAATTGAAACCTGAGTTCGATTGGGTATGTAATAATGATCGATTTTGTAGCTTTAATTTGTTTATTGATGTTGTTTGAGTGGGTTTATGAGCTGGATTAGAATCCGATATTAAAGTGAGATTATAACCGTTTGTTTGACTGATTCAACACGTGTTTATGTTGGAATTCCATTAGAATTGGATCCAAGAAACTTTCGGTGTGATTGTGGGGTTCAAAATCAGATAAATTGACTGATTTTGGTCGGGAATTTAGTGTTTTCGATGTGGAAGCTTTGGATTCGAATTTACCGACGATTACTCGTGTTTAATGGGTGTCGTGGGTTCGAAACTAGTCCACGAGTGCATTGAAACCGGTTTTGTGAGTTGAAATCGTGTAATTTTATCGTTTTTGGCTTCGCCGGAGTTCGGCCGGAGACTCGCCGGAGTCTCGCCGGAAAAACGGGGGGGGGGGGGGGGAAGCCGGGTGTTTTAAAATTTTACACCATTGGTCCCTGCGGTTTCAACTTTTATATTTTATGTATGAAACTTCTTATTAAGTTTCCAAATTGACAGAATTTACCCTTGGACTTTTATTATTATTATTCTTAACATTATTAATGTTATTATTATTATTATTATTATTATTATTATTAATTATCGAAAGCGTACAATTAAAATCCCCATGATCGTATTATTAACAAATATTAACAGAAGTTAATATAAAAAAAATACGGGTGGTTACAACAACTACTTCAGCAACTCAACCCCTCAGTGAAACACCTGCTAGTGAAGGTGTATCACAGTCTCTCTCTGGCTAGAGCTTGGATGCTACACCAAGCAATGAAGGCCAAAGCTTTCTCCACCCTGAGTCACAAAGGTCTGTAGGTGACAAAGGGAAAAGGGTTCTAACCCCTGAGGAGATTGAGGAGGAGGAATGAGAGAGAAAGAGGAAGCTAAGGGGAGTAGTTCCACTGGGTCTTCAAGCTTCATGCAAGCTGCAATCAGGGCTGCCCCCAGACCAAAACTCAAGATAATGAGTTGAGGGCAGTCAGGATTACATACTTACAGACCAGGAACTATGAAATAGATGAGATTATCTCTCTCCCCTTAGAGGAATTAAATGATCTGGCTGACATGGAAATGTCAAGAGAGAGTAAGAAAGCTGAAGATGTAAGAATTATTCTTGAGACCAAAGAGAAGAAAAGACAACAATGGCTATATAAGCATGTTCCCACTCTCTCACCAATTCAAGAAAGCCCTGTGCAAGAGGCTGTGGCTGCTACACAAGAATCTCAGGTAGATAAAGAAACAGATAGACAAAGGATGATAAACTACCTGAGTGCCATAGGTTTCTACCAGGCAGAAGTACTTCTTCCCTTGTCCTATGAGTACATTGAGTTTGAGTATCTTAAACAACTTGAACTTCAAGTACTCAAAGAGAACAAGTCAACAAAGAAAAAGTTAAGAGAAGAGGCTGCAAAGTCAAGAGCTCTCATTCAGAAGAACTTGAAAAAGTCTGCTGATAGACAAAGAATGATAAGCTTCTTAAAGCTGTATGAATTCTCATGAAGGAGACTTGGCCCTATGTCTGTATCCACTATGGATGAGCATATCAGGGTAATCAAGCAGAAGATCAAGAGTGGAGAGCTTGTTAACTTACACACTCCTCCAAGTCAAGCTCTACCTGAAGTAGAGTTTAAGTTTGAACAACATGAGACAACACAAATTGAACCTCCTACTTCATCTTCTGATCCACAGCAGGGTCAAAGGCCAACCTCTTCATCTATTAACCCATAGCAAGGTCAAAGGCCAGTCTCATCATCTGACCCACAACAGGGTCAAACTCCTTCTCCTTCTAAACCTTGAGGGAGGAACACCCAACTGAGGAAGACATAGCTGGTCAACAAGGTGCTGCAGGCCAGTCTTCTCAGTTAAAGACTGCAAAGAGGAAGAAGAGGATGGCTTCTAAATCAAAGTCAAAAAAGAAGAAGAAGTCAAAATCAACCTCCTCTGATCCTCAGGTTGAATCAGAACATCCTAAGGAAGTTCAAGAAGAGGAAGCCCAATCACCTTCAATTCAAATGGCTCCTCTTGCATCAGGAAGACCCATCTTATCCTGGACTTATTCAACTAATCCAGAGAGGTGGAATGTAGTCAGATATCAAGGTGAAGAGAATGTCTACTCTTGGGAAGACCTCTTCAATTTACCTCTGCATGATCTTTTTGACATGAGAAGATACTTCTTAAGTCTGAGTGATCCTGACCCTTTAATGAAGAAAGGAATGGTCATGATCATGTTGAGGACAGTGAACAGCTGAATATCTTCAAGTGTTTTAGTAGCATCAGCCTAGGGGGAGTTTGTGTGACAACCGACCCATTCCAACTTGTAACTCGAACCCGTTTATGCTAGTCAATAGAATCTATGTTATTTCGATGTGAGCATATTAACATTGTCATTTAATCCGAATTAAAAATCATATGGTTTATAAATATAATTTTATTATTATAAGATGATAATGATATTTATGAACCTTAAGCATCAAATTTAAAAATTTAATAAAATAAGTTTTATATAAAATATGAAAAGGTTTTCAAGGATTTTTATATAAAAATAATTTTTATTATACTAATGATAATGATATTATTATTACTATTATTAATAATGATATTATTAATAATATATTAATAATAATAATGTTAATGGTAATAATAACGCTAATAATAATAATAATAATAATGAAAATATAAGTTTTATTGTATTAAAGCCTATAATCAATAACTTTTTACATAAAATAATAACATTTCAAACTTCAGTGGTTGATCTGTAAATTATATAAAACTTAAACAAAGCTTTAGATTTTAACTGATAATTGCTGGAAACCTCAGGGACCAAAAGTGAAAATTTCAAAAACACCCAACCCCACCCCCACTTTTCTTTCCCGATTTTCTTCTCCATGTCTTCGGCCAAATCTCGGCCACTACCGAGCACCAAACCTCAATAATAATTGAATTAATCAAACATAAACCATCATATAACTACATCTAATCGACTACCACTTCTAATTTCATCTGACAACACACAAACACCACATTCAATCACTCTCCTCGGTCGCGACCTGCAACTTAACGGGGATCCATGTTCTAAGCTCTTTTACACCAAATTGACAAAGGGCTTTTCATCAAAACCCTTGTTCGAAGCTACCCACGAAGTTAATTTGATTACCATTAAGGATTGCTCACCTATTGATCATCACCTTTGCCGCGACCTGTTCTTCGTTGGGTCTATCTCCAATCGAACATCAAACGGGTAATTGTCTACATATACATGAGCGTTTAACCATGGGGAACAAAAGCCCCATGGTTGATTGGGTTAACAACTTCGAATTCATGTTCAATTTGGATCAAAAGTGAATTAGGGTTCGTGGGGATTTGGGGGAATTAGGTTAAAGAGGCTTAAGATCATTTGGAACCAACACCTATCGCGGCTGTATGCCTTGTTCTACCGGTTCCATGTCCACTTGTCATCCATGAGGTCCCGGGTTCGACCCCGGGCACCCTCAAACATTTTTTAGGCCTTTTTGAGCTTTAAAAAAATTACAGAAAATTTCTAAAAATTATAAAAATCAATTTTATAAACTTTGTTTATTTTTAAAGCCACCTAACAATTTTCTGGGAATTTCATTTCTTATATTACTTAAATATTTTATTAAATATTTTAGACAAATGATATATGTAGTTCATTTTTTTATAAAATAGACTTTAAATAATGGTTAAAATCACTCAATTATTATTGGTTCAATAATATCTATGTATTATTGTTTAGATCATGATTAACTCAATTAAATATAAAAGTTTTATATCTAAATTTTTCCAAATCATTTTAATTTCTTTTAGTCACTTAAATAATTAAATATTTTAATTAATTATCATATAATTAATTAATAAAATTAGCTATTTGTCTTTCCTAAACTTTAACAATAAATCAAACAGTTACGCGTATTGATACATTTATTTCTATTAAATTCTAAACATAATCACTTTCAATAAATTAATTTATTTATTTCAAGACATTCAAACTAAATAAGTTATTTCATTCAATACCTATTCCCAATGGAAACCCTAATCTATTCCCAATTCTCATATTATTATTATTCTAACTCGAGACATTGTTCCGTAGATTACTCGTAAGGAAATCGTTGGTGTCTAATCTATCACATTCAAATTCTAATCTCATCAATTAAGTGAGTATTCATAACCCCCTTTTACATCATTTCTTATTTGGGGGAAATCATATGATACAATATTCAATCATGATATTCTATTGTTATTTCATTCTAAATTTAATTCAAGACAGGTTATGTTATTACTTGCAACTATGTGAACATACTATGATAAACTGAACGGCGGTAGGAACCCTAATACAATCAATCAATCAATCAATCCTAGTATCAATGGTAGATCTACTGGTTTGGATAACCCACCCTATATGAATAGTCGAGTGGTGATTGTGCCAGAGGCAAATAGTCAATCTATGGTGTATGTGTGCAAGTCTATTACATGCAAAGTGTCAAGTCAAGGGGTTTATATTGTGTCGGTTTATCTATATGCTCCGCTATTGCATTATAAGTATTAACATTACCTTGTGAATTGGATTATTCTCAATCAAACAATCAATCTATATGTATATCAAACTGTGATTACTCACCGGCTAATTTTTAGCTGACTCATTACTTTTCACATGATTTCAGGTTAAGCAAGTTAGTGGACTTCTACATGCTCATTTAAGATCCGGACTTAGTCAAAATAAAAAACAATTACTATTTGTGACTTCAACTGTTGTAATGGCATATGTTAAACTCATGCTATCTTGTAATCTGATTTTAATATTATCTCCACTATTAGACGACCATGTGTTATGAACAATCAATCATCCTCTCGTCCGCTCTGATGATTCCGCCGTCGGTCGAGGTGTGACAGATTGGTATCAGAGCCATGGTTATAGGGAATTAGGTAATTAGAAATGGAATGACCTAGACTATAACTAAGACCTTACTTACGAATCCACTCGTACTTAAATGGGATTTATACATGCCTTACATGTTAGACACTCTTCTAGGTTAGGTGCTTTACATGGATATCCTCCTACTCTTGATCATGACTAATACACACCCAAAATTCCAAAACATATACTAAGGCATTGGTGTCTAAATCACATGATTTCCAAATTTCAAATCTCAAATTGATACTCATGGTTTTCAAAATCTCGTCAAAGTCTGTGTCTCACCACTGAATACATGCAATGCTGGAAGAGTGGGATGCCTGTATCTCGAGGTGTTCTGTCTAGGCAAGGTATTCGTATAAATCCAAATCAGACGATGGATCTGTCTACCTTACCTGGGAACCCTCGGGATGAGTATCTGCTTATAGGTACGCATTTCTTCAACAAAGTTGTGGTTGACCTAATACTTTGGTTAGTCAACGTACTCGCTTTGATTTACGAATCAAACGATTACACTTGGAACATCTCATTGTTATTATGCCAAATTCCCGATTGTCGTTCTCATGTTGTATAGCTCATATTACCCAATTCTTATAAAATATCTTAATGATATTTCAGAATGTCTTCTCGTCAAAACCGATCCCGATCTAGAAACTCTGGCCGTAAGATTGCTGCTATTGTAGCACGTGAAGTTGCTGCGGTCATCCCAACTCTGCTTACCTATTTAAACCAAGGCAACAATGCTGTTCAAAACCCAACTGCACCAAACCCTCCCCAAACTTGTACTTACAAGCACTTTAATTCTTGCAACCCCACTAAGTCCAGTGGAACAGAAGGAGCTACCGGATTACTACAGTGGTTCAAAAGCATCGAGAACACTTTCCTAAACAGCGAATGCCCTGAAAATCTAAAAGTCCGGTATGCCACAAGTGTTCTCCAGAAACGCGCACTTACTTGGTGAAATGGAGAGAAAAGAACTCGTGGCCCTGAAACTGCTCTAGCATTAACAGGGCTGAAGTTAAGGAGCTCATGACTAAAGAGTTCTGCCCAAGAAATGAAGTCCGAAAACTGGAAGCTGAGTTCTGGGAGTTAACCCAAGACAGTAGCGAGAACCTAGCATACACTAACCGATTTCACAAACTGAGCCTTCTGGTACCGCACCTTGCTACCCCTACCTCCCGAGCCATCGAGAAATACATTAGTGGACTACCTATGCAGATTAAGGATACGGTGTTAGGAAGGAATCCTTCGACACTAGAAAATGCTATTAGGCTGGCTGCGCAGTTAACCGATAATCATGTGAAAGCTGGTTCTTTAACCAGGAAGGGGTCGAAGAAGAATACTGTCACACCCTCAAAATCCGCTAACGGGATTTTACCGTCAGGCGTGTGACACACCAGGATCTCAGATAAGCATCAGTTACACCAAGCACAGTAATTACAAAACATAACATTAAGTAATTAGTTGTTTAAATCAAACATGAGTGTTTCAGACTTGCGGAAGCGTTTCAAATATAGAAATCAACAGTGAATCGTTTCAACATGCGTTTCAACCATAAGAATTAATAGCGTTTCACAAATTAAACCAGTTGTGTTGTGATGTATGCCATGCATGCATCCTAGCTGAGTTCTTAATCTTGTGCGTTTCTGTGACCTGAGAAAACATGCTAAAAATGTGTCAACATAAAGTTGGTGAGTCCACAGGTTTTAATCAACAAGAAATGTACCAGAAAGCATTTCATATGTTTCATCAACCAGAACAGTGTCCGAAAAGCGTTTCACATGGTTTAGTATATAAAGCATATCGATAGGTCGCGAGCCTATAAACAAGTTAGTTAGTGTTTCAAACCGAAGCTGACTGTGTGTGTTTAGTGCCTTTCCAGCACGTCTTAACCGACCGTGGCAATCGTTACAGGTCAATTAAGCACCCGTTCGACCTCCAATCAAGCTAGCGCGACTAGCCCGGGCGGGGTTTGTCAGACCCAGTAGTACTACTCAAAATTACCTCGCTAATCGTGTTACTAACGGTTTGATACTGTAAGGACTTTCAAATGCGTTTCGTACTAACATAACAAGCGATATCAATAATACTGGCAACCATGACAAAAATAGTGTTTGCATGTTTTCTCCCCCAAAAAGAAAAGAAAGTAAAAAGGGGCCGTGGAACTCACCAACTTTATGTTGACACATTTTTAGCATGTTTTCTCAGGTCACAGAAACGCACAAGATTAAGAACTCAGCTAGGATGCATGCATGGCATACATCACAACACAACTGGTTTAATTTGTGAAACGCTATTAATTCTTATGGTTGAAACGCATGTTGAAACGATTCACTGTTGATTTCTATATTTGAAACGCTCCCGCAAGTCTGAAACACTCATGTTTGATTTAAACAACTAATTACTTAATGTTATGTTTTGTAATTACTGTGTTTGGTGTAACTGATGCTTATCTGAGATCCTGGTGTGTCACACGCCTGACGGTAAAATCCCGTTAGCGAATTTTGAGGGTGTGACAGATTGGTATCAGAGCATTAGTTATAGCGAACTAAAATGGACTTTGCATCTCATTTGCATTGCATTTTAGACTATAGCTGGATTTGCATTAGTTACACACACATAGATTACTAAGTTGTACTTATTAACTTTAGATGCCTGAGAACTGTTGCTTTAACATACTTCTGTGACACATAGATACCAGAGGAAAAAAACTGATAACTTGTGCCTTTAATTTCTCTCTAAAGTTTTATTCTATGAACCAAAGAGATTTGTGTGACACATAGACACCTGTATTCTGGATTTCCTGGCAAAAAGCCTTCGGGCTAAGGCAAGCATATCGCATATATCTCATTGCGAGACCTGGTATGCTTACCTGGGGATTTCTGGGATGAGTGATAAACTATGGTCAATATACACAAATATCTAGGTCACATGTATCATCCTCGACTAATAGAGGGGTGGGGAGTTCCGCTCGCTCACTTCCAACATCTACACATGATTCTTCACTCTCGGAGTTGAAGCAACGACAACCCGAATCCACCATTACCACTTGGGAACGCGAAACTCTTTTCAAACACTCACGATGACAAACAAGGAGAACAACACACATTACTTCCTTAACTCTATCGTACTTGTCTCGGATTCTCATGAAGCCTCACTATCGATATGCAAACAAATCCCCTATTCCTACTAGTATGAAACAAATTAATGTTATTAATAGTTATAATTCGATAGTGACTATCGTACATTGTGAATTGAAGAATCATGTCTGGAAGGAGACCTGGACGCCCGAGGGGACACGGAAACATCAACCTGACTCAAGCTGAGTTGGATGCCATCATTAATGAGCGGGTTACTAATGCGCTCACAGCCTATGAACAGATCCTCAACCAGAACCAGAACAACCAGAATCTGAATCAAGGAGGCCCAACAGCCTGTACCAACAAGATGTTTATGGACTGTAAGCCCCACTCTTTCAGCGGCTCTGAAGGTGCTGTCACACTACTTCGCTGGCTAGAGAAGCTCGAATCAGTGTTCGCCATGTGCAACTGTCCTGCTGGAAGTC
Organism: Flaveria linearis; assembly: GCA_024085815.1. Classification (NCBI taxonomy): domain Eukaryota; kingdom Viridiplantae; phylum Streptophyta; class Magnoliopsida; order Asterales; family Asteraceae; genus Flaveria; species Flaveria linearis. Next base: position 79,524,619 of record CM044011.1, on the reverse strand, counting down.
GTGTCAAATACACCTCCGGCACACTGGAAGGACCAGCTTTGACATGGTGGAATTCACAGGTTCAAACTTTAGGACTTGATGCTGCTAACGGTATGCCTTGGGATGATTTCAAAACACTGATGAAAGAAGAATATTGCCCCAGAAACGAGGTCCAGAAGTTAGAAGCAGAGTTTTGGAATCACAAAATGACTGGCTCTGAAATTGAGGAGTACACGACTCGTTCACACGAGTTGGCTACTCTATGTCCCCAAATGGTGACCCCGGCCTACAAACGGATTGAAAAGTACATTGATGGCCTAGCTCCTCAAATCCAAGCTAGTGTTATAGCTGCTGATCCTGCCACTATTCAGCAGGCTATTCGACTGGCTCACAAGCTCACTGATCAGGCAGTGGCACATGGTATCCTACCTAAACGTGGCGCCACCTCTGGACCATTCGAACACAAAAGGAAATGGGATGGTAACAACAGTAAGTCTTCAAGCTCCGATCAACAACCAATCAGAAAGTTTGATTCATCTAGAAGCTTCATAAACAACAATCAAAACAACAACAATGGTCAGGGATCGAACAACTACGTTGGCAAAAACCCAAAGTGTAACAAGTGCAACTTCCATCATTATGGTCAGTGTGATCGTTTTCGTTGCCAAAGATGTGGCAAGACGGGTCATATTGCTAGGGATTGCAGGGGTGATCTAATGGCTAGGCAACAACCTCAACAACGCCAGGGCGGAGCGACCAGGGGCTGTTATGAGTGTGGTAAGGAGGGCCACTACAAGAAGGATTGCCCACAACTGAAGAATGGCAACAGGGGCAATGATGGAAACAACAACCATGGAAATGGTGCCAAAGGTCGAGTTTTTGTGATTGGCTCTGGTGAGGCAAGGGATGATTAGGATGTGGTTACTGGTACGTTTCCTCTGAATGGTCGTTTTGCTTCTAAACTGTTTGATATCGGTGCCGATAAGAGTTTTGTTCCCAACAAGTTTATTAAACTCCTAGACGTGACCTTAGTTGATATGGAACCTAGTTACACTGTAGAATTAACTGATAGGAAACTAACTGAGGCAACTCACGTCATTAAGGGATGTAAACTAGGACTATCTGGACATGAGCTAGGTATAGATCTGATGCCGGTCACACTTGGCAGTTTTGATGTAGTCGTCGGCATGGATTGGTTATCTAAAAACCAAGCCGAAATTTTCTATCATGAGAAGTCTGGATAACGATCATGAAGTATTACAAGTTTCTATTCTATACCCTAGGGTGCTAGGATCATAATTCTAGTAAGACCTTGTTAAGGGTAACAAAACATTACTAACACTTGCTATTACTTAAGTCCTGTCCTACTTAGGGCCTTTATGGTATTTCCAATCATTTTAAGATACATACCTCCACTTAGTATTTCGGTAACTGAGGAACTGATTGAATACTTAGAATGGAAGTGAACTACAGGAAATATAGAAGAGTGATGAAACTTATTGTACATATTCTTTGGGATGATACTAAGGAAAATTAGGATGTCGTGTAACCGGTTTAAGCACATTCTTAGTATACGGTGATGCCTATATATAGGGTTATTGAGGTGAGTTCAAAGCCTTGGTGATTGAGTACTATTACTTAAGGAATGAAAAAGTTAGAATTGTAATTCTAAAATCATGCAATAGTAGGGTTAGGTCGTGCTCTTTATACCGACAAACTCCATGAATTGACAAAGCTGATGTCATACCTTATGACATTAGACCAATTAGAATTAAGAAGGACACTCGGAAAATCTAGTAAGTAGTAGAAAGAAGTTGGAGGGTGGAACAAGCAATCTAGTGGTAAGGAAGACAAGAATGCTAATGTTGTAAACCTAGGTATGTTAGTTAATACGATTTAGCTAACATGCGTTAAACATGGACATTAAGGAGGTTGACCATTACCATAAGTGTGCCCTAGGTCGATTAGGACCCAAGGACAAGTTAGAAACAATCAGAATTAGGAAATGGCAATAGCTAGAAAGTAAGAACAGTTAAATTATGAGAATTATTGACCGAGAGGTCAAGACACTCAAACACAGTCGTATTGTCAAAGTTCGGTGGAACTCCCGGCGTGGTCCTGAGTACACTTGGGAACGAGAGGACGAAATGATGCGCAAGTATCCTAACCTGTTCAAGGATGCGGTCAGTACATCTTAATTTTCGGGACGAAAATTCCTCTAACAGGGGGATGATGTGACCACCCGGGAATTTTTTTTTATTTTTATTTATTTAATATAATAATTAGGTGATTGGTATTTTTTTAATAATAAAAAATAATGATAATAATAATAATATTATTATTATTAAAAATAATGTTGATAATGATAATAATAATAATAATGAAAATATTATTATTATTAATAATTTATAAGAATTTATTAAAAATTAGATTTATAAGTCCAGGGGGAATTTCTGTAATTTTTAAAACTTGGTTTTAGAAACTTAAAACATAGAATTTAAAACATTTCAAACCACAGGGACCATTCTGTAAATTGTTTAAAACCCAACCCCCGTTCCCACCCGTCGACCACCTCACCGGCCGGCGACTTTCCGGCCAACTCCGTCGACCCCCCAACACCTAAATCGAACGCGGTTTTGACCAAATTAACAATCCCGACACACTCTTGTGGATAAACCGAACTCGGGCCACTTTTCAATTTAAGAAATGGTAGTGCAAATACCACCAAACCGACCACCCACATTTCGACCAAACTTTCGGCCGACCCACCCACGAAATCGAGCATTATTGCACTAAATTAATACAAATAATCGAGTATAAATACTCATTGATCGGTTCCTAATCGAATGCACCTATCAATACAATCTATAACATACAAACACTTCGAATTCGATTACCTCTCTCGGCCGAAACCTGCAACTCTATCGAAACCCACCCTCTGACCTCTATAACTTGCAATCGACAGAGGGCTTTTTGTCCTGACCATTGTTCAAAGCTACCCACGAAATTAATTTGATTATCATTAAGTAATTCTCACCCATTGATCATCAACCGGCCGCGACCTGTTCTTCATCAAATTCAGTCCCAAATCGACACCATACAGGTAATTAGACACTCACACACACTCGAATTTTCATGGGGAACAAAAGCCCCATGATATCAGAAGCAATCGAAATCAAATTAGGCTTCAATTGAATCGGATTCGAACCTAGGGTTCTTCGATTTGGGGGGAAACAGGAAACATTAATATAAACATATTTTGGGTGGAGTTCTATCGCGGCTTAGAGCCTTGGTTTACTGGTTCGGTGTGTGTGTGGGCAGGGAGAGGACCCGGGTTCGACCCCGGGCAGCCTCTTTTTATTTGTTTTATTTTTTTTAAGCTTTTTAAAATACTTTAAAAATACGGAAAAATTCCTAAAAATTATAAAAATAAATTTTATAAGTTTCCCTTATTTTAAATCTTACAAAACAGTTTCCTGTAAATTTATTTTATTTAAAAACTTTAATAAAATTTTATAAAATATTATTTAAAAATACTAAAAATACTTATTTTTGTAAAATAAATTCTAAATCGTGTATAACTATGCAATAATCATAAAAATCATAGAAATTATACATAAATTATTTATAAAAATTCTAAATAGTTATTTCTATAAAATAAACATTATATTTAAATATAGATTAATATATTTTATCAATTCCCAAATTATTTATAAATGAAATTGTGGGTTATTTCTTGTAAAATATATTAATACCTTATTATTAATCAAAATGCCATAAATGTGATTATCTTTATTTGTAAATATTATAAATTATATAATTAAACCATATCATTTTAATTCTAAAAATATTTAAATACATATATGAAACCCTTTCAGTAAAACAAAAATGTAAATAATTATTTGGTAAAACTTAATGCTTATTGATAATTATTTATTAATACAAAATCTATAAAAATATTGTAACATATATATACATCTAATTGTGTGTGTGCCTCGTGTTAAATCAAATCGACCCAAACCTTACCAAATATATTCGTATTATATTAAAGACTCCATTACAAACAATAATAGGTATTGAACGTGTTTGATCGTGCATTGCCCAATTATTTGAAGTTCTTGTTCATATACATTACATCGATCCAAGGTGAGTTCCACGGCCCCTTTTTACTTTCTTTTCTTTTTGGGGGAGAAAACATGCAAACACTATTTTTGTCATGGTTGTCAGTATTATTGATATCGCTTGTTATGTTAGTGCGAAACGCATTTGAAAGTCCTTACAGTATCAAACCGTTAGTAACACGATTAGCGAGGTAATTTTGAGTAGTACTACTGGGTCTGACAAACCCCGCCCGGGCTAGTCGCGCTAGCTTGATTGGAGGTCGAACGGGTGCTTAATTGACCTGTAACGATTGCCACGGTCGGTTAAGACGTGGTGGAAAGGCACTAAACACACACAGTCAGCTTCGGTTTGAAACACTAACTAACTTGTTTATAGGCTCGCGACCTATCGATATGCTTTATATACTAAACCATGTGAAACGCTTTTCGGACACTGTTCTGGTTGATGAAACATATGAAACGCTTTCTGGTACATTTCTTGTTGATTAAAACCTGTGGACTCACCAACTTTATGTTGACACATTTTTAGCATGTTTTCTCAGGTCACAGAAACGCACAAGATTAAGAACTCAGCTAGGATGCATGCATGGCATACATCACAACACAACTGGTTTAATTTGTGAAACGCTATTAATTCTTATGGTTGAAACGCATGTTGAAACGATTCACTGTTGATTTCTATATTTGAAACGCTTCCGCAAGTCTGAAACACTCATGTTTGATTTAAACAACTAATTACTTAATGTTATGTTTTGTAATTACTGTGTTTGGTGTAACTGATGCTTATCTGAGATCCTGGTGTGTCACACGCCTGACGGTAAAATCCCGTTAGCGGATTTTGAGGGTGTGACAAATACCGATAAACTTCCTAACGAAACCGTCAAAACCGACCAATCCGAGCCTTCCAAGAACAGGAAGAGGAAGGATAAATCTCAAAACTTTACTGTAATTACCCCCGCTGTGCCAATTAATCAAGTCCCTCCAACTCGTCAACCAGTAGTAAACAACCAATCGCTGATGAAAAACCATACGCTGGACCCTTTCCGCAGTGTAACAACTGCAAGTATCACTATCCCGCTAACGTTCAGTGTCGTCAATGCACAAACTGTGGTCGTTTTGGCCATACCTTCAACGTGTGCAAGAGCGCAGCTAAGACTCCGACTACCGCACCTGTCTTTCAACATCCTCCTGCAATTACCCAGGGTCGTGCATGCTATCAATGTGGTGATCCGAACCATTTTCGCAATCGATGCCCTCAACTTGTCAACCCGGTTCCTACAGCTCAAGGACGTGCTTTTAACATCAATGCCCAACAAGCTCAAGCCACCAATGATGTGGTGAATGGTACGTTTCTAATCGATCACCAATATGCTTCAGTCTTGTTTGATACAGGAGCCGATAAAAGTTTTGTATCCTTAGGATTTGAGCCTTTGCTTGTTAACACCCGAACTACGTTAGAGGGTCCTTTTGTAGTAGAAATAGCTGATGGAAAACCCGTCATAATTGATTCTATCATTCCGAATTGTACCCTTAAACTTAACGAGCACGAATTCTCTATCGACCTTATACCGATGCAACTTGGAAGCTTTGACGTCATTATAGGCATGGATTGGCTATCAAAGAACCAAGCCGAGGTTGTCTGCTTTGAGAGGATCATCCGGATTCCTCTTGCATCCAAAAGCGTCCTAAATATTTACGGGGAAAAGCCTTCCAAAGGGCTTAAACTCATGTCTTGTACCAAAACCCAAAAGTACCTCCGCAAGCATTACGTGGCTTTCTTAGCCCATATCGTGAAAGCGGGTGAGAAATCTAGGAAGATTGAAGACATTCCGGTTGTTCGAGAGTTCCCTGAAGTCTTCCCCGAAGACTTAACCGGTCTTCCTCCCGTCCGTCAAGTTGAATTCCGGATCGACCTTGTGCCTGGCGCAACTCCCGTGGCAAAATCTCCTTATCGACTTGCACCATCTGAGATGCAAAAGCTTGCAAGCCAACTCCAGGAGCTATCTAATAAAGGTTTCATTCGACCAAGTTCCTCACCTTGGGGAGCCCCGGTTTTGTTTGTAAAGAAGAAGGATGGCTCATTCCGTATGTGCATCGACTATCGGGAGCTTAACAAGCTTACTGTCAAAAACCGGTATCCCCTACCGAGAATTGACGATTTGTTTGATCAGCTTCAAGGAGCCACTCATTTCTCCAAGATCGACCTTCGTTCAGGCTATCATCAGCTACGGGTGCACGATGATAATATTCCTAAGACGGCCTTTCGAACGAGATATGGACATTACGAGTTTACAGTGATGCCATTCGGGTTAACCAACGCACCGGCAGTATTCATGGATTTAATGAATCGCGTGTACCGGCCATACCTAGACAAATTCGTGATTGTATTCATCGACGACATCTTGATATACTCCAAATCCAAATCCGATCACGAGAACCACCTTCGTCTAATACTCGAACTTCTGAGGAAAGAGAAACTCTACACCAAATTCTCAAAGTGTGAATTCTGGCTTAATGAGGTTCAATTCCTTGGTCATATCATAAACGATAAAGGAATTCACGTTGATCCCGCGAAGATCGAGGCAGTAAAGAAATGGGGAGAACCTAAAACTCCTACAGAGATTCGTTCATTCCTTGGTCTAGCCAGATATTACCGACGTTTTATTCCTAACTTCTCGAAGATTGTTGTGCCACTCACTGCTTTGACCCATAAGGATAAGCCTTTTTCTTGGGGGCCTGATCAAGAAAAAGCATTTCAAACCCTCAAGCAAAGGTTGTATGAGGCACCGATTCTAACACTTCCTGATGGGAACGAAGACTTTGTTGTCTATTGTGACGCTTCAAGACAAGGTCTAGGTTGCGTTCTCATGCAGCGAGGCAAAGTTATAGCTTATGCCTCAAGACAATTGAAGATTCATGAGAAAAATTATACGACGCACGATCTTGAATTGGGTGTTGTTGTATTCGCACTCAAAATCTGGAGACACTATCTCTGTGGCACTAAATGTGTTATATTCACCGATCATAAGAGTCTCCAGTACATCTTCAACCAGAAGGAGCTTAACATGAGACAATGACGTTAGGTCGAACTACTCAACGACTATGACTGTGAGATTCGTTACCACCCCGGTAAAGCTAATGTCGTAGCCGATGCATTAAGTCGTAAGGGCCAGGTTATGCTTCAAAGTCTTACCATTCAAACCGACCTCCTGACCCGTATACTTGAAGCTCAACACGAATCAGTCACCGAGGGCAACATGTATGAGGAAATGTCATGCGGTGCTGAACTCCAATTGGAAACCAAGTCGGACGGACTACTTTATTTTCTAGATCGACTTTGGATTCCGAATCACGGTAATCTTCGAGCAACCATCATGTATGAGGCTCATAAGGCTCGTTATTCTATTCATCCAGGAGCAGATAAGATGTTCATGAATCTTCGGAACCAATATTGGTGGCCCGACATGAAGAAGGATATAGCCTTGTATGTATCTAAATGCCTCACATGTTCCAAAGTCAAAGCCGAGCATCAACGTCCCTCTGGATTACTTGTACAACCCGAGGTTCCATTATGGAAATGGGAAAGCATATCCATGGATTTCATCACCAAGCTACCTCGTACCGCTAGTGGTCACGATAGTATCTGGATAATCGTTGATTGATTGACTAAGTCGGCTCATTTCATACCAATTCGTGAGGAGTACCGAGTCGAGAAATTGGCTCGTATTTACATCAATGAAATAGTCAGTCGGCATGGTGTACCTTTAGATATTATCTCTGATCATGATGGTCGCTTCATCTCTCGTTTCTAGAAAAGTCTCCAATCAGCTCTCGGAACTCAACTGAATCTTAGCACAGCTATCACCCGCAAACCGACGGTCAGACTGAAAGAACAATACAAACCCTCGAGGATATGCTCCGGGCTTGTGTCATTGATTTAAGTGGATCGTGGGATTCTCATCTTCCGTTGATTGAATTCTCTTACAATAACAGTTACCATACCAGCATCCAGATGGCACCATTTGAGGCCTTGTATGGCCGAAAGTGTCGATCTCCCATCTGTTGGTCTGAAGTTGGAGAATCACAGATTACTGGTCCGGAATTGATACAAGAAACAACCGACAAAATTGATAAGATCCGTGATAACTTGGTCGCTGCTAGAAATCATCAAAAGCATTATGCTGACAAATGACGAAGACCCATGGAATACAATGTCGGTGATCTCGTACTTCTTAAGGTATCACCTTGGAAGGGAGTGATTCGCTTTGGAAAGAAAGGGAAGCTAGCACCTCGTTACGTGGGTCCATTCAAAGTGCTCGAGCGAATTGGGAAAGTAGCCTACAAACTTGAACTACCCCAAGAACTCAGCAATGTTCATCCTACGTTTCATGTGTCCAACCTCAAGAAATGTCTTGCCGATGAAAACCTCCACATTCCACTCGACGAAGTACAAATTGATGAATCTATACACTTTATTAAGAAACCTGTGGAAATTATGGATCGGGAAGTCAAACAACTCAAACGCAGCCGAATACCGATTGTCAAGGTTCGTTGGAAGTCTAAACGTGGGCTAGAGTTCACCTGGGAACGTGAGGACCAAATGAAATCCAAGTACCCTCATCTTTTCGTTTCAACCTCCTCGTGATTAAAATTTCGGGACGAAATTTCCTAAAGCAGGGGAGACTGTGACATCCGACCCATTCCAACTTGTAACCCGAACCCGTTTATGCTAGTCAATAGAATCTATGTTATTTCGATGTGAGCACATTAACATTGTCATTTAATCCGAATTAAAAATCATATGGTTTATAAATATAATTTTATTATATATTATAAGATGATAATGATATTTATGAACCTTAAGTATCAAATTTAAAAATTTAATAAAATAAGTTTTATATAAAATATGAAAAGGTTTTCAAGGATTTTTATATAAAAATAATTATTATTATACTAATGATAATGATATTATTATTACTATTATTAATAATGATATTATTAATAATAATATTAATAATAATAATGTTAATGGTAATAATAACGTTAATAATAATAATAATAATAATGAAAATACAAGTTTTATTGTATTAAAGCCTATAATCAATAACTTTTTACATAAAATAATAACATTCCAAACTTCAGTGGTTGATCTGTAAATTATAGAAAACTTAAACAAAGCTTTAGATTTTAGCTGATAATTGCTGGAAACCTCAGGGACCAAAAGTGAAAATTTCAAAAACACCCAACCCCACCCCCACTTTTCTTTCCCGATTTTCTTCTCCATGTCTTCGGCCAAATCTCGGCCACTACCGAGCACCAAACCTCAATAATAATTGAATTAATCAAACATAAACCATCATATAACTACATCTAATCGACTACCACTTCTAATTTCATCTGAGAACACACAAACACCACATTCAATCACTCTCCTCGGTCGCGACCTGCAACTTAACGGGGATCCATGTTCTAAGCTCTTTTACACCAAATTGACAAAGGGCTTTTCATCAAAACCCTTGTTCGAAGCTACCCACGAAGTTAATTTGATTACCATTAAGGATTGCTCACCCATTGATCATCACCTTTGCCGCGACCTGTTCTTCGTTGGGTCTATCTCCAATCGAACATCAAACGGGTAATTGTCTACATATACATGAGCGTTTAACCATGGGGAACAAAAGCCCCATGGTTGATTGGGTTAACAACTTCGAATTCATGTTCAATTTGGATCAAAAGTGAATTAGGGTTCGTGGGGATTTGGGGGAATTAGGTTAAAGAGGCTTAAGATCATTTGGAACCAACACCTATCGCGGCTGTATGCCTTGTTCTACCGGTTCCATGTCCACTTGTCATCCATGAGGTCCCGGGTTCGACCCCGGGCACCCTCAAACATTTTTTAGGCCTTTTTGAGCTTTAAAAAAATCACAGAAAATTTCTAAAAATTATAAAAATCAATTTTATAAACTTTGTTTATTTTTAAAGCCACCTAACAATTTTCTGGGAATTTCATTTCTTATAATACTTTAATATTTTATTAAATATTTTAGACAAATGATATATGTAGTTCATTTTTTTATAAAAATAGACTTTAAATAATGGTTAAAATCACTAAATTATTATTGGTTCAAATAATATCTATGTATTATTGTTTAGATCATGATTAACTCAATTAAATATAAAAGTTTTATATCTAAATTTTTCCAAATCATTTTTATTTCTTTTAGTCACTTAAATAATTAAATATTTTAATTAATTATCATATAATTAATTAATAAAATTAGTTATTTGTCTTTCCCACACTTTAACAATAAATCAAACAGTTACGCGTATTGATACATTTATTTCTATTAAATTCTAAACATAATCACTTTCAATAAATTCATTTATTTATTTCAAGACATTCAAACTAAATAAGTTATTTCATTCAATACCTATTCCAAATGGAAACCCTAATCTATTCCCAATTCTCATATTATTATTATTCTAACTCGAGATACCGTTCCGTAGATTACTCGTAAGGAAATCGTTGGTGTCTAATCTATCACATCCAAATTCTAATCTCATCAATCAAGTGAGTATTCATAACCCCTTTTTACATCATTTCTTATTTGGGGGAAATCATGTGATACAATATTCAATCATGATATTCTATTGTTATTTCATTCTAAATTCAATTCAAGACAGGTTATGTTACTACTTGCAACTATGTGAACATACTATGATAAACTGAACGGCAGTAGGAACCCTAATACAATCAATCAATCAATCATGGTATCAATGGTAGATCTACTGGTTTGGATAACCCACCCCATATGAATAGTCGAGTGGTGATTGTGCCAGAGGCAAATAGTCAATCTATGGTGTATGTGTGCAAGTCTATTACATGCAAAGTGTCAAGTCAAGGGGTTTATATTGTGTCGGTTTATCTATATGCTCCGCTATTGCATTATAAGTCTTAACATTACCTTGTGAATTGGATTATTCTCAATCAAACAATCAATCTATATGTATATCAAACTATGATTATTCACCGGCTAATTTTTAGCTGACTCGTTACTTTTCACATGATTTCAGGTTAAGCAAGTTAGTGGACTTCTACGTGCTCATTTAAGATCCGGACTTAGTCAAAATAAAAGACAATTACTATTTGTGACTTTAACTGTTGTAATGGCATATGTTAAACTCATGCTATCTTGTAATCTGATTTTAATATTATCTTCACTATTAGACGACCATATGTTATGAACAATCAATCATCCCCTCGTCCGCTTCGATGATTTCGCCATCGGTCGGGGTGTGACAGTTTGTAAGGATTCCTATAAGTATGATGCAGCCAAAACACTCTAAGTATTCCTGCATGCTGCATAGAAGAACATGAAGTAGAAATGCTTCGGAAGTTTTACACTTCACTTCAGAAATATTCTAAGAGTAAAATCTTCCGAAGCCAAGACCAATATCTTCTGAAGCCAGAAATGAAGTCTTTCGAAGCTTCAAAGACAAAGTCTTCTGAAGCCAAAGAACCAAGACAGATTCTTTCGAAGACTTTTATCAGACATGCTTTTATCTGATGTACTTTTTCTATAAAGCTGAACCACTTTCCGCTGCCACTCTGGTTGGTCACCAACTTGCATGAGTTGGTGAAAAAGTCCATGCTTTAAGAAAACTGTACATTGAGGTCTTGAGTCTGTGCTTTCTACTTTATGTACCTTTATCCTTTTGTAATATATTAGGATGTGAGCTATGGCATGTCATAGTCACCTGTCAAAAGGCAATCTACCTTTTGACTTTACATTTGATTTTGTAGTTGTCTAATCTTATGTATCCAGCTGGCTTTCATAGTATGGCCGGCTGTAGGTTGTAGTATATAGTGTCTCAAGTCCTGTAACTTAGAACGTGTGCAAATGCTTATGCTTGAATACTTGTAACTTTGAACTTGAGAAGCAATATACAACATCCTTGAAAACCAACTACTTATGTTGTTATCTTGTTCGGTTTCTAAGTTTACTTGTGTTCTTTGCATCATTATAACCAGTTCCTTATTTGATCTGTTAAGTGTTCTTTTACACTCTCCTCATTGTGTTGTTGTGTTATAAGTGCTACCCTTCATCGGTCCTGCAGTCACCGACCGTCGTTGCTGAACCGTGTCTCGACGACGGGCGTTACCGGTTGGTGGCGTCGATTGGCGGCGATGACGGTGGCGATGGTCGGTTTCGTCAACGGGCGCGGTTGGTGGTCGCGGTCAATTGTCGATGGTGACGGCGGCGCGGTCGGTGGTATGTAGCGGCGATGATCGGTGGTCATTAAGGTGGAGGCGGTTTGCAACAGGTGATAAATTCAAATTCCTTTATAAATGTGTTGTCACTAGAAATGCATTTGGAATTTAAATTTCCCTTTATAGATTCCAATTCCTTTGAATTCCAAATCCTTTGGAAAATATTGAATTTCAAATACAATTCCTTTGAATTCCAATTCAAATTCCAATTCCAATTCTAATTCCAACAAATTCTATGAACCAAACGCCCCCTAAGAGAAAAACAAAATTTACTTTTACTACAATAAAATGTAAGACAAACCGAAAGACGTATGGAAAGTAAGAAGAAAAACAAGAGAAAAAAATGAAAGAAAAAACACCTAAAGATTGGGAGCAAAACTACCTCCGCTGGTAGTTTGGGTTTTCACATTGGGTTCAAACCATTAGCGCATTCACATCAGGTTTCATATCCTTATACTTATGATTAATTAAAACCAGTAGTATTTTTTTCTGTATTTTCTATTAAATAATATTTTTATATATTTATCATTACTTTTTGCTCTCCTCTACTCACAACTTTCACACATATAAAAGTTTATAGGATTGAACAGCGACTCCCCATATATACAAATGAACGGTAACATTTCTCTCTGCTCTGCTTATAACTACTTACAATCATTATTTAAAATATAAGAAATACACTTACATAAATATAAAAAACCTATTTTAAAATGCTCTTTGAACACCCAACCTCTATGAGTCAAGTCATGCAATGAAATATCTAATAGTGACTTAAAATAGGGAAAATTAAAAAAAAATATGGCTCCTGGTTGGCATAATTCCTCGTAATTGTAAATTCATATATAGTTAATAATATATTTAGTTAGAATTTTGACATAACATCCATGAATTTATTTAGAGAATTTTCATTATTACAAAGAGCATTCACAATAGCTTTTATATATATCACTATTTTTATAAAATTTAAGAAAATACACATAAAATCATTTATTTTCACTTTACACTAACATCTTTATCATTATACGTTATCTTTAAGATTCTATAATTTGGTGTAATGAATCGTTATATCTAAAGATTCACTATTACTCTTTAATCTTGAAACTTTGAACCAAATCCTAAATTTTAAGACTTGTAAGTAAATAACGTTTCTAAAGTTCCAAAAATATTTATTTTTTTAATTAAAATGGTAATAAACTCAAAGTGCAATAATTGAACTTTTGAAACATCTTACGCCCGTACACATGGGGTAAAAACTCTGGCAAAGTTAAAGCCATATAGTTAAACACTCCTTTTAACATCAATAATGAACCCATATTCCATAATGTTGTCCTACTCAATTATTTTTAAACCATATCTTAATATCAAGGTTGTTATATGTTTTTTTCTCGTTGATAATATTCTCTGTTAATCATGTAAAAACATAAGGTCCCACGTATATTTTTTGTTAAAAGGAATTTACTTTATAGTAACATCATATGTCAATCGAGTAATGTTGCATATGTCCATAATGGTATACTGTTTAATTCCACACGAATGCATGCAAACATACTATTTGTAGTTATAAAGCAATTGCGGGTTTCTTTATTGTCAAGAATTGTGTGACAAGAGAAAATACCATTTGTTCAAGTTTTTATATGTTTTGTTAAAAATATTATCGAGTTAATTTCACTTCCAATATGAAAAGTTTGTATTAAATTTGATATTACCTTCGATTATCATCTCGGTACTAGTAAAAGCTAAATGTCTAATTCTTAACTTATGTAAGAGTTAAAAAATGTCAAAATCAATTAGATTTTGATTATGTGTATTAAGCAACAGAGCAATCTTATATGTAAACAGACGTAATCAACTTATCGATTTTACAATGCAATATGACCAATTGTTATATCTTGAGTTCCGTTATCCATCTTCATTAGATCGTACATGCTTCATATCAAGCTAGCATATATCTATAAGTTTTACGATTCTAGTTTCAAACCCGTATGTATAGAATTATTTAATGTTAAAGTAAATTACAAAACAGTTTAAGATCAATATTCATGTATACAATCTTTATTTTTATTATTTGTTTCTATGACAGTCTATCGCCCAGATGATCAAACTATCCGGCCTTTACTTCTTTTTAATTCCTTAAGTTTTTAATTTCAATTTAACTTGTAACATTTATTAATGTTTTTCGGTTTTGTATTCTAACGTCGGTTGATGTTTTTAGCATTTTAAAGGTTGTTCAGGTATGTTACTAAATACCCTACATGGTCTTGTTTTTATTACCTACAATTAAATGAAAACATCAACATACATTACTTATAAACCGGAGATATCTTGATAGTTAAATTGTTACTTGTTAATAACTTGTTCTAGTAAATGTGGATACAACCACCCCATACTAAGTGTAGATCTAGGTTGAAATAAGTGAAACCTGAATAAATAAATATTAATTATAAGGGTAGTGTTACATTAAAATAAGTATTTAATCTAAAAGTTTAAAAATAGTTATGAGTTTGACATATGTTCTTTTATTGTTTTAAAAGATGACACATTTTGATAATCTTATCAATATGTTTGACATATTTCAAGTATCAGTTTATTGTGTCATATTCTTTTCATCATTTGTTATATGAATTCATCATTCATGTGTTTTATATTTCAAATCAATTTGTATTAATTTTGTCATTGTCTTTATTGATTATATAACCTTTTAATCTATCAATGTGTTTTACGGTTAAAAGTATACAATAATATTATTTTACCAATGTATTTTTCAAAATTATAGTGTTTAAGATAACAAAATGTTTTATTTTTGTTATTGTTTTTATGGATTATCTTTCATTATGTTTTATAATTAGAATACACAATCCTTTTACTTAACCAATATACTTTTCAAAAAACTCATAGTTTTTAAGATAACACAATAACGATCATATAACATAATGATGATCAAATAACACAACGAGGCATTTTATCATTGTGTTTTATGTTTAATATCATTTTGTGTCATTTTATCACTATTTTTAATGTATTAGATTAATTAGTTACTAATTTATCATTGTGTTTACACACTAAAAATACAAAATAATGTTATTTTATGATTGTATTTTTTAGAATTTATTACTTTACAAAAATACAATAACTAACAAAAGATACAATTAACTACACTAAAAACAAAATAACGAGTAAAGGTCATATGAGCATAAAAACATTAAAAAAATAAATTCTTTTTATACAACGATGTTGTACTCTTTTTAAAGATGAAAACACACGTTTTTATGGTATATTTTTTATAGAAAAGTGATGTCGTATATAAAAATTATGAACATTTAAAATAAACAGGAGAGCTTAATAAAAGTCAACAAAAGTAGGTAGTTTTTAAAATAACATCTCTAACAAACCTTTTTCCTACGATTTAATTTCAACTATTGATTAAAAAAAATAATGATTAAAATTACTTTTTATAATTTTTTTTAAAATTTAAAACCCTTTTTATTTAAATCATTCCATAATTACATTACTTGTATCCTATCAATTATAATTTACAAGTTCAATACATGTACAACATTGTTTGAAGTTATATACAATTCCTGTTTTTTTTTTCATTTTTCTTTGTCTTTTTTCCTTTGTCGATCGGGTTTTAAAATAAAATCCAAATAGAACCACAAAATTTTATGTTTCCTAACATTTTCGATTTACGTGTTTTTTTAGCTAGCGTTTGCTCTTGTACACACCATAAATTACATAATATATTTACTTTTATATATCTATTATTTTGGTGCCAGTGTGGTACTCAGATAATAATCTAGTTTTACAATAAATATCTGTTTTATTTTTTTTAAATAATGTAAAGCTTATGTATAAGAATTATATATGTAATTACAAACCGTGTTTTAGTGTGCATGGGCTAGCCATTTAGTAGATGTTTTGTCTTTTAAAGGGAAGGTACTAGGTTCAAACCCAAGAAATAATATAATATGAGGTAATTTAGTAGTAGTATAAAAAAACACATTAAACACCATGTACTTAGTGTTATGCTTGGATTTTTTAGTAGTTTTTTTTTTTAATTTTAGATTTCTTTTTAATTTGAAATATTTTTTATTTGAGTCAATTTTTATTTTAAATTTTCAATAATTTTTTACTTTTACACTCAACAATCAAATAGATTTCTCTTAAAAATCCGAGCATATATCATTCCATATGTTTAATTTTTCAATAAGCTTTCATGTTCCTGAATGTTTGGTTTCCCTTTGCGTCACACTTATTTTCAGCTATAAGCTTTTATGCTACAAAACTTTCGGTTTACAACAACAAAGTTTGATCTAAATACCTTACTACGGTATATTTAAATTCAACTTGTCGCGCGAAATACAAGTAAATACCCTTTAGTAATAAGTCTAAATGTTGCACGAAACTCAAGAAAATAAAATGATTCTCTCTTTTTACTATTAAGATCGCCTCAGGACGACATAAATTCACAAGCAAAATATTTCGATGGTACTTTCCATGAAATGAAATAATTTAGCTCCGTGTTTTAAAAATCAATTTAAATAGAAAAAAAAAAAAGCATGCATGAACTTGTCCATTTATGGTCACATACATTGTTCTTTTCTCAAGGTACAAATCTAGACCCTAAAATTTCAAATGTTAATTGATTAGGATGGTTGATAATTAAGGTTGTCATTGTCATATATATATGCTAATCTGAGCATGTATTGGTTGTTTAAAATTAATTGTTTAAAATAACTTGATGTTTAAGCAAACAAACAAACACATGAAATTTCATTAACAATATAGATCAATCAATCTTGATATATCATAGCTTATTTAGTGAAAACCATTAAAAAAACTAAAAAAAAACTCAGTGATACAATTTCTTTTATTATTATTATTATTTACTGTATTGAAATGGATATTTAGGTAAATTACACAATCCCCAAGCGAACATCAGGATTAAATTTGTATGCTATGCCCCACGAATAAAATATTAGACGTACTCAAATCCTACGAAAAACATATTGCTGTATATGTTATACTAGAATTGAAAATTCTTGGAATTTTTATTAAAACAGGTAAATTACACACTCTCATATATATATGGTAATTAGCTTAAGTTATTTGAATAATTTGATTCACTTTTTTTCTTTTTCGTATGGACAATCAGGAAGCAATATACAAGGGATTATGAATAATGATTGACGATTAAGAAAGAAGAAATAGACAATCAAAATCGAAAAACACGAACACTACAAGGAAAACGGAGAAACAAAGAAATATTTATATATGTTTTTGTCCACTGAATACTAATTTTTATTATGTCTTAATCGTTTAAGATTTTAACACCGTCATTTTTTTTTTAATTTTTATGTTTCTTACAAACGTATGCATTGGTTACAAACAGTTGTCAAACTAATTAATTTATATATGTTTTAGTTTTGCACCACACGTGTATTGATTATATATTTATATACATAAACGGAGAATCAAACGAATGTGTTCATTCTGTTTTACGAGTTTAAGAGATGAGTGAGATACAACAACAATTATGTTTATATGATCTTTTTTATTTTTGAAATTTATAAAAAAAAAAAATTAAATGGTTTATTTTGTTTAAATATTCTTGCAATAAGTTGTATCATACTTAGATCACCAAGTTTCTATCTGGTAAAGATTGTTAACTTCTTCCGATTACTTTAGGTGTTGGTCGTATCTAATTTATTTTCATTGTCATTAAGCTAATAGCGATCACCCTCATGGCTCATAACTAATGTGCTAGTGTTTTTCAATAATTGTTATGATGTAAAATTCACTCCTACTCTCTTTACTTTTTCTTTTTTTCCTTCTTTACGGCTCTTCCTTACCTTCTAATTAATCTTGATATATTGATATTCCAATGAATTCAAGTATATGAATAGAAAATATAAAAATTATGCTATTAAATTTGATATTTTAAAATATTAGTGATTATATTGAATTTATATGAAAACAATTCTAAGAGACCAAAAATGGACAGAGTCCTTCGACACTCACCATTTGATTGCAACTTTGGCTCTTTATCAGTTTCTGTTTAAAGATTTTTTTTTTAAAGTGTATTTATAGAGTGGTGATAAGAGTTTTAAGCCATCATAAAAGCTAAAGATTTTACCTTCTCCAATAGGGAAGTAGGATACTAAAATCAACTTCTATAAGAAAATTCAACACTCTGAAAAGTCTAAAAGTTAAGGTTGATTGAACCTCTTTTACAATAGTAGAATTCATCAAACCACTTGTAATCAAAACTGGTTGCTATTAAATTCTTAGAATGACACGTCAGTTAGAGAATCAGTTTTAGATCATAACCGAGCTGACCGGCCTATACTCGCCCTAAAACATGTTAGCTATTGTTTTTTTCTGTAAAAGGTCCTTTTAGGAATGTGCTTTAGGTTTCCAAAAAGGTTTTGTCAACAGAGTGTATCACCTACTACTCGTTGACACCGACTTTACCAGCCACAACCATTGACACCACCTGCACAGTTAACATCACCGCCACACCAAGATGCTACCTATTGTCGCCTCCAGCACTAAAGTCGTCACCCTCAAATTTACTGTCATCACCACCAAGACACCCCCTACACTGCCACCATCATTGACGTTACCATGACGCCGCCATGAACACAACCATCACTGTCGTGACCCTCACCATCGATGCCACCTACACTCTTGCTAACACCTTTACCCGACAACAAGAAGCATAAAAGAAAAATATAGTGGGTGAACTGTTCCGGCACCTTTTTTTAATAAATCATTTTAGTCTTAACCGAATCAGTACTTTAATAAAATGACACTCTTTTCTATCTAAATAAAATTTTCACTAGAACAGAACTCGTCTTAACCAAATTTACTTTGACAAGTTACCTATATATTTTGTAAAACTTACCCGATTACAGATTTTACAAAACAGTTTTAAAAAATAAACTGCAGATGTGCTTTAAAAAACCAAACAATTGATGCCTTAGACAAAGAATAACCAATATATCACAAGCGCTACATTCCATTTGTGATTCAAGACAAGCGAAAGAAAAACTTACCGTTCGCACCAACCTTGATAATTGTAGTACTATTAACATGTTGTTAACTTGCTATCGTGAGTATTCAACTCATTTTACAAATCCCAAAATGCGCATGCCTTTGTGGATGTTTTAAAAGAAAGGGGCTAAACTTACAAACACCTTGAAAGAGCAGGGTGGAGTATTCACACTTCACAAATATTTTTCAAACGGCTAAAATGCGCTCACACATTCATACACTTTTTCTAACGGCTCTCCCCAAATTTCAAATAAACCCTATTCACATCACCAAATCCTCTCAATCTCCACCTAATCGTATCTTCTTTCCATCGATTATTCGATCTAGGTTATCTGTTTTTGACCCACAGGTGTTCAATTTCACCAACAGATATACGTTTTCTTTTGAAATCAGACCTTCGAGGATGGATCTACCACAAGAAATTGACGATTACATCCGTGAATCGATAGATTATTCACTCGGTCTTCCGGTCTCTACCACTACTCTTGAGTTAAAGCTTCGATCTTCTGAAGAAACGCTGAGGCAACTTCGGGATCAGTATTTGTGTTTGAAGTCCAAGTTGAAGGAGAAAGATGAAATAATCGAGCGTGTTAGGGTTTGTGTTACATATATGCACCTTCGATCTTCTTTTGATTTCGCTTGTTATGAATTGCTTGATTAGGGTTCGATGATTTTGGTTCACGTTTCGTTAATTTCACTTGTTATGAATTGCTTGATTAGGATTTATTGATTTTAGTTTCACTTGCTTTGGTTATACTCGTTAACTTTTGTAGGAAATTTAGGGGTTCTTTTGGATTGTGTTCTAACAGTTTATTGTTGTGGCTAAAGGCGATTATGAATTTGTTGATTAGGGTTCAGTGATTTTAGTTCACCTTGCTTTGATTGTGCTCGTTAATTTTTCTAGGGAATTTAGGGGTTGTTTTGGTACATTTAAACTGTTTATTATAGTGACTTTCTTTTATATCATTATCCGGTTTATTATCGTGACTATCTTTTATATCACTAAAAGATTTGGTAATACGAACCAGTTAGCCCAAGAACCGACCCACACTAGACCCAAACAACCCAACGACCCACCCGACTACTGGATTACCACGTGACTTCTTGAGTTAGTTGCATGGATAAACTTTGTTGCTATTTGCATGGGTTGTTTGAATAGTCAAAGTAGGTAGCTTAAATTGTGGAGAATAGTTATGGTTATATCCTTATATTGTTATTGCTTTTCATCGTTCAAGCTTATCAGATCATTTGAGTTCTTTCTTCTTCTTCTTGCGTTCTGTGGAGATTGGTCATCGTTCAAGATTATTACACTTTTTATGTTCATTACTTTGAGGTTAGCATCCTAATTTTGAAGTCGAAATAATCACTCTTACAACAGAGTCGCAGGCGCACACACCTAAACACCACTTACAAAATAGTTTATTACACTTTTTATGTTCATTACTTTGAGGTTAGCATCCTAATTTAGAAATTTGTAGCATATAGTAGGAATGTAGGTGTTGGTTTCAGAGTGGCTCCAATGCTCCATACTAATTTTGAGTTAAAATATTGGTGTTCAGTTCTAAGCAATTTTGGATAATGAGATTTTGAGTTGATTAATAAATTGAGAATGTAAATTTACTTGCATGTCCCAAGCTTTAATCAACAGATTATGCTTCAAAATATGGAAGTACCCTAACAGCGCAAGCGCACACACAAACACACCCCCCCCCCCCCCTAAACGCCCCTTAGAAAATAGTACACACCTAAACTCCCCTAAGAAAATAGTTTATCACTCTTCTTATGTTCATTACTTTGAGATGAGCACATCCTAATTTGTAGCATATTGTAGACGTAGGAAATGTTGGTGTTAAGTTTAAAGTAGCTCCATGCTAATCTTGAGGTTAAACATGTTGGTATTAAGTTTGTAAGTAATTTTATACTAAATTTGTATATTTGGCATCAAAAGCCTAAATGTTCTTTTTTCAGAGATGAAGCAGTGTCTTTTCATGATGATGATTTTTTACTAAATTTGTTCTTTTTTTAGTTCTTTTAAGTTTTCTTACATTGAATTTGTATGTAGAGTGAATCCACCCTGAATGCACAAGCTGTAAGGAAATTTGTGGAAGAAAATCAGAAGTTGGCAATGGAATGTGCTAATTTGCTGAATCAATGTGATAAATGGGAGAAAGAGTGTTCATTATATGACCGTGATCGAGAAGCTTTAATGGACTTTGGGAATGAAGCTGATAACAGAGCGAAGGAGGCAGAGGCACGTGCCCGTGATTTGGAACAAGAATTAACTAAATTGTCAGAACAACTAATGTTTTTTAAGCATCAATCTGAGGGCATAGAGGTATTTTATCATTAATTTGAATTTAAGATGCTACGGATATGAGTAATATTGAAACATTTTTCCTTTATTTCTAAAGCAGCTTATGTAGCTTGATTGAAATTAAAACACTATGCAATTGAGTAATTGACCGTCACTTGCTTGCCTTCTTTTATATTTAAGTTCTTGATTTTTGCTAGTTGTTTAGCTAGTTCAGACCTGATAAACCCTTTTATACACATGTGATCATTATAGACTATTCATGAGAATCATTTTCTTGGTTTAAGGTTGGTGGGATGGCAGAAACTGTATCTACTGAAAATATTCTTGTTGATACATTATTATCAACTATGATCGACAAAGATGACGTGGCATCAACAGCACATTCTTTCTTAGAAGCAAATAGTGGAGTGGAAGCGTGCCAAAAGATGTTGGAAATTTGGGAAAGGTTTGTGATAAATAGTTTTTTCATTACTCAATCAATCAGATTCAGTTGCAAATTAATCGTATTTTTATTTAATTTAACTGTGTTATTGTAGTTTGAAGCCATCAACTCAAAAGGTTTTAGCATTGGCTTCTATGGTGAAGTTACTGCAGAAAGAAAAGGATCATATAAGGAATAATCTCACTACAGCTGAAGAAGAGGTGTGTGTGTTAGTGGTGGCTGTTTCGACCTATTTATATATGATGTGGTTGCTTCATGTTGAGTTCTATCTCAATCAGGCCAAATGATCAAATAGGATAAAAGAGGAAAAGGTCTAATGTACTGTGCACAAACAAACAAATTAGAAGCTATTGAAAGCCTATTTTTAATCCATACCCAAATTCCTAAACTTTTGTATTCAAAAGATTTAGATTATTATAATAGTATCGCTTATATAATCATAATTAACATACAAAAAGCTGTATGGATTAACCCAACCTCAACCTTTCTATCAGCACCAAAAAGTGACCTGTTGTGATCCATTACCTCTGTTGTGAGTTCTTATGACTAACTAAAACTGTGTTTGACTAGGTCAAAGTCTTGTTTGAAGAAAACAACTTATTGGATAAGGAGAACAGGAGATTGATGAAGTTACTCCGAAAAGAAAGACAACTAAATGATTCTGGAGGAAAGCATAACAGCGCGTCCTTGAAGGTGAGTAATCTAACTAAGATGATGCTTTCCTGTAAAACTATAAACTGAAACATTTTTATAAGGAATAATCGAATATGGTGTTAGACTTATCGTGTTTTAAATACAACAGGTAATCAGTTTTGAGAGTGAAATAAGCAGTGTGGGAAGTATACAAGATTCTGCTTATTTTACCACTTAAATGCTAAATAATCAGAATCGCCAAACACTCAAAAGAGCTGCTTATCTCATTACTGCTTATCTCCTGCATTCTGTTTTGTTACAGAAGATTATCTGCTTCCGAATATAATCTTTGTACTTGAAACACATGTCTGTACAAACCAAATGCAGATGTACCATTGTATATTTGTAGTATCAATTTTGCAACAGCTTTCATGTTCATAAATTTTAGGAAATACTTATCTAACGATAAAATTACAATCTTTGTGCAGAATAATAAACGGAAGTCTAGTCCTAGAGACTGCAGTCCAATTGAGAACAAACTCGACTTCATTGAATCTGGTTCTCCAAGGCAAGCCCTGTCTCCTTTGAGACACAACACCCCCGAATCTCGATTGCACAAAAAGTAATTTCTAGAGGATTTTATGACTTTTCACTAATGCTTTGCTAAGATTTTGATTCCATACATGTTGGTAACCCCAGGATGGTTCGGAAAGCAACAAGTTTTCTAACCGTTGTACGTGTAGTTTCTGTTCGGAAACTAATCATTGGTTGTTTCATGAATTGGTGCAGTTATCGAATGAACAATCGGATGTGTTGATTTGTATTTAGATTCACAATTTTTAGTTTCTACATCTTATTGACTTTTTATACTTGTCATAATTGGCGCTTATGTTGAAATGGACTATCGAGTCTGCTTAAAACCTAGTGGTTGCTTAAGTTTTCACCATAACACGATAGACATTAATGTACAAATATAACTAACTTTTACCTTTTTATGTTCGTGTATCATCATAAATGTCTAAGGGTTCTTCATTATTTCATGTTGTGTTCAACATTTTTTTAGGATCTTTCACTTATTTAAAATCAATATTTTTATATTTATATGCCAAACTTTTGTTAGGACTTTCTTTTATGTATCTTGTTTTCACATATCTACTTTGATTTCATATGTTAAGTTTGGATATTCCAAGACATATCTAATAATAAGTTACCCAAAAATTTGTTCCTATATTTCCATAGTTATAAAGGAAAAAATCTCTTGACAAAACTCCCAGAAATTTACCCAAAAACATGTATGTTCTTTCAAGATTTGTAACAAATTATATTGTTAGTTAATTTAATATACTTGTATAATTCAAAATTAATTTTTTTATATCCTGCTGTTTACAAACTGCTATGGAGCTATTGGGTAACGATCAAAAGAGAAGAACGCATTGATAAGGAAGTTGGAGACACACCATCAAACCAAGAACCTTTGGAGTCCGCCCCAAACATTGGGGAGGTTACAGATCACATCGATCTTCCGATCATTCACTCACTTAATGTGACCAAAAACATTTAACATTTTTACTTTATGCTTGTATATCATAATAATTACATACGATTTCCTTTTATTAAAAGATTTACACATATATTGTTCTTTACACTATCATCTAAATGTACAGTTAAATCAATTATGTGTCCTCTCACGTGAGGGTATTTTTATCACTTTTTAACGCCTAATATATTAGAAAATTTATAAAAAATAAAAATTTTAAATGAAAAATAAAATTGAAGATATCAAACCGTTAGGTAAGCAGTGAAACCAATCACTCTTAGTGTGTGCTCATTCGACTAATCATCAATATTTACTAATCGTCTAAGTCACAAATCATTTAGAAGGTCAGGAAATCAACAATAAACATCAAAAAAATACACGTATATAGTTCATAAACTATTCACACCGAAAAATCAATAAGGAACACAAGCTTGGAGATTACATGTAATTCTTTGAATTGTTTATATAATTGTAAAAGCAAGAAAATGAACTATGAGTCCCTCGTTAATCACCCAACAACATAAGTCAGAAATTCAAAAGGCAACGAAATGCAAAAAGTGAATTAAGGATTTTAATCTTACTTGTAACATCGTGTATTTGTGTTAAATAAAAATTAATTTTGTTTAATACGTCGATGTTTAATTCAAAAGTTTCAATAATCGTAGTAATAATGATAATAATAATAATAATAATAATAATAATAATAATAATAAAATAATACTGCTATTAGTAATTAGTAAGAATTATTAAAAAAAATATATATATATATATATAAACATGTATTAAAAATTGGAATTATAAGTCCAGGGAGTGATTATGTAATTTATGAAACTTAAAACCAAAGTTTATAACATAAAATATAAACATTGAAACCGCAGGGACCATTCTTGTAAAATTTTAAAACCCATTCCCCCCACCCCGTTTTCCCGACCGCCGGATCCGGCCAACTCCGGCGAAGCTCCGGCGAAGGCCAAACGCTCAAATTACTCAATTTTAACCCACCAAACTGGTCCCAATGTGTTCGGGGATGAGATTCGAACTCAATACAACCATTAAACATGTTTAAACTTCGAGAAATTCGGATCCAAAGCCACCACATCGAACTCACAAGATCCCCGACCAAAATCAGTCAAATTATTCCAATTTGAACCCACAATCACACCGAAAGTGTCCTTGGATCCAATCTAGATTGAATTCCAACACAAAACGTGTTGAATAAGTCAAATTAACGGCTAAAAATTCTCACTTTAACTTCGGATTCTATACAACTCATAAACCCACTCAAACAACATCAATAAACAAATTAAAGCTACCAAAACGGTCATCTATACACACTCAATCGAACTCAGGTTTCAATTTCACCAAAAACAATCATAAACACAGAAATCGATCCTCATCTTTATCGCGACCTGCAACTTAGTCGAGAACCCTGTTCCAAACACTATTAACCCGAAATAACAGAGGGCTTTAGGTTTTCATCATCATTCGAAGCTTTCTGTGAAGTTAATTGGATTTTCATCAAGAATTGGCCACTCATCGATCTTCACATCGACCGCGGCTGTTCTTCATCTGTTCATAATCGAATTAAGTACTCAATCAGGTAATTGAAAACATTAATCTACTCGATTTTTCAAGGGGAATAAAAGCCCCATAAATTCGATGGGTAACAACATCGAATCGGGGTTCAATTGGAGGGAAATCAAATCTAGGGTTTATGTTTGATTTGGGAGAATCTGAAATAGTGTATAAAAAAAATAAAACCGGATCATAACCGCGGCTAAGGCCTTGGTTCACCGGTTCCCATGCTTCACCCCAAACAGAAGGTCTCGGGTTCGAGACCCGCCACCTCAACCATTTTTTTAAAGCCTTTTTAAGCTTTAAAAATTCTGGAAAATTCTTAAAAATCATAAAAACATTTTTACAAACATTAGAAAATTTTTAAACAACCTAATTATTTTTCTGAAATTTATTTCAACATTTTAACTATTTATTTTAATTGTTTTAAATAAATAAAATAACTAATTATATTTTCTACCAATTTATAATTAGTGTGTGACATATAATTATACAATAAACAAATTGGATCCAATATAAATACATAGATATATCTTAACCGATTATCGAAACAACTTTTATTTAATAAATTTCATGTATATAGTTTTACATAAACGTATACGATTTATAACTTATGTATATAATTAACATACAATATATAGTTATACCTACTTACGTATAAATTTATTATATACATATAATTATGTATATAATTATACATATAATTATACATAATTACATAATTATATAGAAATATGTATATAATTATACATATACAATTTATTAATAAATGGTATATATGTATAACTTATATGTATAAATTTTTATTAAAATTCTAGACATAATCACTTTCAACAAATTCGTTTATTCCAAGACATTTCAAACCAAATAAAATTAATCAATTTAAACTACCATGGAAATCCTAATACATTTCCAAATTCCCAAATCATTATTATTCTAACTCGAGACACCGTTCCCTAGGTTAATCATAAGGAAATCGTGGGTGTCTAATCTATCACGTCCAAATTCCAATCTCATCAATCAAGTGAGTATTCATATCCCCTTTTTATATCATTTCCTATTTGGGGGAAATCATGTGATATCATATATTCTATCATGATATTCTATTGTTATTTCATTTTCAATTCAATTCAAGACAGGTTATGTTATTACTTGCAAATACGTGAACGTACTGTGATAAACTGGACGACAGTAAAACCCTAATTCAATCAATCAATCCTGGTATCAATGGTAGATCTACTGGTTTGGATAACCCACCCCACATGGCTTACGAGTGGTGATTATACCAGAGGCAATTAGTCAATCTATGGTGTTGTGTGGAGTCTATTATATGCAAGTGTCAAGTCAAGGGGTTTATATTGTGTCGGTTTATCTATATGCTTCGCGGTTGCCATATAAGTCTTAATATTACCTTGTGAATTGAATTACAATCGATGGATCAACCAATCAATCTATATGTATATTCAAAACTGTGATTACTCACCAGCTAACTCGTTAGCTGACTTTATTTTCTCACATGATTTCAGGTTAAGCAAGATAGTGGACTTCTACGTGCTCATCTAAGACACAGACCTAGTTAAAATAAAAGACGATTATTATTTGTGGTTTCGATTGTTGTATTTGTGTATGTTGAACTTATTTTATCTTGTAATCTGATTGTAATATTATTTCCACTATTAGACAACCATGTGTTATGAACAATCCATCATTTCCTCGTCCGCTCCGATGATTCCGCCGTCGGTCGGGGTGTGACAGATTGGTATCAGAGCCATGGTTATAGGGAATTAGGTTATTAGAAATGGAATGACCTAGACTATAACTAAGTACCTTTACACATGAGTCCTCTCATGTATTTTATATGCTTAGATAGGATTGTATGTGCTTTACATGTTTATACCTGATTATGCTTAGATAGGATTGTATGTGCTTTACCTGATTATATACTTTGAATCTATCAATATACACACGAATCTTAACTCATACTCTAAGGCACTGTGTGCCTAATTCAAGTGATTTCAAACTCCAAAAAAAAATACTCGATTGTTATTCATGGTTTTCAAATCTCGTCAAAGTCCGTGTCACACGACCGAGAACATGCAATGCTGGAAGAGTAGGATACCTGTAACTTAAGGTGTTCTGTCTAGGCAAGGTATTTCATACGACTTGATTACCTTACCTGGGAACCCTCGAGATGAGTATTCGCTTATAGGTACGCATGTCCTCGTGCTGGACACAAATACTTTGATAAGTCAACGTATTCGTTTTGGTTTGCGAACCGAACGTTTACACTCCTAACCTCTCATTGTTGTTTTAAACAATCTCATTAACGATTTTATTATTTTGAAAAGTTTTAAAAACCAATTACCCGTTACTCATAAAGGTTTCTTCGTTCCTTATTATACAGCATGTCTTCTCGTCAAAACCGCTCCCGATCTAGAAGCTCTGGCCGCAAGATTGCTGCTATGGTGGCACGTGAAGTTGCTGCGGTTATCCCAACACTGCTTACTCATTTGAACCAAGGCAACAATACTGTCCAAAACACAACTGCACCAAACACTGTCCAAAACCCAACTGCACCAAACCCTCCCAAAACTTGTACTTACAAGCATTTCAATTCCTGCAATCCCACTAAGTTTAGCGGAGCCGAAGGTGCCACTGGTCTTTTACAGTGGTTCGAGAGTATCGAGAACACTTTCCTCAATAGTGAATGCCCCGAGAATCTCAAGGTTCGTTACGCTACAAGTGTTCTTCAAAAGAGAGCACTCACTTGGTGGAACAGTGAGAAACGAACCCGCGAAACTGATGCAGCATTAGCATTGACGTGGGATGAAGTTAAAGAGCTTATGACTCGGGAATTCTGTCCGAGAAATGAAATTAAGAAATTGGAAGCTGAGTTCTGGGACTTAACTCAAGAAAGTGGAGAAAATCTAGCTTATACCAACCGATTTCATGAACTGAGTCTACTTGTTCCTCATCTGGTTACTCCTTTATCTCGGGCTATCGAGAAATACATCGGTGGTCTACCCATGCAAATTCAAGACACGGTGTGGGGTAGGAATCCTGCAACCTTGGAAGATACCATCCGGTTAGCTGCTCAGCTAACTGACAATCATGTCAAGGCTGGAACTCTGACTAGGAAAGGTGCTAAGAAGGTGCCCGGGAAACCCTCAGCTGAAACCCCTAAGGAGGAAAAACTTGAACCTTCTCAAAACAGGAAGAGGAAGGCTAAATCTCAAAACTTTGCTGTGATTACCCCTGCTGTGCCAATAAATCAAGTCCCTCCAACTCGTCAACCAGTAGTCAACAACCAACAACCGATGAAAAAGCCATACGCTGGACCCTTTCCGCAATGTGACCACTGCAAGTATCACCATCCTGCTAACGTTCAGTGTCGCCAATGCACAAACTGTGGTCGTTTCGGCCATACATTCAATGTGTGCAAGAATACTGCAAGGGTTCCAGTTACCACACCGACTGTTCAGCATACCCCGACAATCACACACGCAAGAGCTTGCTACCAATGCGGAGATCCTAACCATTTCCGCAACCAATGTCCGAAGCTTCTCAAGGCCGTCCCTGCAGCACAAGGTCGAGCATTCAACATCAATGCCCAACAAGCCCAAGTTAGCAACGACGTGGTGAACGGTATGTTCCAAATTAATAATCAATACGCTTCGATTCTTTTTGACACCGGTGCCGATAAAAGCTTTGTATCCTTAGACTTTGAGCCCTTACTTGCTAGTGCCCGAACCAAGCTAGATAACCCCTTTACGGTAGAGATAGCTGACGGAAAACCCATTACAATTAATTCTGTTATTCCTGACTGTACTTTGAATCTAAGTGAGCATGATTTCTCTATCGATCTTATACCCATGCAACTGGGTAGTTTCGATGTTATAATAGGCATGGACTGGTTATCAAAGAATCATGCCGAAGTAATTTGTCATGAAAAGACCATTCGTATTCCTCTCCCGACCGGAAGCATACTACAAATCTACGGGGAAAAACCTTACAAGGGGCTTAAACTCGTGTCTTGTACCAAAGCTCAAAAGTACCTCCGCAAGCATTACGTGGCTTTCTTAGCTCATATCGTGAAGGCAGATGAGAAATCTAAGAAGATTGAAGACATTCCGGTTGTTCGAGAGTTTCCTGAAGTCTTTCCCGATGATTTAACCGGTCTTCCTCCCATTCGTCAAGTTGAATTCCGAATCGACCTTGTACCTGGTGCAACTCCCGTGGCAAAATCTCCTTATCGACTTGCACCATCTGAGATGCAGGAACTTGCTAGTCAATTGCAAGAACTGTCAGACAAAGGATTCATTCGCCCGAGCTCGTCACCATGGGGAGCTCCGGTATTATTCGTGAAGAAAAAGGATGGCTCATTCCGTATGTACATTGACTATGAGAACTCAACAAACTCACAATCAAGAACCGTTACCCATTACCCAGAATCGATGATCTATTTGATCAGCTTCAAGGAGCCACTCACTTCTCAAAGATCGATCTTCGTTCTGGTTATCACCAACTCTGTGTGCACGATGATGATATTCCAAAAACCGCTTTTCGAACAAGATATGGCCATTACGAGTTTACAGTGATGCCATTCGGGTTAACTAACGCACCGGCAGTATTCATGGATTTAATGAATCGCGTGTGCCGGCCATACCTAGACAAATTCGTGATTGTATTCATCGACGACATCTTGATATACTCCAAAACGAAATCCGACCACGAGAATCACCTTCGTCTAATACTCGAACTTCTGAAGAAAGAGAAACTATACGCCAAATTCTCAAAATGTGAATTCTGGCTTAATGAGGTTCAATTTCTTGGTCACATTGTAAACAGCAAGGGAATTCACGTTGATCCCGCAAAGATCGAGGCGGTAAAGAAATGGGGAGAACCTAAAACTCCTACAGAGATTCGTTCATTCCTTGGTCTAGCTGGATATTATCGACGTTTTATTCCTAACTTCTCGAAGATTGCTGTGCCACTCACTGCTTTGACCCACAAGGATAAGCCTTTTTCTTGGGGGCCTGATCAAGAAAAAGCATTTCAAACCCTCAAGCAAAAGTTGTGTGAAGCCCCGATTCTAACTCTTCCTGATGGAAACGACGACTTTGTTGTCTATTGTGACGCTTCAAAACAAGGTCTAGGTTGTGTACTCATGCAGCGAGGCAAAGTTATCGCTTATGCTTCAAGACAATTGAAGATTCATGAGAAAAATTATACGACGCACGATCTTGAATTGGGTGCTGTCGTATTCGCACTCAAAATCTGGAGACACTATCTCTATGGCACTAAATGTGTTGTATTCACCGATCATAAGAGTCTCCAGCATATCTTCAACCAGAAGGAGCTTAACATGAGACAACGACGATGGGTCGAACTACTCAATGACTACGACTGTGAGATTCGTTACCACCCCGGTAAAGCTAATGTCGTAGCCGATGCATTAAGTCGTAAGGGTCAAGTTATGCTTCAAAGTGTTACCATTCGAACCGACCTCTTAACCCGTATACTCGAAGCTCAACACGAATCGGTCACCGAGGGCAACATGTATGAGGAAATGTCATGCGGTGCTGAACTTCAATTGGAAACCAAGTCGGACGGACTACTGTATTTTCTAAATCGACTTTGGATTCCGAATCGCAATAATCTTCGAACAACCATCATGGATGAGGCTCATAAGGCTCGTTATTCTGTTCATCCGGGAGCAGATAAGATGTTCATGAATCTTCGGAACCAATATTGGTGGCCCGGCATGAAGAAGGATATAGCCTTGTATGTATCTAAATGCCTCACATGTTCCAAAGTCAAAGCCGAGCATCAACGTCCCTCTGGATTACTTGTACAACCCGAGGTTCCATTATGGAAATGGGAAAGCATATCCATGGATTTCATCACCAAGCTGCCTCGTACCGTTAGTGGTCACGATAGTATCTGGGTTATCATTGATCGATTGACTAAGTCGGCTCACTTCATTCCAATTCGGGAAGATTATCGAGTCGAGAAATTGGCTCGTATTTACATCAATGAAATAGTCAGTCGGCATGGTGTACCTTTAGATATTATCTCTGATCGCGATGGTCGTTTTATCTCTCGTTTCTGGCAAAGTCTTCAATCGTCTTTGGGAACTCAACTGAATCTCAGCACAGCCTATCACCCCCAAACCGATGGTCAAAGTGAAAGAATGATACAGACCCTCGAGGATATGCTCCGGGCTTGTGTCATTGATTTCAGTGGATCGTGGGATTCTCATCTTCCGTTGATCGAATTCTCATACAATAACAGTTATCATACCAGCATCCAGATGGCACCATTTGAGGCCTTGTATGGTCGGAAGTGTCGATCTCCCATCTGCTGGTCTGAAGTTGGTGAATCACAGATTACTGGTCCGGAATTGATACAAGAAACAACCGACAAAATCCATAAGATCCGTGATAACTTAGTCGCTGCTAGAAATCGTCAAAGGCATTATGCTGACAAAAGACGTAAGCCCATGGAATACAATGTCGGTGATCTCGTACTTCTTAAGGTGTCACCTTGGAAGGGAGTGACTCGCTTTGGAAAGAAAGGGAAACTAGCACCTCGTTACGTGGGTCCATTCAAAGTGCTCGAGCGAATTGGGAAAGTGGCCTACAAGCTTGAATTACCCCAGGAACTTAGCAATATACATCCGACGTTTCATGTTTCAAATCTCAAGAAATGTCTTGCCGATGAAAATCTCCACATTCCACTCGACGAAGTCCAGATTGATGAATCTATGCACTTTATTGAGAAGCCTGTGGAAATTATGGATCAGGAAGTTAAACAACTCAAACGTAGTCGGATACCCATTGTCAAAGTTCGTTGGGAGTCTAAACGTGGGCCATTCTTGAAACCGCAGGGACCATTCTTGTAATAATAATAATAATAATAATAATAAAATAAAATAATACTGCTATTAGTAATTAGTAAGAATTATTAAAAAATATATATATATATACATACATGTATTAAAAATTGGAATTATAAGTCCAGGGAGTGATTATGTAATTTATGAAACTTAAAACCAAAGTTTATAACATAAAATATAAACATTGAAACCGCAAGGACCATTCTTGTAAAATTTTAAAACCCATTCCCCCACCCCGTTTTCCCGACCGCCGGATCCGGCCAACTCCGGCGAAGCTCCGGCGAAGGCCAAACGCTCAAATTACTCAATTTTAACCCACCAAACCGGTCCCAATGTGTTCGGGGATGAGATTCGAACTCAATACAACCATTAAACACGTTTAAACTTCGAGAAATTCGGATCCAAAGCCACCACATCGAACTCACAAGATCCCCGACCAAAATCAGTCAAATTATTCCAATTTGAACCCACAATCACACCGAAAGTGTCCTTGGATCCAATCTAGATTGAATTCCAACACAAAACGTGTTGAATAAGTCAAATTAACGGCTAAAAATTCTCACTTTAACTTCGGATTCTATACAACTCATAAACCCACTCAAACAACATCAATAAACAAATTAAAGCTACCAAAACGGTCATCTATACACACTCAATCGAACTCAGGTTTCAATTTCACCAAAAACAATCATAAA
Organism: Flaveria linearis; assembly: GCA_024085815.1. NCBI lineage: Eukaryota > Viridiplantae > Streptophyta > Magnoliopsida > Asterales > Asteraceae > Flaveria > Flaveria linearis. Next base: position 79,491,100 of record CM044011.1, on the reverse strand, counting down.
CACAGAAATCGATCCTCATCTTTATCGCGACCTGCAACTTAGTCGAGAACCCTGTTCCAAACACTATTAACCCGAAATAACAGAGGGCTTTAGGTTTTCATCATCATTCGAAGCTTTCTGTGAAGTTAATTGGATTTTCATCAAGAATTGGCCACTCATCGATCTTCATATCGACCGCGGCTGTTCTTCATCTGTTCATAATCGAATTAAGTACTCAATCAGTTAATTGAAAACATTAATCTACTCGATTTTTCAAGGGGAATAAAAGCCCCATAAATTCGATGGGTAACAACATCGAATCGGGGTTCAATTGGAGGGAAATCAAATCTAGGGTTTATGTTTGATTTGGGAGAATCTGAAATAGTGTATAAAAAAAAATAAAACCGGATCATAACCGCGGCTAAGGCCTTGGTTCACCGGTTCCCATGCTTCACCCCAAACAGAAGGTCTCGGGTTCGAGACCCGCCACCTCAACCATTTTTTAAAGCCTTTTTAAGCTTTAAAAATTCTGGAAAATTCCTAAAAATCATAAAAACATTTTTACAAACATTAGAAAATTTTTAAACAACCTAATTATTTTTCTGAAATTTATTTCAACATTTTAACTATTTATTTTAATTGTTTTAAATAAATAAAATAACTAATTATATTTTCTACCAATTTATAATTAGTGTGTGACATATAATTATACAATAAACAAATTGGATCCAATATAAATACATAGATATATCTTAACCGATTATCGAAACAACTTTTATTTAATAAATTTCATGTATATAGTTTTACATAAACGTATACGATTTATAACTTATGTATATAATTAACATACAATATATAGTTATACCTACTTACGTATAAATTTATTATATACATATAATTATGTATATAATTATACATATAATTATACATAATTACATAATTATATAGAAATATGTATATAATTATACATATACAATTTATTAATAAATGGTATATATGTATAACTTATATGTATAAATTTTTATTAAAATTCTAGACATAATCACTTTCAACAAATTCGTTTATTCCAAGACATTTCAAACCAAATAAAATTAATCAATTTAAACTACCATGGAAATCCTAATACATTTCCAAATTCCCAAATCATTATTATTCTAACTCGAGACACCGTTCCCTAAGTTAATCATAAGGAAATCGTGGGTGTCTAATCTATCACGTCCAAATTCCAATCTCATCAATCAAGTGAGTATTCATATCCCCTTTTTATATCATTTCCTATTTGGGGGAAATCATGTGATATCATATATTCTATCATGATATTCTATTGTTATTTCATTTTCAATTCAATTCAAGACAGGTTATGTTATTACTTGCAAATACGTGAACGTACTGTGATAAACTGGACGACAGTAAAACCCTAATTCAATCAATCAATCCTGGTATCAATGGTAGATCTACTGGTTTGGATAACCCACCCCACATGGCTTACGAGTGGTGATTATACCAGAGGCAATTAGTCAATCTATGGTGTTGTGTGGAGTCTATTATATGCAAGTGTCAAGTCAAGGGGTTTATATTGTGTCGGTTTATCTATATGCTTCGCGGTTGCCATATAAGTCTTAATATTACCTTGTGAATTGAATTACAATCGATGGATCAACCAATCAATCTATATGTATATTCAAAACTGTGATTACTCACCAGCTAACTCGTTAGCTGACTTTATTTTCTCACATGATTTCAGGTTAAGCAAGATAGTGGACTTCTACGTGCTCATCTAAGACACGGACCTAGTTAAAATAAAAGACGATTATTATTTGTGGTTTCGATTGTTGTATTTGTGTATGTTGAACTTATTTTATCTTGTAATCTGATTGTAATATTATTTCCACTATTAGACAACCATGTGTTATGAACAATCCATCATTCCCTCGTCCGCTCCGATGATTCCGCCGTCGGTCGGGGTGTGACATTACTATCGTTGTTTGTTCGAGTTCAAGGGGTTTCAATGGTGTGTGAGATGTTGTAGGTAGTGAAGATGATCGGTATTGGGTTATAAAAAGGAACGCATGTTTACTGACTTACCCAACGGTCCGATATCTTTTAATTTTATTTTTCATATACAATAGTTACTTTTTTATTCGTTTAATATATTAGATGCGGAAAGAAAATGACAAAAACGCACCTGATGTGAGAGATACATAACTGAGTTAACTTTACATTTAACTGAAAGTTAGTGTAAATGACAATAGGTGTGCACGTATTTAAAAAAGATAGAACATTGATGTAATTATTAAAACTAAATGACATACTATGTAATTTTGTATATTAATAAATGACATAATTTATAATTTACTCTTATTTTTTATAACATATATCTAGTTTGTAAATGTCAAAAATAATTAAAATCGTAATCTATATATAATACTAAAAGAGTAACTTGGGGGACACTTGTCATATTCCTAGACCCCCTAAGTTTGTTTTTTCGGCCTCTCTCTCCTATTAAATAGTTACCTAAATTAAAGATTAAATAATTTTAATTCTTTTTAAGATTAAAAATATTTCTTAATAAATTAAGAAAAGATGTATTTTTATTAAGTTATTTCTAGAAAACAATTTTTTATAAAATAAGAGTTTTCTAAAACATTAAACATTTTTAAAAATATGAAATATCTTAAAATTGATGTTTTTAAAAAGTAAACTTCTTTATAAACTAAAATAATTAAAATTAGGAGTTATAATAAGAAACTTTTAAAAATTATATTTTTAATACGGTTTGTTTGGAAAAAATTATTAAATTTTTTTGAAAACAAAAATTAAAATTATTACTTATAATTATTACTCATATGTAATTTTAATCATATCTTATTTTAAAATGTCATTTTATACTTCATAAACATTCATCATAATTAATATATTATTTTTAAACTCAAATAATACATGTGTTTATTGAAGTTAGTATTATATAAATAACAATAAACAACTAATCAATTTTATTTTTTCAACCGTGTAATACATTTAGTTTTATTTATGTTTGTGTGTTATTTTAATAATTAACTCTACATATCCCGTGTAATATACGGGTAACTAAAACTAGTAATAAAATACAAACATAAATAGATTCATAAAATACCAAAGCCCCTTATCCACTAACCCCTGTTTGTATCATCATCACAATCGATTACACAACCGAAACTCTGAATTTCCATCATCAATGGCGTTACTTCGGTTCCTATGTTTCCGTTCATCCTCCATCTTTTCCAATCAACGCCACCACCCTCTGCAATTCTTCCAACCCACAAACCCTAATAATAATAATAATAATAATAATAATAACCCCTCATCTCTTCAATCTCTATCTCTCTCTGTTTCACTCCCAAATCGCTTAATCACACCTCAAAGACCTCATTTCCTCCTTTTCCAAACGCAATCCGCCATCGAAACCCCTCAAATTGAGAACTCAACGGGTGCTGAACAGCAGTCAGAAGATGAACAAGAAGATGAAGGTTCTAGAACGAGGCTCCTCGCTCAGAATGTTCCGTGGACTTCTACTGCAGATGATATTCGTCCTCTGTTCGAAAAGTACGGCACTGTTGTTGATATTGAGGTTCGGCATTTCGTTTTTTTTCTTTTTTAGTTAGGGTTTTGTTTGGTTACTGTTGTATTCATATGGATTTCGTCTTAATTCGTTAGAAGCTACTGTTTGTGGTCTCAATTGCAGCTTATTTAGTGGAAAAAGCATCAAATTTGATATAAGTACAGATAATGTCACAAAAAATATGCTCATATGTCAGTATGTTACAATAATTTGGAATTCAAGTCTTTTGAAGCATTTGGAGGTTAAATTACCATCTGGAAGTTAAATTTACTCCAGTATGTTCCAACGTATAATATATGTTAGTATGGTACTTTCATTAAGGCATATATTGTTTACAATATGTCTTCTATTCGTATAAATTGTTTGTATAATGTCTTCTTTACATTGACAGCCTAAAGAAGCGTTACTCGTTTTTATGTGTTCTTTTGTTGACTAATTTAGTTTGTTTGTTTTTATTAAGGTTTCGATGTATAGCAAAACCAAGAACCGAGGGTTAGTGTTTGTTTCAATGGGTTCGCACGAGGAAGCATTGGCAGCTTTCACAAATCTTCAGTCATATGTGAGTATGGTTCATTGCTTGATATATGCATTTTGTTTTAGTTTTTGAACTTGCTATTTTTCAAATTGATTGTTGCTATGAATCATGTAGAAAGGACTAGCAATCACAAAGTTTTGGATACTAATAATGCAATACATATATATATACAAATGACATACTTTTTTGTTCTCTGGAATTTGTAACACTTTCTTTTCTGGGTTTTTGCAAAAACATTCCAACATTTTCAGCACATTATATACTTGCATCTCTCTATTGAAGGATATTGTAGACATTGACCGTATGTTCAAAACCACGCGTCAAGGTAGAACATAGTTTTCCAAAGATGCAATCTTTTCGCTTCTTTTCATGTCTTTGACTACAAATATGAAGTTTATCATTTTCTTTTGCCGTGAAGACCAAACTTATGGATTTTTTTAATAAGATGAATTATTTGACTTGAAGTCAAATTCATCACCTTTTTGTTTGCATAAAGATGAAGTCTTTAATCTTCTCTCTTTTCAGTTTTCTCATGGGATAATGGAAGTATTTGACTGTGAAAGTCAAATATACCATATAGATTGTACCTTTTTCAGTTTTCTTATGGTATGACTGAACTTTGTGATGATAATAGTGAAATTTATTATTAATAATCAATCAATGATCTCCATTATGAGTGGAGATGAGTGTATACAAGAATAGGATTTTTACACATATGGATTTAAAGAATGTAAAGTTACAAAGATGGTATGTTGATACTTATCATGTGGACAAACTGTACGATTGAAGTGAACTTTATGCTTTTTGCTGAATCCTGATTTTAACAACCAATTCTAAATTGGATCTAAAGTAGTAGCTAACTTGCATCTTATTACTGATTTTAGCAACCCTCGCACATTTTATTTACGATTTCTACAGTAGTTGCATTTAATTACATATCGCAGCAACAGATCAACTATTCGCCAGTGGCATGTCATTTTACTTTTCTGAGTTGTTTAAAATTTGCTGATGTGCCATCTTATATGTTATTTTAGTATACATCTCTATGCCGGGTGGCATCTAATGTTACAATTAAGAAACTAATCTAATAAACTGGGTTTTTTCAACCTCGTTAAAATCCAGTGCCACTTTAGCGATTAACATCAACTAGTTCCACTTTAACAATTTACACATAAAGCCAATAAAATTTGGTTGGTTGCTAAAAACAGTAATAAACTGTAAGTTGGTTTCTACTTTGCACCTAATTTACAGCTGCCTGCTAAACTCAGAAAAAAGTGTGAACTGTGAAGTTCACTTCTATTATAAAGATCAATCTTTTCACTCTCTCATGGAATCAAGGAACTATATGACTTCCTGAAATCTTTCACATTCTTTTAGCAAAGTTAAATCTTAATTTTTTTATGGGATTTAGGAATTTATGGGTAGAACGCTAAATCTAACTTGGGCAAAGCCAAAGAAGACAAAGAAACCATCTTCCCCTCAACAGCCAAAACCGGCGCCTGTACACAATTTGTTTGTTGCAAATCTATCGTTTAAAGCAAGAGCAAAAGACCTTGTGGAATTCTTCAATGCTGAAAATAGTAACGTCGTTTCTGCTGAGATTATTTTTAATCAAAATCCACGAGGTTCTGCTGGTTATGGTTTTGTTTCATTCAATACAAAACAGGAGGCTGAGGCTGCTCTGTCTGCTTTTCAAGGAAAGGTAATTTCAATCTGTATGCCTATAAATGGATTGATTTGCATTTTGTTATTTCTTCGGTCAAGTGGGTAGAATTTAAAGATGGGCTAAAATTGAATGTGTCAAATGAGTCACAATTCAAAGTTGCCTATATATTCTAGTGCTTACATCCTCCTAAATCACTTTTTTAAAAAGAATAAATTATCATTTTAAGGGCAATTTCATACATGTATTCAAATTTACACATCCTTCTAATTTTCATAATATAATATATTGATATCAAAACACTACAAAATATCATTTCTACGCATTTTATAGTAAATCATATGCAGTGTGTTTCACTGAATAAAAATAGAGTACACTATAGAGCTTGGATGATTTACTTCAATAAAGTTCTTTCATAACATTTTACTCTGTGAACAAAATGTCATCAAGTAACTGATTTTATGTTAATTACCATGGATTGGCTAAATAAGATATTTTTAGAGGTTTGAAAGGATATGTATAGTACTAAGAAATTTGGAAATATATATAAGTTCACGTGCACTATGCAGATTTCGTGGTTCTTAACTTATTATTGGTTTTTAAATGACCACCCCTTTATATGTGCTTATATATATGTCGTTTGCAAGTATTTTCCATACAATGGACTAGAAAATGGTGTAAGCGGGTGACAATAATTGCCCTTGCGCTCCGGCAATCTGATGAATTGCCCAACCCGTCAAATTCGCTCATATTGACACCTCTAACATGTTGATCATATTGTGTTGTAGATGTTTATGGGGAGGCCTATTCGAGTGGCACCTAGTAAAAGATTTCTTCGACAATCTACAAAAAAGGCTCTTGAATCCAAAGATGAATCAAGCAAATCAGAAAGCTATGAAGAGCAAGCACAAACAACTGAAGTTGAAGCTTAGACAGTTTTGTTTTGTTTCAGTATATTAAATTTGTATAAGTTATGAATATGAACCTGGGGAATCTGAGAACCAATACCAACAAAGATGTTCTAACGAGATGACAATAGCCTTATTTTTAACCTTAATTATTCTCATGCTTTTGTTAACAACTTCATGTTTTTTGTTTTTTGTTTTAAATAAAAGAAAATAAAGCCTGTCAAATGAACGAACCCACTTTCTTTTCTTGGCTAATCTTGTTGGTTTTCATAACTATAACTTATATATTAAGAAACCAAAAAACTTTATTCATTTTTCTAAGTTTAACATGAGTTGGGATTTCAAAATTTAGCTCCTAATTTGATGGTGAGTTTTTAACAAATTACTTAAAATGTTGTTTTTAATTATGATTAAAACATTAATCTTGAAGTAATGGTGGTGCTGCTCTTTTCATATCTTTAGTGATAACTCACTACACCTACCACTTTGTGGTAACTTGTAAGTTAAGTAACCAAATTACATGCACATGCACAATACAAAATTCAATGTAGTTGCCATTAAACACATAGGATACTCACCACACTACTGCTTCAATATGTACATTGTACATCCAAATAAATCATAGTGAAAAATAGAAATATCAGGTCAAAAGTTTAAAAATGACTTTAGTCATGCCTTTAATTCGATTGTTATTAATATTTAGTGCTTCAACCGCAAATACAAAAACTATTTTGTGGTGATATTATCTAATTCATGAATGAATCATGTTACACGATTGCATCAAATTAAAATCAATGGACGGATCTAATTTAGTTTGACTTGTTTCTGTAGCTAAGTGTTATTATACTTATTTGATTTGTAACACGCAAAACATACATAAATCAATTTATTAGTGAAATGTTACGATCAATTTAATATATATTTGATTTAATATATAAACATTATAAAAAAGAAAAAGAAAAAGGGAAAGTAGTGTACGGACAAAAGGTGGGAGGCGCGGTGGTTACACAAGTAACATAGACCCCTCATAAGTCACATAACACATGTTTCCCCCATGTGGTAGGTTCTCCGACTCTCTTATCATTTTCGGTTATATTAATATTAATATATTGTGATGTTTCAACTTAAATAAATATTATTCACCTTTAATACTAACAAACGTTATCTTATCTTGTAAAGTATTTTTATCATCATGATAGGTGTTAGATTTGTCACCATCTTACTATCCAAGTCATACTAATAGCTATGTTATAGTATGTCTATTTGTTATTTTATAAGGTTATATTATAATTTATGCATCCTTATATAGAATAAGTATTTAACAAATAAGTGAAAGATATAAGATATAGGCCGGCTTATGGCATAATCTTTAAAAATAGCAAGAAAATTTTGTTAATGATTCAAGTTTTTAAACATAAAATTATATTTACATGATTTAGTACTAAGAAGATGTATTATAGATGAACTAAACCTCAATCAAGTATAATTAGATTATAAGTATCGTGGATGATTTTTTCCTCCGCACGTTTAAGCTAGCGAGTTGCATTTCCCACCAACATAATTTTCTTCATTGAGGCGCACCTCTCACATCTGTGGCATACACTCACAGGTGCGGTTTTTCTTCCTAAATCACTAGCATATACCACTTGTACACGTTGCATTAATGACTTGCGTAATGTAAGATGTTTGCAGGGTTAAGAGGTGGAATGAGTTTGTGAAAATAATAGGTAAAAATGTAACATGACACTTAACCATACATGTTTATGGAAGAATGAGATGTTAGTGTTAGAGACAGTGTTATAAATTAACAATTATAATTTTAAGCACAAAAATTTTAATTATTAAATTGTAATACATTAAAGATTTTGTTAAATTTTTTCTTGTTCACTTGAAAGTTGAAAACTACCTACTTAGTCTTTTTAAGATTAGGTACAAATTCCAACCCAAGCATAGTGAGTGAACCTAATCCAATCAAACCGAACCAAACATCCCACTCCAAAATTTCAAATTCTTAAATTTCAATCCATTTCACTCTCTCCCTTATATTAACCCATGTTTCCTATGACCTTTCAATTCACTTGCATTTTTCATTAATCACACAAAAATGGCAAGTTATGGAGTAATATTGGTGGTGGGCTTGATGGTAGTATTGAACTGTATGTCGTTCGGCTCGGCGAAAGTTTATACAGTTGGCGACTCGGCTGGTTGGGCATTGAGTGTCAACTACGCTACATGGGCTAGTGACAAAACTTTCAATGTTGGAGACAGTCTTGGTACGTATATATGTATTTTCATTTTATTTACCCTTATATAGTAAAACGTCAAAAAAAAAAAAAAAAAATTAACCAATAACCACCCACTCATTTTTTGTCTCCGTTTCCATTTTTGCCCCTACATTGTGTGATATACCATAGGGATGTTCATAAGCCGTTAAAATTTGTAAAATCGTCCAAACAAATAATAGTATAATCAAATGCAAAACAAATAATCTAAAGAAAATGTGAAGTTTTATACTATTATATATAAACAATGTTGTTAGGACCGGATCGGACCGGCCGGTCCGACCGGTCGGACCGCGATTCGGCCCCCTGTCCGGTCCGGTCCATAGTGGATCGTTTTTGTGCAGTTGAACCGGCCGGTTCGAACCGAGTCGCCGATTGGACCGGCGAACCGGGCCGGTTCCGACCGGATTTTGAATTTTTTTTTTTTTTTTTTTGATTTTAGTGGGTCAAAACGGGGTGTTAAACCATAAATTAGTACTTTGTATATACAAATATAGTTAAGTTTTATATATAACTATAAAATATATGTATAAATCATATATAAATTACTTATATTTAATTACATATATAAATATAATTAAAATATAGTTAAATCCGGTCCATCCGGTCCGACCGGTCCGACCGGTCCGACCGGTCCGACGGTCCGACCACCAAACCAGTAAGCCGTCCGGTTCGACGTCCGATCCGGTTCTGAGAACATTGTATATAAACATTTGTGTTTTTGCATGTACTATAGAAGTTTATAACATGCATGTAATTGGTTTTAATTAATATTACAGCTGTAAGATGAAATGTAACTATATATTTTCATTGTCTGTACGTTTTGCTAGTGTTCAACTATGACAGCAGCCACACGGTGGATGTGGTGAGCTCCGGCGACTACGCCGCCTGCACCGCGGGCAACTCCATCGCATCCTACAACTCCGGCACCACCACCATCTCCCTAAACACCACCGGACCTCATTACTTCATCTGCGGTGCAATGGGACACTGCACTGGTGGCATGAAGCTCAAAATCACCGTCGCCACCGACGACGGCAGCCCCTCCGCCGCCCCAACTCCGTCACCCGTCACAGCTGATTCTCCCACCACCACCACCACCACCACACCTTTGGGCACCGCCCTCACTCCGCCCTCAGTCGCCGGAGCTAGTAATGTTCCAGTGGAAAGTTCGTCGCCGGCGGTCGTATCTCCGGTGGTTGCTGCTGCTGTTTTGTGTGTGGTTGCATTGATGTCGGAGATGATTATTTGTTGAATTTACTAGCCAGGATTGAGGCAGTGCTTTCTCTGTTAGAATATTATTTTGTTTGTGTAGTTGGAGTGTTTTTTTTTTTTTTTTTTTGTTGTTGTTGTTGTGGTTGTTGAATTGTTTGTCTTGGAAGTTTATTGTTTTCATGATGTTTTACCCGTTTAGAAGGCTTATGTTTATAACGTTTATTTATTTTGTCGTTGTGACACGTTTTTAATATAAGCTCCATGTAAAAATATGAAATATAAGCTCTATGTAAAAATATTTTGATAAATTTTATGGACATTTAAACAATATTTAACGCAGGGGTTGGACCAGATTTCAACAAAAATTAATATTTTTGTTCCCTTTCCAAATTTTTTTTGGTAACAACAACATACACAGTATGTCCTATTAGAAGCAGGACTTGGGAGAGCATACACAGTATGTCCTATTAGAAGCAGGACTTGGGAGGGGTTGGATGGTGACAAATCTTACCTCTATCTTTTAAGATAGAGAGACCGCTTCTAATGAGACCCCCCAGCTCGACAAAATAAAAAACCACAAGATTACTGTTACATCTCATATATTTCAAATAATAGTTCAGCAAAACACAACGACAATAGACCCACATACACATCTCAGGCTTTTTATGATACATATATTGGTTAATGTGTTAAAGGTGTAAATCCACTATAAAACATATCCTATTTTGTTTTTAAACTTGATATTATATGTAATATTTATATTTTTTGCATATGATGCCAACCGGTTCTTAGATAACCAGTTCGCTATCCGATTCGGTTTTTAAAACATTGATCATATTTAAGGGGCTCTTATCTTTTTAAGTTTCTTTATTTAATTTTCAGATTTGGATAATGAGAGCTAATTAAAAATAAGTATATTTGAAAGAGTTCTGTTAGCTAAAACTTGTTATAACTCTGAGCAAAAAATTTATGAAAAGAATCTTTATTTTAAAATCCGTTTTAAACCTCTAATATTATGGAGTCCACACTAACTCAAATTAAAGTAGAGATTATGAAGTTTTATAAAGATTCTTTTTGTTTGATATTATTGAATTCACAGGGCCCCTCCAAATCATTTCATAACGGTTACCTTTCATCCCATCCACCCCTAAATTGTAGGGTATGCGCCTAAATTAACCAAAATATAAACAAACAAACAAACCCAGTATATCTCACTCAAGAGCAGGGTCTTGGAGGGTAGGTGGTGGCGAGTCTTTCCTCTATCCAGATAGTTAGAGAGACCGCTTCCAGTAAATTAACCAAAATATATTTAATAAATATCATTTATATTTTATACATCGACGACACCCTAGTGTGGTACTACATCATGTACACTAACATGGAGCAAACCTTGAACCACGGACATCTCATTCATCATGATTCCATGTATTAGGACCACCATTCATCTAGGCTTCCTCGTAAACCATCAAAACCGATCCAATGTCTAAATAAAAGTAAGTCTGGTGGATTGTTATACGGACCATTAAACGATTAAAGCTATGAACTAAGCCATATAAATCTTAATTGGACACCAAATCTATTAACTTACTTCGAATTAGACCGTTGGATTTGCTTGGCATCTAGGATTTATATAGTTTTAGAAGTCTTACAATCCGGTCTATAACTTCAAATTTTACCTATGTAAAATATATAAAATATACAATTATGTACTTAGTGTTAAATTAATTGTTTTTTTAAAACTTCAACACAAACATACCATTTTTCAATACATGATAAAAATCTATTCAAACCACTAACACCACACGAAGAAATGTAATTGTTTGGTTTGTTCGTTTTCAAAAACCACAACTAAAACAGTGTTATAAAAGTTCAACGTCACTTAAGCTGATAGTCTATTTATAAAAGTAAGAAATAATTAAAACACCTGTATAAGAGCTATTGCTATTAAAAAGATTAGCATATATAAAAACGCATAATCACTTTATTCAGAAGAACAAATCATTATATAACAGTAACAAATCGAATAATCGACAGTCTTCTTTTAGATATAGACATACAACAAATCTGTAAATTCTACCAATGAAAAGAATATAATAACAACAACATCACGAGACTCACAAACCCTCAAATTCTCAAAATCACCACCACCAGATCTCTACAGAACAAACGCAGCGGCTAAGGCAACCACGGCGACGGATCCGGCGACGGCGACTCTGTTCAAGCTAGCACCGCTAGGAGAATCGGTAGGGGCGCCGCTTGGAGTGGCGGAGATCGACGGCGGCAACGCGGTGGGAGACGACGGAGCTAGAGAAGAAGTAGGAGGCGCCGGCGGAGAAGCCATCGGAGCTTCCGTCGGTGACGACGTCGGAACGGCGGAGACCGGCGACGGAGGTGATGCCGTCGGCGACGCCGTCGGAGACACCGTCGGAGCGGCGGTTGGCGACTGAGAAACGGCAGATCCGGCGATCAACGCCACCATCAACACCACCACAACAAAGCTTGAGGTCGCCATTGTTGTTACAGAAATCAAAAGCTTCAGATTTCAGATGACTTCTGCAATTATAGAATGTGTATGAGTGTTTGTGTGTGAAGATGATGAGAGTATAACAGTGGAGGGGGTTTATATAGTGGAGGTTTCTATGAAACGTTCCAATGGTCTAGTTGTCATCTACCGAACGACGGTGTAGATGATTTACACGTGTCCGTGGAGGTGATTATTAGCCGTTGGGTTGAGGGTGCAGTGTCTTACGGTGCACCCCTGATTTTTAAAAGGAATTGGTTAAGTAGGAAGTTACCGTTATAATGAGGCACGTTGTGGGGTTTAATTATTTAACGGTAAACGCCAACTAACGGCAAATACAGGTCATAGCTTAGTCTGGCTTTTCAGTTTCTTTGAGTGATTCACACTTTAATTTTGTAACACACAAATTATTTGTTATATACAAAATAATAAAAAATAAAATTGGTAACACAAAAATCAAATATTCTATGAAGAATCCGATCCTCATCTTATAACTAATGTTCGTTTTACCTATTCGGAGTTCAAATTGCTACATTTAATCGTTCGAGTTAATACTTTTCTGAACGTTATAAATCCTTCACTTACTCCCATGACTTATCATAACACATTACGTTATGAAGTTCTCATCTAATTCACAATCAACACTTCAAAAACATTTTAATAATATTTGAGCCAGATCATTCATTGTAAACTCGACATCTCTCGTATTCATAATTTGAAATTTGCCTATGGTATTACCGAAATAATGTATAGAAAATGTTATGTAATACCAAATGCTATTATAACTTAAAAATACATGAATTTTTAAGAATAACTAATTATTATAGTTTAGTTTTTTTTTAAACGACCAACGAATAATTTTAAGTCCGGTCACCCGGGTAAACTCATTGGCGAAAGACCACCCACGCCCACAAACACAAACAGAGCTGGTGACCCGTTTCGCCCACCATTCCAAGGGAAACCCACCACCCAAAAGCTCACTGTGGTAAAGCCCTTGACCCAATTGGAGCATATTGCACCTAGTGATATTCCAACCCATGATCTTCACTTTGTAAAGTCATAGAGGGTCTCATCATAAAATAGTTGATCTAAAACTCATTGGCAATTAGTATAGTTTAGTGCTTCAAATTAAGTAATTTTTTATTGTTAGGTGAGTTTTAGAACTCCAATTTATTTAACATTACCAACATAACCATCTTATTCGAATTACGAAGATCTATGTTCAGATTTAGTGAGACAACTTAGTAATAATATCAAGATTGGTGAGTTTGTTAATTTTATATCTTTGAAGTGGTATCTTTACTGTTCTACTCTTTATATTCCCGTATTACAATCTATTATTACTATAAACCATGAAAACTATTTAAACAAACGAAAAATAATCTATCCACTCTCTTTAAGTTTCTCACATAAATATATGAAAAAGACCTAAGGTAGGTCATAGAAAACAAACATAAAGTAATAAATAAAGCAAATAAATTTTTATTGGTCTAGAAACAAACCTCTAATGTCTATTCTACGCCTTTTTATGTGCTCTTCTCAAAAGGAAATCATCCTACCACACTTTGCTCCATCTTGTTGCGACTTCACCAAACTCATGAGTCATGCCTTTGACATCTCCTCTCGTTTAAAGTAATGATCTCAAACATAACTTTAAAACATAATGCTACGTATTCAACTTACCTTCAAAATCTACCAAATGTTACAATTTTACTTGAGAGGATTTTTTATTGTTTTGCTTGTTATTAAAAAAAACATCTTTCGTTTTTTTTTTTCTTTAAAGCGAAAAGAGTACTTACTTTTGGTTACTAATATTCTTTTGATCTAATTTTACAATTAATTAAAACATTGTTTTATATGAGCGGAAAATTATATTATATAAATAATTAATTCGAAAGAAGAACAATCATTCATGGCTTACGCTTAATGGGCCAACTGGAATTCTCCACCTCTCACAACATAAAGCTGGGAATCATGCTTGCCACCTCATTTGCAGCATTATTGATCAATTTTCCAATTAATAAATTAATAAAATAGTTTGTGTGCTTCAAAAATCTTTTTTTTTCCGAACAAAAACCCGTACCCGAAAACTTATGAAAACCAACAATGTGTTACTATCAAACAGGATCAGGTGAATTGCAGTTTGCAGTGAACGTGTAATCTCAAGAGGTTGTGTTAAGAGAACAGTGAAAATAAAATTCGAAACTAAGATCTATACTAAATGGGAATAAATACTTTACAATGTATCACCCTGTAAAGGTTTAGGATATAATTGTTTCTAGATAAAATAAGGTTAGATTAGAACATGTTAGACGTTTGTTTAGGCAGTAGTACGTAATTAGTAAATCACGACCAAACAATTGAATGAAAGAACTATAGTCTATTTTTTTTCTTACCAAAAATTGATTTTCATTTTAATTCAAAGATCGTGCATTTTATATTTATTGAAAGTTTTAATAAAAAATCAAAATATTATATATAGTTAAATCATTTTTCCTCATTGAGATTCAACAAAAATAATCATTTCCTTTACATGTTAAAAACGTTAATTTTAGTCTACAAGTTTCATACTTAAAAATAATGAATAGAAATAAAAACAACCGATAAAACTACTACAAAAATTTTAAGAGTAAGGCGATGCTTTAATATTTTAAAAGAAAATAATTATTATATTAAACCTTAGTTTAAATCTGTTATTATGTATCACAGATAGGGCTTTGGATCTGAACTTATAGTATAGAACCTTAACAAGGCCCATTAAAGTGTGGGTTCGAATCGGGTCTGAAAACCAATTCGGGTTGTTGAAGATGCCCGAAACGATCAATAATTCGGGTTCAAATTGGGTATCAAAAACCGTAATCGATCAAATAGAAAACCCTTCATCTGCAACTCTTCACTTCAAGACCTGCGAATATTTACAGGTTACTTTCATCTCCATCAATTTCATCTCGATTATCTTATTGTATTCACTTCCATTTCATATTCTTTTAGATTTGGGTTTTGAACAATCGATTCTAAACATCTCCAATTCATCTAAAAAATAGCTACAATCTGAGTGTATGTTTCAAATTTTAGTAGATTTTAGTCGAATCCACCATCATTTTGAGTAAATTATTATTTTTTATTTGAATATGCGTCTAATTCTGCTTGTATGGATCATTATCATAATCGTTTGCAGGAGTTTGATTACTTATCAGTGCAGTGAAAATGGCTCTGGGATTAATACTTGGAATAGGGAGGGCTTATAGAAGAAAACGAACATCATCACTTAACATTCTAAGTTCTAAGACTGGACCTCGTGATTATTACAAGGGTAAAAACTGTAAACCAACTGGTTTCCACACACGCAAAGGTATTCTCTTTGATCTTACTATCGACGCTTGCTTGATTGTCTGTAGATCGAATTGTTTGTAGATTGTTTCGTTTTGTTAGTTTTGCTTGTTGCTACACTTTTCTTGATATCCAAATTTGTCTGCTAGAAAGACATACCCTTTTGACTGTCGAACGTCGACCCTTGAGATTTTTGAACTTACTTAGAAAAGTCAAGCTATATATGCTACATTTCTATAAACAAATTAAAAAGCAAACGAAAAGGAGTATCAAGATCTATTAAATACTTTAGTTATTATTTCTAAATGGTCACTAAAAGGTGCATTACATTCAGATGTCTAGTTTAAGAGAGTTCCTGGCACCTAAATGACCGACCCCCCATACATTAGTGTCTCGTAAAAAATGATTCTGAAAACAGAATGGATGATAATATTGTTGTACATTTGTGTAGGTGGTTATGTTGTGGTGCAAGAGAAATTACCAAACTATGTTGTTCCGGATTTGACTGATTTCAAGGTATTCATGCTTGTCTTTGTTTGTAGCTTGCTAAGTTATTTCATGCAACCTCTAGATCGTTTTAACCAAAGCTTTAAGCTTTTTGTGATCAAAGGTTTTGATTTCTTTGATCCTTTTTTGTTTAAATGGATGAGAGAAGTGTTAGCGAGTCAACCCAATGACTTAGCTTGTTTTCTCCAGTACTATAGAATTACCTGGCCCAAATTTGTTTTGACCTCTTACCCGGCCTGTTCTTCTTGACCCACCTAAGTTTATGTGGAGTAAAAGTAACTACAGGTGCTTTTTGAGGCCTGTATTCTTAACTAGGTGTGACAATTCGTGATATGACATGAAAATAATAATGTTGTGGGTTGTTCCTAACCCCTTAAATTAGAGTAGTGATCAGGTTGACATGTTTAACCATTTAGTTAAATGGCTTGTGCTCGGGTTGACCTGTTTAACTTATTGATTAAATAGGTTGACTCGTCAATTCATTTATGACATGTTTAACCCATTTCTTACAATCAACCTACTTGTTTATGACCTGTTACCCTTGCAACTTGATTACAATTCGCCAGCCCGTTTTCAGGTTAAGGTTGACATCTTTGACAAATAAGTATATGGGTCGTGTTTAGCTTCAATGATTCAATTTATTTAAACCCGACACGATTGCCACCATTAGTCTTAGCCCACAGGATAGAATATGTTTACCTATGCATTAAAAGCTTTACATAATTTGGGTTACTGACTATAGTCATAAAAACTGCAGCTGAAACCCTATGTTTCCCAGTGTGCTGTTAATGCTAATACAACTGATGCTGGTGCTGGTAAGTGACTTGCAGGGACATGTTGAGTAGGAAATAAGTTGATAGTTAATTTTCTATCAAAATGTTCAAAGATTTTAGTTTTCTTCTTCTTGAACTCGTCAAGGATATTTATACAGTCTTGCAACCTCGATGAAACATGAATGGGGAACTCATGATCTGATGATGCTTAATGATGTGCTAAATCTGTTTTAAATTCACGTAAACGATTGGACTAACTATAAGCGGAGACTAATAGAATATCACACATACACGAATGTATACATAGCGTGTAGTAGTATAATTATGATAAGTTTAGCGGAGTGTCGATTTTTTCTTGGAGCAGAATGAGTGATATCTAACTAGACAACTTATAGCCTATGAATTAATCTAGATTTTATAAAAAGATATCGGTTATTAGAACTTGATAAAACTAGAGTTTATTGGCAGTGGACAAAGAATTAAGACGAGTTTCAGATATCAAATCTAAGCTGTTGAGCTTTTTGTTCATCTTATTGTATCAACTGGAAATTATCATCGAGTCTTTTGGTTGAGTGTTAATGATAACTCATGGTCTATTGGTGTTGTGAGTTTAAATCCTTACTGGTGCATGATGATAAGTGTAAAAAAAATTGTGAAAAAAAATGCATAATGATCATTAACCTAAGTTATTCTATATAATCACTAGTAACCATAACAATTGTAAGATTACATGACTTGAATCCCAAAATTTCATAAGTAATCAAAATGAATATATTAAATATTAATTTTTAATAGAACCGACTGCCGACTTATGACCAAATTGATTGTCTTTCTGAATTTAATTATGGACGTGAACCACACTCAAACTTGACTTCCAAATCGTTTACCAGGCGTTCCCACAAGTAAACCAGCATTCAAAGTTTCTAAATGTAACGATTTCAATGTCACTATTTAAGTTGACAATTAAGTACACATTCTAATCCTTTTAAATGTTACTGCATAATTAAGATATAACAATGTAAATTTATTTAGTTTATGATTGTTGTACTTCATAGTAAATGCATCAAGATCAAATGTTAGTTGCTTTGTTATTTTTACCCTATAATTATCGTTGGTAGGATAGTTATAACGAATGTATGGCTAATTGGCTATCTTTAGAATATGGTTCCCTCGTTTCTAATTGCAAAGATTTTCATGCTACTAAAGGAAATATATTAGTATTTTTTAAGATTGTTAATTGTAGATACAGCTATGTTTTTAATTATGTACTGAAATGTAGATAAATTATTTTAAGAAAACAATGTATTAATAATTTGTTAAATATTAAATGTACTTATATTCTCTTAATATTAAATATATGAGAAAATACAAATTATACAAAAGAACGTATTAAAAAGAAAGAAAAAACAAGTTTGATGGATACAGATATTTTAGCTGTGGTGCCTAGAAAAACTGGTTAAATTAGTGCCAATCTCCTATAAAAACATAATCTAAAAAAAATAAACTCATGCATGTACTTAAATTTATAACTCTTCTAGCGCATCGCTTTTTTTTTCTCTTAATGCTATCACCGTCGTTCTGAAAAATTAATCTCATGTATATACTTATTGTAACTCTTCCAGAGCTATGTTAGTTTCCTGTTATGCTATTGCTACCGTTTTCTAAAAAACTAATGTCACGCGTGTATTTAAATTCAAACAAACAAACAAACAAACATATCCAGTATATCTTACTCAAGAGTAGGGTCTAGGAGGGGTAGGTGGTGGCGAGTCTTTTCTCTACCTTGGGGGTAGAGAGACCGCTTCCAAAGAGACCCCGACTCGAAAGCAAAACGCGTGTATTTAAATTCAATATAAAACAAATCTTTCTATATTCGAAGAAGGGAAAAGGAAAAAAAAATGAAATAGTTGACCTAAACATGTCAGTCGGTGGGAAAGAGGATTCTTTTTGACAAATAAATCTGCATATTAAGTGAAACGTTACTTGAGTTTCGCTTGTTTTGGGCAATTTGTCACTTTTATATATATTGTTAAATTTCACAGAAAATACAAAAGTTTGTCAATTAAATCTTATAATAGAGACTCTTAAATTCATTTTCTAGTGTGTTAGACATGTATCTATATAATACATAAGTATAAAAAAGTTAACACTGATGTAAGTTCTGCAAAAAAAACACATATACTTGCATGCAAGTTTTGAAGCTCGGATATGTTCGGTCAGTTGACGAGGAATCGGAGGGGGAACCGATCTGAGCACCCCCCAATTCGTTTTCTATAGATTCAACGGCCAGTTCGTCCCGGTTCGGTGGTAGGACTGGGAACCGGTTCGGGGGATGGTCCGGATTTCATGTTTTTTTTTTTTTTTTCTTTTTTTGGATTTTAATGTGTTTAATGAGTGAGTAGAACGATAATTTGAAGTGTTGGACATAAAAATTTTGTTGTATATATTACTATAAAGTACACATATAAAATACTTATAATCAATTAGAATCACTTATTATTTTCATAACAAAAAAATTATGATTTACATAAATATAAATTAAATCTAATGATTTTTGAACTGGTTTACATATGTGTATATCATATAATAACAATAAAATACTAAACAATTAAAGATAATCAGCCTTAACTTACATTTATGTAATCAATGTTTTTTTGGTTATGAAAAAAAATGAGTTCTATAATAAAATGAGTTCTATAATCATCATGGCCATATATATATAACTATATAAAATTATGACATATATAATTATGACGTCATCTGCTGACGTTCAATTCGTAGTTCGACTCAGTTCTGAAAATATTATTTCTACTTGTAAATAAATAGGATGTAGATTTATTATTTTGTTCTTACATTAATTTAATGATTTAATTTACCATAACCTATCAAAATATATGTTAATTAATAAATTACATACCTTTTTACATAAAAGAGTACTAAAACATTATATAAAAATGAAACGCATTGGAGCCGTACGTACATTAGATTAAAGTCGACAGTAGCGGCTTACTAGACTTTTCAAAAACTTGCAACAAACGGTCAAATAAGTAATTTTAATCCAAATCTCACGGAAACTACCATGAACCCTCACACAAACTTAGCCCTAAAAACTCTATAAATACAACACATATACCACCAATCAACAAATTAAAACAAAAATAAACTCTAAAAACACATGCACACACGCAAAATCATGAACAAAAGAAAACCATCATCATCATCATCATCAAGGAAATGCAAGAAGCACCCGAAACAGGAGGAGTCTCCGGGAATTTGTTCGTTGTGTTTACGAGAAAGATTATTGAAGTTATCAAGATCATCGCGTGTCATTACATGTGTCCCTACGTCGTTGAGTTCATCTTCTTTGTCATCGATATCTTCGGTTTCTTCTACATCAGGTGCCTTGTCAGACACGGCATCTCCCATGCATGGTTATAAAAAAGGGATCAGTAGTTCTTTCTTGAGGAGCAAGTTAATGAAGAGCAAATCCATGGCTTTTGTTGATGAAAGGATTATGGATGATGATGAAAGGAAGAAAACTGGTTTTTGGTCAAAGTTGATGCATTCAAGAACTATGAGAGAAATGTTTACCAAGAGGGTTTGACTTGAATTTTATGTTCAAAAATAGTTTATTATTTTTTTTAGAACTTTTTGTACGTAACTAAATCAAACTTGTACAATGGGAAAACCAAAAAAAAGTCATTTTTATGTGTTTATTAAGACAATAAACATATGATCCATGTATATATGTTCAAGCAAACTAGCTAAAAACTTGATCAACGGATCATTAAGATTATTTTACTTGATAGATAGATATATATGTTAACCATACCCAAAATTCTTGGAAATGATATTTGATGTTATGTAAGATTATATTTTGATTGGTTTGTGCATATTGATAGAATTAAATTCCATCCGGAAAAAAAGTTATTTTGTTTTTAAATATATAGAGAAAAATGCATCTAAAAGTAAACAAGTTTCTAATGTTTCAATAAAATTACAAACATTTTTCTTTTGTTGTATTAATATAATCCAACTTTATGTGTTATGAATTTTTTATACATGATATATCTTTTTTTTAATTTAATTGATTTGAATAAAACACATATAAGTCTTAGTTATGAGTATCAATCTCCTCTATTGGTTGAATTCATATGAAAGAATAAAGGTAACGAGACATCACATTGAGATCTTCATTTAAAACTAAAAGAAAAGGAGAATGGGGATTGGCTACGGGTTCCAGGGTATTTGCAGACTGCATATAAGGACTGATTTTTCACATGCATCAGATCAATTCTGGGTTGCTTTTAGGAGCAATTTTTCATCCAACTAGTTTTATCGTAATAGAAGATGATGTTGAAAGCACAAAACTCCCTTGTCACATTTAGTTCGACAATAAGCCCAATACCTTCCCAAATAGCACTAGTTGCCTTTCAAATGCTTTGATTTGAATCAGAAAGTGTTCTTCAAGCCACTTCTTATATGCTCTGATTTTAATTTAATTAATAGAAATCTGTTTTCACTTCTTTAAAAACACAAAGATTTTAATTTATCATTTGACAGGTTTTTAGTTCAAGAGTTTCCTATTGTGTATTTTGATGCCCTTATCTTCAAAGAAAGAAGAAAAACATCATATTCTAATGATTTGGAAATTAATATTAGAAAAATGATTTACGGATGAAATGTCAGGTTTCTCTTTTTTGATGGTAAGCTCACTCTTCTAAACTAAATTATTTCTCCGAATCCTATACATACATAGGCAATGTGCCCCCACCCCACCCCCTTAAAACCGGGATTTCTAAGATAAAAAGTGTTGTCTAATTGATTATGTAATTCCAATGGCGAGTACATGCACTAATTGATTGCTTGGGACAACATTTGTCGATCCATAAAAAATGATGGGTTGGTAATTAGACAGAAAATCTTTGCATGCCAAAGTTACGGGGCTTATGTTTGTGGTTAGTTTCTCTAGAGCAAGTTTTGGGATCTAAATAGGATCTAGTGGATGTGGTGTCCAAGCATTTTTCTGAATTAAGCTCACATGTTTGGAGGAATGTTTTCCTTCATATTAGTATCATTTTGGGCAAACTCATTGGGCGGTAGGTGATGGTACATCAACTTGAGCATGGCTAGCGCTAGGGTGTTCGTGTTTCACACAGAGGCTTAATTTATTTTTGTAAGATACCTTTTTTATGTTTAACACCCCAATAGACTAGTCTTGTATTATTCCCCTTCGGGTCTTTTCTTCTTTACTTTCTATGGCATTTTCGTGGAATTCATGGCAAGAAACGTCCTTTGTGGCCACTATTATGGAGGCAATGGCTTTCTCCTAAGATGGTTTGATTCTCTTCTTCTGTAGATTCCTCGGGGATGCTCTTCCTATGGTTGAAAGGCTCATATACGCCGACTTTCAACTAATCAAATACCTTATTAATTTCATTTCTGCATTAGAAGACTGCAAAACTTTTTACTTCATTTGTATTGTCTAGGTGAAACTGTATCTTAAGTTTTGTCTTATGTAAAAAGTGTTTACCATTTAGTTTTGTTCAAGATAATGTGTCTATTTTCATTAATATTTAGTTATCTTTTTTATAGTTTCACTTATCTAATAGTTATAAAACTTGAATTTTAATTAGTGAATCTTTTCACTACCTCAATTTCAAGTTTTTTAAACAAAGAATATTATTAACTATATAACTGGTAACTAAAATTTATATGCGTTTCTTAAAGTCATTGAATTTTAAAAAATGATAACAAATATAATAGACGAATGGCTTAAATTATTTTACTTAATAATTTATAATAAAACAATTATTATGCTATGTATTCGTACTTATGAAATAGTCATGGTATTTGTCAAAACATTTACTCATTCCAATTACATGGGCCAGTCAGTATTACTTATAGACGACTTAACATAATTTAATACAAATTAACATTGTGAAATTATGGCTATAATTCTATAAGGAAACCTGTCGATGTTTGTCTCATCATTCTTGAATGTATCACGTTTGACCAACAAACCTGCCTTATTAATTTCTAGTTTTTCTTCTTCTTCTTGGATTTTAATCATCATCCAGATCTTTCATCGATAAATGCCCTTCAAATATTCAAAGAACAAGGAAGAAGTTTCTGATCATTCTTAAGACGCGTGTCATCTTTCAAGAAAACACCCAAATGCCCTTATCTACTGTTCATTCTGTTTTTGTTTAAACGAATAGGATAATGAGACATATAGTGTACATGAAACGGATTGCAAAGAAATCGGTGACACTAGAGGAATTTCACAGAATAAAGATCTATCTTAATCGTCAGTGAAACTGTTATAAGCTGGGTAATCCATGACAGGATTACCTAAAGAAACTGTGTATGCATAAAGTAAATAGTGAGAAGACTAATTAGCGATCAATCTCAGATGGTCCATAACCTTAATCTTACCTGACAAATACTATACAGAGAAGGAGATCTTATATGAAACATTATGTTGATGGTTCTAAAAGATCATCCACATGAGTTTCAAAAGTTAATTTTTCTTCTTTTTGTCGGGTAAGATGAGTTCAGGGAAAGTGATCCATCAGTTTATCAACGACAATTTTAAATATAGCTTTTGTTTTCTTTTTGAGTTTATTTTTAATCCACCAGTGATACGTCAGTGATCACCGGTTACAATTTTTTATATGTAAACATCTATTTTCTAGTAATGTTAAATAAGATAAAAAAGGACGATAGATTAATTGAGGGGGGGACAAAAACACTAACAAGCATATATACTTTAGATATTGTTTAGGGTTGCATCTTTGATTAATAGTGTGACACGACACATATATTGTATTATATATAATACCACGATTGTCGTGTTTAATTAAGAAATCACAAGTAATCAAACTACCAAAGTAATAAAGTATCAATTATATATTGTAAGATGGCTTTGATGTTTGAAAAACATTTGTACTTGATATTAGTTTCTTATAATCAACTTCTTTTGTTGAATCATTCTTACATCAAACAAACAATTAGCAATTCTTTGTTTGTATATATATTTGGCGTTTACTACACTATTTAAATCAAAGAACCTATAAATGAGTTTCAGACTTTATAATTTTTTATTAGGAACTAAATGATTTTCACAATGATTTGTCTGCCCTAGCGGAAAAAAAAGGAAAAAAACAAAGGTTGCGTTTGGTTGAAGAATGGAATGGAATGGAATTGAATTGAGAAACTAGCTTAATTTTCAAGTAAAATTAAGTTTAAGTGGTAATGAAATGTAAAACCCAAGGGAATGTTTCACCTCAAATTCCTTTGTTTGTGTGATTTCAAATTCCCTCTTTAGGTGGAAGGATTTTGAAATCCTACAACCAAGGGAATTTGAGGTGAAACATTCTCTTGGGTTTTACATTTTATTACTCACTCAAACATAATTTTACTTGAAAATTAACTAGTTTCTCAATTCCATTCCATTCTTCCAACCAAACACAGCCAAAGAGTTTCTTTTGTTCTTCATTACTTTAAGTCATTATAACTAAAATTTCAAAACCTACCACAAATTGGGAAGTTCAA
The DNA here is from genome assembly GCA_024085815.1 of Flaveria linearis. Lineage (NCBI taxonomy): Eukaryota > Viridiplantae > Streptophyta > Magnoliopsida > Asterales > Asteraceae > Flaveria > Flaveria linearis. The sequence continues at coordinate 79,466,232 of CM044011.1, read as the reverse complement.
ATGCACGTTGCAGTATTTCTCATCACTTGTCTCAACAAACCTTATTTGAACACTTTTTGAATAATACACATCTAATTCACCTACGTACCACTAAATGTCACTCATAGTGTTTTTCTTAAAGATAACCACCTAACTATTTCTTTTTCTTTAAAATAGTTGTTCCAAGTACTTCTAACCAATTAAAATTAAAGATCCAACCCAAAACAAACATTAGTGCATGGTCAAATAGTCAATATACATGTTTGGTGTGTACATGTATATATCATAGGAGCGTTCATTTGAAAAGTAATATGTCTTTCTAGTTACTAATATGTTGTAAATGAGTAAAAACAGATAGAAACTCCATCACCCACCTCGCCCTGTGATCGCCACCATCATTACCGATTAGCACATGCGTTTCGGGACTTGTTGTACATCTCCACCACTGACGAATGCGGGACGACGATGGTGTAAACTAGGCAAGGTGAGATGGTGGTGGCCGAGGTGGTGATTTGCTTCGCAAACGCTTCAAACTTGATGCGAGATGGCGGATTGGCGGTGGTGCCAAGGTGGGACGAAGGCGGATCAGTAGTAGCCATGGATGAGGAGAAGAGGTATAGGTGGGGTGGGTGACTTTCTTTTCTTTTTCTTTTAGTTTATTATATTTTTTTTTATTTTAACAAAAAAACATGAGGTTTAAAATTTTATCTTATTATAAAATAACACAAGGTATAATTGTTATTTAAAAATATTTAACATAAAATTTTAATTGATGTTGACGACAGGAACAAAAAATGTTACATTTTCTCAAATTTATGACTAAACTTGTAATTTTTTATTATTGGTGACGCAACGTGAAATTTACAATTTCTTAAAATACTCACAACAAATTAATATTAAAGGCGGGAAAAGTGATAAAAGTCCACCGCAAGACATAAACCGCCGTTTGAACTTCCGGCGATGGAGAACTCCGGCGACAAATACGCTTCACTGATCATACCCAACTGCCAACGTACCTCTTCACAAGACGAAAAGTTACAGTCATGCCCTTTCGCACGCGAATCAAAAGTATCATCAGACGACACAATCCCGTCGTCTTCCTCAACGGAAGAGCCGCCGGAGCAGGCCACCGGAATCGAGATGCTCACTCTGCCGGATAGCGGCGATGAGTACCAAACTCCACCGGAACAACCCTATTCTCAGAACTCCAGCAATGATGGTCGTGAAGCAGCAATAAAGATTGCAGCTTTTGTTCGAGTGGATGATGACGATGATGATAATGAGCCTCAGGGACAGAGAATTGTGGATTTAGCTGACGAATTAGATAATCTTGATACTGAAAGATCGATGTGATGATGGAGTTGATGAAATGGTGACTGAAGGTTTTGAAACAGAGGTGATTTATTCGCTGGAGGAGGGTGCACATAAGGTGTTTGTTGAAATGCCTCAGAGAGAAGAAGAAACTAGTGACATAAAGAAACGTAAATTGCCGTTTTTGATGGAGACCCAGAAGCGAAATAGCAAATATTGTAAGCATGAGGGTTTAAAGATACACTGAATCGTGTATTGAAGATGGTGGGTGTGGGGGGAAGCAGGGGTGGTGGTGAGGAAGATGATGATGCTGACGTGGATATTAATATTCTGGAGACTGCAAAGATGCGGGGTTTGAGTCTCCCTCGTCCCAGATGGTGGCCAGTATGAGGGTTTAAAGATTAAACATCATTATTCATCAAGAAATGGTAACTTGTTTTGAGATGATTGTTTTAACATTCTATCTTCTTTATTGTTGAATAATTGTAAGTTTGAGTAAAGATTAGATCCGATTAATATAAGATCAAATTGTTTGCATGATTAGTCATGTGATATATCTCTATTAGCCTGAGCCTGACTAGAGGCGTAAACGCGTTGAGTTGTGAGCTAGATTGCCTCACTGAAAGCAAGCTAGCGTGGTCGAGCTTAACTCGATAAATTTGAGCTGATTTGGTAGACAAGCCTGGGTAAGAGCTTTATAACTTGAGGTTGTTTAGTGATTACTCTCTATAACTTTAATTCCTTATTTTTGTGATTCTTTAATTTCTGTTTTCAATTCATAAGCAATATCTTATGCATCTCAATTCTAAAGACATGAATTATTATGTTAACATTAAGCTTAAATCAATATTGTGTTATGATGAAACATGTTGTGGTCGAGGCTCATCACTTATGTGTTTTGTTAACACCAATAAATACTCAACTTAATAACTTAGGGCATGTTTGGGATTGCTTTTAAAAACAACTTGATTTTTTTGACAAGTTAATAAGTTAGTATGAAGTGACTTATTAACTTATTCTCTCACAACAATCACATTGCCAAACATTGTAAAATGACTTTTTAACTTTTTAAAATTAAAAAGTTAAAAGTTGATAAAATAAGTATTCCCAAACACCCACTTTCAAAAGTTAAAAATTAATCAAAAAATCGGTTTCCTAAGAGCATTCACAGTCCATTCCTTATCTTTATCCATATAATTACACTAAAAATCACTACTTCTTCTCTCTCCTTTCAATTAAATAATATATTTTTATACCTTTTTCATTACCTTTTCTCTCTCCTTCACTCACAACCACTTTCAAAAATATTAAAAAATTTATAAGGATTGTACAGTGATTCTTCAAATATACCAATCCATAATAACATTTTCTCTCTCCTTCACTCACAACCACTCAAAATCATTCCATATAATATACCAAACACATTCACATGATTATAGGGCACGGGTTGTGAATGCTCAAAAACATGGCCTAAATAAAACACAAATAGTAGTTTGAATTTGAAACACACAAAGCAAAACGCAGGTAATCGGCGATGGCGAATTCCGGCACCGGCGACAAATTCCGTTCACTGATCATACCCAACTGCGGACGCACAGCGTCACAAGAGGAGAAGCTACAATCTTGCCCTTTCGCACGTCAATCAATATCATCCTCCCACAACATTCAGCCCACTTCATCTATACACTATGCGTCGGAATTTCACAACACCGGAATAGAAATCATCACTCTCACGGAGAGCTCCGATGAGTACCACACTCCTCCAGACCACCATTCTTGCTCTCAGAACTCCAGCAATGACGCCAACCTACCACCAACCAAGATATCAGCTTTTGATCACGAGGTCGAGAGTCGTAGAATCGGAGACGATGATCCCAATCATCCCCTGCCGGTGGACGATTACGGTGAGCCGGAGGTACAGAGAATTGTAGATCTAACTAACCAGAGCGATGATAATCAAGGGTTTGGAGAAAAGACTCATGATGTTGTTGAAGATAACACCACTTGTACGAGCACACATCAGGTGTTTGTAGAAATGCCCCAGAGAGAAAAGAGACTGGGAACAGAGAGAAACGTAAGTTACCGTTTTCGATGAAGACGAGAAAGGAAAACAGCAACTGTTGTAAGCATGAGGCGTTTGTGGATTCGATGAATCGGGTTTTGAAGATGGTGGGGGAGGGGGGAGCAGGGGTGGTGGTGAGGAAGATGATGATGCTGACGTGGATATTAATTTTCTTGAGACTGCAAAGGTGCGTGGTTTGACTCTCCCTCGTCCCAGATGGTGGCCAGCACAAGGGTTCAAATATTGAAGATCATAGATCAAGAAAAGGTAAACTTAGTTTGTGAGTGTTGGTTGCTAAATTTTGTTTCTGTAAGATCTTTGGCTAGTTAGGCATGATGATGTGTATATAAAGTTGGTTCTAAGGATTGTGTAAATCATCTATGATTCAAGTAAGAAGTTCATGAATTTTGTAATCTATCATTCGTTAAGAATACCTTACTAACCAATAGAATCAATTAAACACATGTTTTGATGGGTTACCTTCAAATGGGTTAAACAGAAGTGTAGCAGAAGTTGGATCTAGAACTCAAATGCTTACTATTAGATTACCCCTTGAATATTAGTGTTTGTGCTAATTATGGTGATTCTTCAATATGACCATATGACTATTAAAACCCAGTTACCAATTCAACCATTATCCAATTGGGCAAACAGAAGATAGAAAGAAACAGTACCATTAGCAAGAGTATAGTTAGGAGATACAAACTTAAACTCTACCAGACCATAATCTTTAACTGTCCAGACACTACTAACCTTAGAAGAACACATGGTTAATAAAATCCCAAACTAAGCCCTCTCACCCCGAATACGCCTCGCGAGTTGGATGTCTTTTGGCATGATCGTCACACGTTTGGCATGAATTGCGCACAGATTTGTGTCCTCGAACAGCCCAACCAGATAAGCCTCAGCTGCCTCTTGCAATGCCAGCACAGCGTGGCTTTGGAAACGCAAGTCCGTCTGTAAATGACAATCAACACATTAATTGAATTGTTTCATTTAGTTCTGAGTAACAAGAATCATGTAACTGGCTTTTAAGAAAACAGGAACAATGAGATAGTGTCTGAACATGTTGTCATTGTTTCAAGGTGTAAATGTGTAATAACTGAATTATATGAATATATTCATACAATTACCTTATTTTGTCAGCTAAATACATCATTAACATTCAATTAATTATTATTTAATACAAAGTTATGCTAGAAATGTGGAATTAATATATATTATATAGAGAGAATTATCTCAAAATAGACACGTGTAACTAAACTGGTCCAGATTATTAATCCATAAAATGACAGAAAATGACATTCTAGTGAGGTTGAAGTAAAATCGGTGATATTAGTCTAAAATACGGGCTAGCTTATATAGTTTTATTTTACCTTGAAGTCTTGAGCAATCTCACGAACAAGCCTCTGAAAAGGGAGCTTCCTGATCAAAAGTTCAGTGCTTTTCTGGTACTTACGGATTTCACTGCAACATAAAATCGTGGAATATAAATTTTTAATATAAGCAAAAGGCCAATGAAAAGGGAAATAGGGAGAGACAAACCGAAGGGCAACGGTTCCAGGTCTGTATCTATGAGGTTTCTTCACACCGCCAGTTGTTGGAGCAGATTTGCGAGCAGCCTAATACACCAAAAATATTTGAATCACAGTTCACAAGAGATAAGAATGTAACCATCAATTTAGGTTATGTATAATCTCGGTCAGCGGCATAGAACTTAGAAACTATCTAAAAGGAAACGTGTCGAAACTCAAAAGTCACCTCAACTCCTCAAGCAATCATTTAACATGAAACCCCCTAAATCATTTTATTCAATGCTCACTAAAATTATTATTATTGACATTTAGGGTTAAATATCTATAGTAATCGAATTTAGCAACAATTTGTATTCAACAAAATATATAATTTATTATTTTTGATATATAACTATGTTATCCAATAAAGTAGTTTATTAAAAAGAAATATATCACTAATCTCTGCCAGGTCAAACAGATAAATTTATAAATATATATATATATATCAAAAAAGACAAGGGCTTAACCATCAAAACTCGCCCAACGCGTTCTTTAAAAAAAACCTCCTGAACTCCTTTAATTTAATGCATTTTATTATTACTGAAGTAACATAATTTGTAATCAGATTTGGCACAACAGGAAAAAAATGATTATTTTGGACAAGCAGCAATCACAGCATCCCAAGAAACACTTGTCCTGACCCATTACCAGACCTAACCCATTTATCCCCTGTTTTGACATCTAAAACATATGTCAAGCTTAGTCGTTATGCTGATAAAATAGAGATTCGTACCTTGGTGGCAAGTTGTTTCCTTGGGGCCTTCCCTCCAGTCGACTTGCGGGCAGTTTGCTTGGTACGAGCCATCTACATATTCAACATTTTTTTATAAAGTGATTACTATTTATCTTACTAGTACAAACTAGAACCCAATATTATAAATCTAGTTAGAATATTCTGGCTAAAGATGGACAGTCTTGAAAAAACTTCAATCTTCAACACAATGCTCATGATTACAGTTATGATACCTCCATCCTAAAACTGAGTTACATTGGTTCACATCTTACGCCCGAGTACTTTCATAAATTTCATACATCCTAAGAAGTACAGTTATGTGGGGAGCTATTTTATCAAAATACACAAAACAAACATATGCCATAATTCTCGACTCCTAGTCGAAAAAATATGGTAATTTAATCTGCTAAAGTCATCAACAAACAGAATAAAATAATTATTAACTTTGATGCCAAAAAACTGACAACCAAATCTTATCCTGCTATAAACATATCGAAGTTTTATAAAAGATTTCTTCTATAAACATGCAACGAAATACTTGCAGCACTTTTAACTTAAACTTGAAAGAAATACTAGACAGTAAGTTTATTCAAAAGCATGAAACTCCTGATAAAAAAGAATACAGGACAATGATAAATTTAACAAATATACATTTGATAACAAAACAATAAACTGAAAGAATGGGGGAAACTTCTTGAGGGATATGACTTATGAGAAGGTAACAAGGTATTCTAAATTAGGGCTCTAAAGATGTCTGATAACTATACGAATCAAAGTAATTTTTTCATGTTCTTCAATCGAAAGCAAAATCTGATAATTAACGTTAACCCTAACAGTAAAATGATAAGCATACATGATCATAATTAAAAGATTGGTAAGTGATTATACCTCGAGATCTTTTAATCCGAAAACTTTCAAGTTGTTTTTCTTCGATTTTGAAATCTAGGGCAAGATCCTGTGTTTATACTTTATTTATAGAGACATTATGGGTCGGGTCGATCACAATTCAAGTGGTTTGGATCTTTAGATGTTATGGATTATGGATTTATCACTTGTGGGTGTTGTTTGGATTTTTGATTGATTAAAACAAAATCAGATCGGTTTTGTATATTTCTAAATAAAGACTTCTTATTAGCAAAGTAAATATTTTTAATAATAAGTTGTCTATTCGGCTAAATTGTTTAAGTGTTGTTACTTGGGATGTAGCCTAATGATAAGAAGTTTTTTTTTTTAAATTTAAGTAAACGTAAGTATAAACCTTGTAAAAAGTAAATAATGGTATAGTTTAAAAGTAATGGAAGTTTGTCGTTAAAAAAATTGTTTAAATGTTAAATTACTTAAAATCAAATTTACTCGTCATAAAAAGAGCTAATGGTCCCCCCCCCCCCCCCCCCCGCCCCCGGTTTTATCGATAAGATGCTTGCAGGAGTCATGACTTGGCAACCACAAGAGTGATTGAAAGTTGAAAGGAAGGAGGGGACGAGTGATGGTTCAACGCCACATGTTGCAAACAAAGAAGAAACAATGAGGGTAGTGGGGGAGCTTGCCGCATGTTGATGTGAAGGCAGTGGAGTATACAAGATTCCATGCCGGTGGTGCAAGGCGGAGGGCGGTGTCATACACTTCACAGTCTAAAAATAAAACAGGTATCATTTTCATTTACTGTTTATGTTAACAAAGCGTATCGTTCACAACTCTATCATGTTAACCGTAAGCTTCCATCTTGGATCTGTTATGTTTGCAGGACATATACCACATGTAACTCTATTATGTAACCATAAACTACCTTTTTAGTTTTCATTATTATAACTACACACATTGTCCATGAAGACCACAACCATATCTTGTAACTTAAACTGCTCGATCAATCTCATATACATTGAGACTAATACCTTGAGTTATGTTCAATGACTGGTCATCGCTCTTATCCAGATTACTGTTTTTTAATTGTAATCATGTGTTTATGTGACGTATGTTTTTGAATAGCTAAAGAACGTTTGTATGTTATGCTTCCGTGTGTTTGTTTCTAAATGATAGAAAATCATCGCTAACAATATCTAGAAGCTAACAAATGACACAAATAGCATTTAGCAATGTGATATGCGACATGCTCAGCCAAACAAACGATGACTACGAAGTACAAACATTTATATTATTACAAAAATTCGAAGGATTTAATGTTTATGATCTTCTTTGATCTTGTTACTAAAACCTGTGAATGTCGAGATCACACACACAAAAAAGATGGGAGTGATGGCAACAAATGCCAACATGTTTCTAGACTCACCCAACTGTTTTATTAAAATGTTGGTCGTTTTGAGTTCCATTTCTCATTGTAACAAATTTGCAGAAAATCTCGGGTTTTAAAGTGGGCCTGGAAACGTCCCGTTCTCCCTTTGCTCATTCCATCTATCTATCTGCATCGTCACAGAATATAGAATTCAAGAGTTAACAATTAACAAGTATTATTTAAAAGTTGTTCACAAGTATGTGTAGCCTTTAGTGACTTTCGTGTGTAATGTTTTACGGTTTTAACTGTTAAGAAACTTTGGCATACCAAAATTAGCTTGAGAGAATCTTTTTCTTAAAATAAGAAGGTATATTAGTTTTAATGGTATTAATCTCAAATATAAACAATTACAATCTTATTACCACTTGAAGTAACGAAAAACCTAGTCATTTTCTGCATGTTAACAAACAGATAGTTCATGTAACATCATATTTATTGCCACGTACGAATGTGTCATATGTTATAGAATGCGAGATCTAACAATTAAATTCAAAGATAACAAATTTTAATAAAGGATGATAATATTAAACTTGTAAATCTATCTTTTATTTTGTACAGAAACTGTTTTTTCACATGTGGCCGTTGGTTTGACATGAACAAGGTGAGGTCAGTTAAAAAAATGGTTGGTTGCCAAACGCCAATACCAGTATAAATTGCAAGTTTGTTTCTATTTTCACCGGGGTATGTACATACTAGAGAAGAAACTTTACAGTTTTACACATAAACAAACAAACATATCACTGAGAGTTTTACAGATATGCATGCATGTATTTAGGGTTATGTAAATAGATGTTTAGTCATGTTATTTTTATTTTGTTTACAATGAAACGAATAAATATGAAAAGTGAACATACCCATTCGCCTGGGCAAAGCGAGCGATAATATTTTGCAAACTTGTCGCATTCAGAAGCATCTTCTCCCTTTGCAGCCACGCACCTGATAATATTGCAACAACAAAAACTTATTAATACAAAACTAACAAAAATGAACATTTTGAAGAGCCAAATTTCATGTACATTTTTCTAAATTCCATTATATCATATTTGCCTGTACAATAAATTTAGTCACTTCTAACTCCCATTCCTCAAAATAAACAAGTAGAACATCATATACTGAGATGATTTAAAATAATAAGCAATAACATTGTTTTCTTAATCATTCTTTCAGTCGAAAAATATTAAAAGTAACTGATTTATCTTATTTACTATGGAATAGACACATGATACTTTCAATGTTTCAGACAATTACGAACTAAGAAAGATGTATGTGTGTGTTAATTAAAGTAAAAGAGTTCAAAAAATTCACCTATGGTACTCAACATATCTGGTAAAGCAGTGTCTGCTTTGATTTGTAGTTGGAAATCGATAATCTCCAGGTGCTGTCTCTAGCTGTTGGAAAAAACAATCCATCTTAGATTAGCAAAACGTTAAAAGCTCTTGTATAAGATCAAGTAACTTGGTAATGCAGCAGATATTTTTTTGAGTTAATGTCAATTAATGTATAATAAGACACATTTCACCAAGGCAAGAAATAAAATTTATTTGTTTTCTATAATAAAAAAAATAACTATTGTCTCCTTTTTGGATAGCAAATTGCACCGCACTTGAATTCTATTCTAATAAACGTACTCTCAAAGTCAAAGCTTAAGACCATAAGTTCTGAGTTTACCGTCGAGGATTTATTTCATATATATCATCTTAAAAGTTCAAAACTCCATTTTAAGAAACCAGCATCATTCTAAAAGAGTATGTAAAACAGTAACTAGTAGAAAGAGGTGGCAATTTCAACTCATTTACTTATATAAGGGTTGCTTAGAGACTTCGTTTTATATCTAACAAGCCAACCCAATGCCATGAAAAAGCTTAAAAAGTAAATGAGTCAAACAGATTGAAAGTCACCTAATGGTGTTTCTATTTATTTAATGCATACATTCCTAAATCACTAAATACAAGAAATTAGTTTATCATTGACATACTAATTACTGACTCCATGTCTCCATCCCAAAAATCATCATCCAAGTCACCATTTTAATTTGTCCACTTCAAAAACTACAGCTATATTTTACTAATTTTCCTTTTCACCCTTGTTATTGAAGTTTGCAGATGCCACCAAGACAATTGGTATCTCAATTACGTTGTGGATACAATTAACATTCTCCTAATCTAAATCTGAAGTAGTTATCCAAATCTTAAATTGTGTTTTTTTTGCTTATTCACAATACCTTAGTGACGAGTATGTAAAAAAATGTAACTTTCGACAAATTGATTCACGAGAACCTGGCCAGACTTGTTTTGATCCATTAACCAACCTGAAAGACCCATCCAATTTACCTAGTGAATAAACTCTGGTCTAATGAAACTTACCTTAATCTCAGGTGTTTCATCAACAGTGTTGTCTTCATCAGTATTTTCATGGCTTTCTTCATTGGCAGCAGGTGGCACCTCAGTGGCAGCAGGTGGCACCTCAGTGGCATCACTATCAAAATTGTCAGTTACTGCAACAGTTTCTTCAACAGCAGCAACATCTACAGATTCAGGGACATTTTCACTAGTGGTGGCAGGTGGCTCAACAGAATCTGTAGTGACAGGTGGCGCGGGAGTGGCATCAACCGCATCCTTGTCAGCACTTTTGTCCTCAGTTTCTGCACTTACCTTCACCTTCTCTTCCGCATCCTTAAGCAGATAATCCTACATGAAAATAGGAAAAAATATGTGAAAAGTAAGTGGGTTTTCTTAACTACTACAAAGAAAATAATTAAAGCATCTGTTAATGTCAATAATGGATTAATGGCCTTAATCAATTTGAAGTCTTTTCTTGTTGTTAGATCATATAGTCCAACATGTAGCCCAATGGGCTTAGGACTTCACTTAGATGAGGTTTTTGTCCCTATATATACATACCAACTATGGTGCAAATATGTACAACAAAGATACAAGGTTTGTTTTATGTCTTTACTTTGTTATGATTCCATGGTATCAAAGCCTAAGTGCCTAACATTATTAACATTTTTAGTTGAGTTGAGAGTACCCCGTGAGTACCCTATTTGCTTTCACGAGTACCCCGTGAGTCCCACTGTTCAGAACCTATTTAGAGTGATCCTGTCATCTCGCTCCCCAAACCATTGTGTTCAAAAAGCCTCGATTAGCGATGTAGCGTTCTCGTGAAATTAGCCGCCAATTTTTCTTTATGTGGGCTACTCAGAAAGTTGAGTCTTTAAATGGATTGCTAATGTATTAGTACACCGAATAAGTTAATTTGTTAAGCAGGAATAAATAGATGTTCAAAACCTTAGATTTTTTATCAGATTCGCATGTTTATGTTTTCGTTCCAAACACCAAGGATTCATGACATCAACTCTAACAAGGGTATTGAACTTTTAATATCATATTCTCACTTTATGGTTGATAGAGACCGATTCGAGATGGTCAAACTTTAAGAGAATAGAAACACAAATTTTGATTTAATTTTCTTCTCTATTAATCTCTTTGCAAACATACATTTATATAAAGAGTAAACATGCAATCCTAACAAAAAAAAAACTACTTCAGTTTAAAAGAAAGTAGGCAAAGTGGGAAACAAAATGCATGAAAACCAAAAGAGAGGTGCAACTATTGAATGGGTCAAATAAACGTGGCTTTCTTTGGCTGCTTTTCACGGATCGGATCGTATGATCGTATCAATGGCAGTCACAAAATAGAAATAGTTTTTAGATGACCCTGACTAAAGTTTCTTTTATTGAGATGTCTTTGAACATCCATTTATTTTCAATGTTGCTTTTAGTGTATCCTAGAATAAAATTACAAATACCTTGAATAGTGGAATTTTACAACGGGCGGTAGTAATATGCTTTATAACTTATATAGTACTTTAATTTGATTTTTTATTATGACTTGGTAACTTTTGAAGAGCAAGTAACTTGTTATCCATGGATAAGTATGTGAACTGGTGAAGGCTTAGAAAGTCCTATACTATTTGAAGAGCTCTAAAGTTAGAAGCTTATTGTGAGAACGATATCAGACTATTGGGGAAGAACTTGTTTCTTGAAATACATGTTTTTGTTTGGTTTAAAATCGATAAGAATCCACGTCATGTTCTTATTCCTCCCAAAAAATAAAACTACAATATGAGGTATGGTGACCAATAAAGCAGTAGGGATAACTGAGAGAACACTAGACACTAGTTAGGTTATTCAGAGTCACCACCCAATAGTGAATAATGAGATTCAAGAAACGTAGTTTTGGGATTTTATAGCAGCTTTAGTATTTACCCTTTTTAAAAAAATGTTAGGACATCTCCTAAACTATTAATAATTTAAACAAAATACCTAAATTTCTTCATCACAACACTCACCTATAGATACATCATCAACACCTAAACATCCACCAACACCCCAAAAGATTATCCCTTAATCATCATATAACTTGTCTATTTCTTTGAAACAACCATGGCTAACTTAAAGGTTATCATTTGAAGCCAGCCATACAGAAACAACTACATCCACACCAAAATCATACAATTTCTTAACCTGTGATGACATTCGTTACAGATTTCACAACACATCAGCATAAAATCGACAAAGAACCAATATTGAACGTAGATCTGAATAATATTGAACCCAAACAGCATCATGAGATCAGATAAAAAAACATTGTGAAACTAAACACACATCAGATCAGGAGAAGGAAATTGAACATATTCTAACTAATAAAGTGAAAATGGTTATTGAGTGAGTGTACCTGAGAGAGAGATTTGGCGTTATCGGATTCCGCCATGATCGGACGAGATTTGAGGGATTAGGTCAGATTCAATCGCAGAGAAAGGGGGCGATTGGATTTTCTTTTACTTTTATTTCTTCTGTATTATTCTTATTATTATCATTATTATATATTATTATTATTAAAATTGAAATTGGGTCGTTTGTGAGGCCCATGGGTCAAGTTTTGCTTTGGGATGTTTGGGCTGGTTTTTTTATTTTAGGATATAGGGATGGGAAGATGTATTTTGTCATCACAATGAAAATTCATGTGTGATAACAAAAAACCTATGAATTGGTGGTGATGAAAAAAGTTGGTATATAGTGTAAGGTAGTGTTTATATGCATGAGTGACAGACAATATTATGAGGGAATAAAAATATATTTCATCATGTGTTTCGTGGGTTAACGGCATGAAATTTTCAATTACGTAATAAATCTCATTCCCTCTAAACACGTTTAATCTCATTCCATCACAAACCACCACCACTACCAACACCACCAACCACACCACTAGCACAAACCAGTGTTTTTCTGTACCTATCAAACAACACAAGGTAATGATTTATTACATTCTCACATTATGACTAAATAGGACAATTGAATGGTAATGAACCATTTCAATCTTTTATACTTCTATATGTATAAACGGTCAAAAGGTAGTAGTTTCTAAAATAATATTAGAAAAATGTTTACGGGTCCTTAGTTAAGTTAATCAATGATTGTGGAACTCCGGGTACATTATGTACTCTCCAACCAAAACTTATGGGTTTATTATAGAGAGTGTAAGTTCGTGATCTTAGAAATAAAGGAGAGAGTGTGTGTTTGGTGGTTAAAAAAGAGATTTTATATAAAACAAGTGTAAAAGGCTTAATGAAACAAAAAGTGGGATTTTTATAACGGGAAGTTCTCAATATGTTATTTTTCTCACAAAATTCTTTACAACGTCCCTTTAAAAAACTATTCCAGGCGACGGTGCCTATTTGACATTGTGTCATGGTCGCCTCCGCTTCTAATGTTATTTTTTATTTTTATTTTTATTTTTTTTTTTGCATGATTGAATGCCTTTATAGAAGGACACTTCTATGATAAGTTCGGCCGTTCTTTCCATTAAGGACATTTTAGAAATAAATTAGAGAGTGTTTAAAGACAAAAACATACAAAAACATGCATTTTGGTAATATTATTTTAAATAATCAGTAACTAAGATCCATTCAAGTACCTTTGTAAAAGACAAGTGTTTAAAAAAAACATAAGTTCGTGTTGTGTTATAATATGTTAAAAAAATTAACTATATGTCGACTCTGATCATGAAGCGTTCGTCCAACCTAACTATTAGGGTTACATTAATAGTATCATTAATAGTATCATGAATGCAAATCTATCATATCGCTACATGTTCTATACATGTAGCATAAGACAATTCATTGATATATATATATATATATATATATATATATATATATATATATATATATATAGGTAGAGGTTCTAATAAGAAATGATTTTTGCCTAAGTATGCTAAGAAGGAATATTTGATTGACATGTGGCACTACTTAAAAATGTGATTAAGGGCACTTTTGTCCATTACAAATATTAGGTTAAGAAGGATTTAATAGAGAATATAGCACAAATCCATTACAAATCCTTTCAACCTCCCAACCCCATTCAACAATGTCCCGGATGATTATCATCCACAAACTTCTCCATCTCTTTCACCTGAAGCTTTTGTTCTTCGTTGCCGGAGATAATGGATAAGAAACAAGTGGCCATCGTCGGAGCCGGAGTCAGCGGTCTCCTCACCTGCAAATACTGTCTTTCCAAAGGTTTTGACCCCATCGTCTTCGACACCGAACCCGACAGTGGTGGCGTATGGGCTAAAACCATCAAAACCACCTTGCTTCAGTCACCTAAACCTCTGTATCAGTTTTCAGACTTCCCGTGGCCGACCTCGGTCACCGATGTTTTCCCGAACCATCAACAGATCCTACTCACTTTGAACTCATTCCTCACATCCGCTTTCATTCCAGAGTCAAGGGAATCAGCTACGACGGACCATGGTCGGAGACGTGGTCGCTGTGGAACGGCACCGGGGAACCGTTTCCACCGCAAGGTAAGTGGAACGTCACCGTTGAAAGCACTCAAATCGCCACCACCCAGGTACGTACGTATGCAAACTCAGCTCATATCTATCCATCACTACTAGAAAAGAAAACTGAGAATCTATAAGAATTATATATATATATATATATATATTCTTGTAATACAGCACAGCACAAAATATACATTACAATGACTCTGGTAACGTTATAATATAGGCACAATGATTGCCTATATAGGCACAATGATGTGCTGCACAAAAATGATGTGCTGCACAAAAATGATGTGCTGCATTGATGTGTTGGGTTATAATATAGGCACAATGATGTGCTGCATTGAAATTCAGCACAAAACATACATCACAATGAGGTGTTGGATTGTAATTCAACACAAAATATACATTACAATGATGCGCAGCAATGTAATTTAACAACAACAAAACATACAACATAACGATATGTTGGATTTTAATACAGCACAAAAATACAACATGATTTTTGTATATTTTTTATAATGTTATTTTTTTATAATTGCAATACTATACCTATTTTATAAAATACAGCACAGACTTGTGCTGTTTTATAAAATACAGCACAACCTTGTGCTGTTTTATGAAATACAGCACACCCTTGT